>LT552686.1:0-20133 GCA_900079185.1 Absidia glauca
GACGACGATGCTAATGCCGACTCCACCACTGCTTCATGTCGCCCAAAAAGGCTCTTTTTAAAATTTTCAAATGTAAAAAACATGGGGAAACCCTTGAAATTTTTTTTTCTGCACTCATCCTGTCCATAGTAGATTCCCTAGCCATTGTACCCATAAAATGCACTATCCCTTGACCCATTCGCAGCACCTACTACTACTGATACTTTGGACAACTCTGGCCTGCTCTCCTCCTCCCTTTCCCTTAGCCCATCACACTAGATTAGTCACTCCATGACAAGCCCTGTATTCACTGCCACCCACTAGGACATGTAGCTCAAGCATAGTCTCCTTCAGTCAATAAAAACCCTACTTGAACCTATCTCCATGACTTTGTTCTTTTGCATAAGTTTCAGTGAGGCTTGGTAACTTCCATTTATTCGAGGGGAAGTCCCCAGTATGCCTTGTATAGTGTCGCCCACCCATTGATCCATCATATCCTATCCCAGCGCCTTTGCCTCTAGTCTTTTATCCTAAACCATTACCTATCTATAGTCTCCTATCCAATCCCATCCCTTTAGTACCCTGGCGGTCTGTCGTATCAGGCACTAGTTAGGCCAAAAAGGTGTCAGCATCATAGTTTAAGCACCGTCAAGCGACGAAGTAGACAATAAAAGAAGGGTCAGGGCTTGGCGCACCGGGTGATTTGCACCACTACATATAAGAGTCTCTAAAATCACTGGAGCTTCTGCAAAAGAACAAAGTCATGGAGATATGTTAAAGTAGGTTTTTTATTGACTGAATGAGACTATGCTTGAGCTACATGTCCTTGTGGGTGGCAGTGAATACAGGGCTTGTCATGGAGTGACTAATCTAGTGTAATGAGCTAAGGAAAAGGGAGGAGGAAAACAGACCAGTGTTATCCAAAGTATCAGTAGTAGTAGGCGTTGGGAATGGGTCAAGGGTAGTGCATTTTATGGGTGCAATGGCTAGGGAATCTACTATGGACAAGATGAGCGCAGAAAAAAAAAATTCAAGGGTTTCCCCATGTTTTTTACATTTGAAAATTTTAAAAAGAGCCTTTTTGGGCGACATGAAGCAGTGGTGGAGTCGGCATTAGCATCGTCGTCGTCTTTATCGTCGTCGTCATCGCTGTAGCCGATCTAGTGTCGAAAGAAGGAGGTACGATGCAAAATGCAAAAAGTTAGTAATGGTAAGCAAAAGATGAACATGACGTGGGAAAGGGAGAGTTACCGTTCGTTCGTTTGTTTGCTCGTTCGCTAGTTCGTTCGTTCGTTCGTTTGTCGTCGTGGAGTAGAAATAATGACAATGCGGTAAAAAAGTGATGACGAAGGGAAGAAGGAGCAAAAATAAAGAATGGGGAAAAAAAGGGTCTTATGATATAGCAAAATCGGGGGTTGAAATATAAAGTGTAGGCACATATTGTTGGAGGTGTGTGTGAGCAGGATCGTGTTCGAGGGCTTCAATTTGCAGCAGATCTCTAACATATCAGAGTGAGCGTGCTACTACATTCTAATGCTATGATGTTGACTTACCTTTCAAATGACAAGTAGGCTGGATCAGAGAAGATTGAATGTTGTCAAATAGGATGGCAGGGGCGGAGTTCCATCATGAGCACTGAGTCTTGTATAAAAGTCGTCCTGAGCATCATGATCACCTGTACAAATTCATTGGCAGCGACGATAGGTTGAATAGGATCGTTGTTGTCAGGGCTGAGTTCATTTGCAGCCAGTCGGTCATACCATTCGTCGATCGCCGGGAGCAACTTCTTGAAGAGGCTGGCAGGTGGGTCAAGGGCGGCACGGGCGAGGTAAAATGATCGACTGTTGGTGAGGAGGTCTGTCGTTGATCGCATCATTTCTCTTGGAAGGCTGGTGAGATATGCCCTTCATCGTTGCGTTGTTCCCTCGGTCTTGGCGTGGTATTTGATCCTCGTTCACACCCATGATATCCGTCATACGAGCTGATGCGCCGCAACTGATTTGCGTCTTCTTGTTGGACCTGATACTAGCAGAAGAGAGGGCCTTGCCGATTGATTCCCAATGAGAGTAAGACTATTTCTGCCTGACGGGGCGGTTTTATCTTTATTTCAAATTAAGTCCCTGCTATGCCCGGCCCAAAGAGCCCCCAGCCAAATAAATCCTTATTGTTCGCAAAATTCAGGATACACTGATACACCGACGTCGACTGATTCCTCAAATCTTCATGCGGCATGATTCCCTACTTAATCCTTTTGTTTTACCATCCACAGACCCATGGCTCGACCCCTGAATAATGTTTTGAAGTGTTTTTTATTTTGTATAGATGTGTAAAAAAAAGGAGATAAGATCGAAAGAAGACTATAAAACGAAGACCCTAACACTATGATGCATTCACTGCCTTGACATTAGATCCGTCCAGTGCTAGTTTCCCATTGGATCCTGGCGTTGTATCCTCGGCTAAAGCATTCCCAGTCGATGATAAGGTTGTGGTTGTGGTGGTTGTGGTTGTGGTGGTCAGTGATAGGTTGTTGGTGGCATTTGTAAGTGATTGTACGCTTGTATTTGGTCCACACCGAAGCCCATATATGTATCCTCTGAGGAAAATAGTAGGTATGAGTACAGGATGTTCTCTTTGAGAGTGTGAGAGGGGACTTACAGGTACTTTTGATTGTCAATCTTGTCTTCAAAGAACATTTGCCGCATTTTGAAGAAGGTACTACATGTTAAGAGACTATCGCTGCCTGCTTGATGTTGCGGTCCAATTCGTGCTACCTGATTGCAATGTGTGAAGTATCATTATCAAAAAGATAATAGATGAGTTCCCATGTGTAAGTGTGTGTGTGTATGTAGTTTACCTGAAGATCATCAGCAATGTCTTGTAACCCACCCTTGAGATTCTTGCAGCTTTTCATTAAGTACTTGATATCGTAGAAGCATGGGAAGTAGGTCCTTAGTAGGTCGAAGAATTCTGATTCGTCGGCGGGCATGGATGAGCAAGTCAGTACCTTCAACAAGTAACCAAAATCATAACCACTGAGGTGATATCAGAAATAGATTGGTCAGTTCCCTCCTTAAATTCATTGTCATCTTGTTACCTGTGAAAGGAGATCCATTTGACATCATCCAGTAAGACAAAGCCAGAGCTGATCAACAGCTCACCAAAATGTTCCACGTCGATTCCATATTCTTCATGCTTCTTAAAGTCGATGCCTGATTTCGTTAAGAGTTCGATCGAGTCCTGTGCATACATATCTTCCCTATAATATCCATTTCAGAGCATGTCAGCCCTAATCCTTTGCCAGTGTCATATTCACTTACTCTAGGTTAAACTTGAAGTTGAATTGCCAAGTGCAGATGTTTCCGGGTAGGTTGCCATACTGATCAGCAAACGTCACTCCGAGTTGAATGACCTTTAACAGGTCCACATTGCATCGTAATGTTTGATAATGATAGTCTGATGATGTTCTAAAGGTGCCAATAGGTCGAGCCACTACACCTGGGAATTCAGTATCCTATAGACAGCACGTCATATCATACACAATAAAGAAGACTCTGGTTAATGGAATGGTCGCAAACAGTCCCTTCACACCCATTCACCAGATTAACACTATGCTTGCTGTCACTGTTGCTGTATACCCTTCAAAAACATACCATAGACAGATAAGGATAGTCTTCTACCAAATCACGCATGTAGACCATCTCTTCATCCAAATTCTCCGCCCAGACTTCTCGTATGTATTTTGAATCATTCGTTGGCATTATGGTGATATAGGAAGGTGTGTTATGGTGCGTAGATGACAGTCGGTGTTTGTGGATGTCGCTATAGAAGTTGATTTGGTGGGGTGAGGTGGAATAAAAAGAAGAGGAAGAAAGAATGAAAAAAGAAGCTGGGTCCGCCTTTTTCATCTGATGCTGGCGGGGTTTGAAATTGTTTTTGTGACGATGCCCTACTTCGATTATGAAAAACCCATACCGTTAGGACCGGACCAGTACTGTCCATACATCAATAGCGGCAATAGTGCGCAACGATACTACATAGTTAGACTGGATATGATTTTATTGTAACAGACGAGTGAATTGGAAGAGAAGGAGATTAAGTACAACATATATACAAGAATGGATACTAAAAAAAGAAGTAAGAAGAGTAGGTAGTGAAGGGTTAACTAAAGTAATGCAAGACAGAAGGGCAGAGAAAAGCAGGGATCAACTTTGGCTTAACAGAGTCAAAACAGCGGCAGCTTCAACATCTGCAGCAGCAGACGTCAACGTCAGATCGTCGTCGTTCACCCCAAATTTCTCCGTCAAAAAGGCAAGCGGGTGATGTTGAGAGTCGATTGATGTCGGTGATGAAGTGAAGGAGGTAAAAGGGCTATGACCCAATGATTCGTTAGATGAGGATGGTGAGGCCGATGCTGTCAAAAACCCCACGCTTCGTTCATGTGTCGTTATGCTGGTAGAGGTGATCAAGTTGCTGTCATGCTGAATCGAATCCAATGTGTCCTGTGCATAGCAAACATGTTCGTGTAACCGTGAATCCATAGGTGGAGAGGCCGAGGTGGGATCAGTGCTATGGTGTAAAAGTGCCCCCGGTTCAATGGGTTTCGCCCGCTTTTCCTTCGTATAAGCCGATGTTGCCGATCTTTTTCGTTTGAAGCTTGGTTTTCCGGTATGTGGTTTCTGATCGGTGGGAGTGTCGTCGCCGTTCAAGATCTTGCCATGTTTCCATTTGACACCACAGGCATTACAGAGCGTACCAGCGCCCTCAGGTCCTCGGCGCCACATAGGAGTTGATGTCGCACTACAGTATGTACATTGTCTTGTTCGGGCAGTGGCGTTTGAATCGTGCTTTCCATTGTTCGCTGACATTCGTTTAGTCTTCTTTTTCTTCGTAGCATGTGGATAGTCTACATAACAGAAACAGTATTGGTATCGGTCAGATCTTATAGCTTTACTGGGCAGATGACCTTACCTTTATCATTAGTATCGACTTCGCTTTTAACAATTGGTGTTTGGTTCCCGCCGATGGACATATATTTCCTCTTATTGCTGAATAGTAGTGGTGAGTCGTCGGTTGTGGTGATGAGTTCTTCCCCGGTGGTCGTATGGCGCCTGGAAATCTTCGCTCGTGCCTTTTGTCCTCGGTCAGAGTGAAGAGTGGAGTCGACTTTATACATTTCGAGAAGCCGATTGTGTGTTTGCGCCTGTGGTAGTGAATATACAAGTCGAGTTAGAAGGACAACAAGTGGAATTGTATATCATCATCATTAATCTCTTACCAGATTTGCCTTGTCGTCAAAGGAGCCATGACCACCAGTTCCAGCTTCTTTCAGAGAGTAGTAAAGATCAAGAGTAGCCTCCAATATGTTGACATGGATCGAGTCGTATTTAGCACTAGGCCACGATGGTGTCGATGTTGAATCATTGGTTCCAGACGAAAGATGTTCCGTTGAGCTACATATTGCGGCAAGTTCCTCGAGTTTGGTGCGGTATTGTATGCCTGAAGGAGGAGAGTATGCTGTCGTGGCGCCATGATCGTCAGATGATCCTTTATGCGTTGATGGTTGTTGCTGGGAGAGATGGAAAGTACATAACATCTATACATAAATGAAGGCAGATAAGCAACCAATTTTTGTTCCATGTTACACACTACGGTATTACCTGAAGTGGGGCCATGTCATTGATTACCGTCGTCAATGAGTGTTGAGGAAAGAGGTAGTAAGTGCAACCAGGAGGCAAGGAAGATGGTAAGGCGCTATGAGTAGCACCATCACGGTGGAGGGAAAAGATGACATACTGTTGAGTGACCCGTCGCTTCTTCCGTTTCTTGAGAGGCAGCATCAAAGGGATCGTCGTTGTGGTTGTCATGGCAGCAGTGGCAGTGGCAGTAGTAGAAGTAGGAGACGCAGTAGGAGAAGGAGAGGTGGAGGTGGAGAACAATCCAAAAGAAGCACCGAGGTTGTTTGATCGTTCGACTTGAGATACCGCCGCCACATGCACAGTTTCGGACAAATAATGGCAAACTTCGGTGCCTTCGGGAGAAGACAAGGCTGCACCACCATCAGCGCCTCCATGAGAATACCGTTGCCCACTTTTCTTCTTGTCGTACACCAATTGCGAAATTTCCGACCTTATCACTTTGTAGAAATCAACATGGACGGATGGGAGATCACCATACTTGATGTAAGCCGGCCCAAGGTAATGACATTGACAACGGTATTGTATACGATCGTCGACCGGATCGATGACATCCTGTTCTAGATTTGAGGGTAGAGCATAAGGTTCGAAGGTGGAATCAACCCAGGCACTAGATGCATACAAAGACAGGGAAAGGTAAAAACAAGTTAGAGAGTGGGATCCAGAGAGAAGAGGAAGAAGGCGATCGACCATGATTAATCAGAAATGCCGGGGTATAAGGGATGTGATAGCCTTCACGCTTTCTTTTTTTGTTCCACTTACTTGGTGTATTGTAAGCCAGTAGTGCGCACTCTATCAAAGGAGTTGTTGTTTGTCATGGAAGAAGAGGTTTGTGTGTGTGTGTGTGTGTGTGTGTGTGTGTGTGTAATCAGTAGAGTTCCAAAAGAGAAGATAAAAATAGAAGAGGCCGATTTTCCCCCAATCAAGTACAGGTCCGTAAAGGTGATCGATGAAGATGGCTGGAAGTATCTTGTGTGTTGGTGGATGATTGGAGAGTGTTGACAATGTATAGTATGCCAAAGGTAGTGATGAAGTGGAAAGAAAGAAAAAAAGAAGAGGGAATGATTCAAAAAAGTAAAAGAGAAAGAAGAGAATCAAAATCGAAAATGATTAGCCGCCGACTTTTTATCCTTTCTCCGCCGCTGACCCACAATCATAAAAAGTCAAGAGCATCCCTCTCCCAGCCCTATATGCTACCTTTGCCGTCACCTTTCCTTCCTTCTAGAAGTAATCGAAGTGTGTTCTTGCTTTCACCAAACACTGGTAGACATTAACAGACGCTAGACAAGGTAGAAGTAGTAAACCGTATGTGAGCTCCCCATATGGTTCAAATCCTCTCCCCTTATTGGCTGACACCTTGAAGTTTGACATGCCCTCCCACGTTCCATAAAAAGGAGCAACCAAATCGATTGTGCTTCGTCGGTAAACAGACTGCTCTCTTCTTTAGCCTCTTTAAGCCTGCCCTCATGGACGACCGTCATTCTCACACAAGTTAGAGTTAAGGTGTCAGATTTTTAAACTCCGCTTTCTTTTTTCCATCTTCGCTTTTTTAAATTCCGACCGCATCCTGGTAAATTTTTCTCCAGTAGATTCAACAGTGGGATGGTGAAGAAAAGGCTTGATTTCTTTGATCTGGCACCAAAATCAGTTTTGTTTCTGCATTTTACAATCAATATGAAGCTTGCACATGCCTAGGTTTATATTTGGTATGTGGTTGTCCAATCAGTTTTCGAGAAAACGAAGCAAAATGTCATGTCACGTGACCAAATTTTTGGGTGTGCTTTATATAGATGCAGTTGATTTCCGAAAAATATATGGTTGCATGGTCTAATGGTTATGACTCCAGACTTTGAATCTGGCAGCCCGAGTTCGATTCTCGGTGCGACCTTTTTTACCTTTTGGCCTCTCAGAGGCGGAGTGTGATTTTTTTTGCAATGCTGGGAGGGAGGTGTTACGGCTATTTTTGGTTTTGATAATAGGTAACTAGTGTTACGGCTATTTTTGGTTAAAATATGTAACTGAGTGGTGTAAAAAGTGGTAACGGTTATGTTTTATAGTGAGCACCAGAACTTTTGTGGTCAAAGTTCAACCTTTAGTAATGTCAATGGAGAGAAAAGTAAAGTGAGAGAGACTTGGAAAAGTCGGGGTTTGAAATCCAAAACGGGATTTGAAAGAGGTACAAGTCTTGTACAAAGGACTCGATTGGCGTATAGCAACCGGTAAAAAGTCTCCAAAGAGTGTTTCTATGCTTTTGCAGTAGAAACCAAGTGATAAAAGATGTTGATCGTCTTGATTCAACAATAAAGATGCTTGTATGGTAAGATTCCAACAGCAAAGAGGTGTATTTATAACACAAAGAGATAAAAGAAGTACTATGACTTTCAGTGAGTAAGCTTGACAAGAGGTTTTTGTGGTTTTGCAAAGACTTTATTCAAAAGAAACTTAACTGAAGAAAAAAAGTGGGGAGAAGGGAAAAAGGGAAGGTATTTATACTAAATCCCACAGCGCTAGCTGCGGGAAGAGGTTAAGTGATAGAAGGGGAAGTAGTTAACAATAAGTAGAGATAAAGAAACAAGTAAACGACAACAAGAGAAAGAGAGAGGTAGAAACAACGAAAAGGGAAAAAGACGACAAGAAAAAAGGAGAAGAAGCCAACAGAAAACAAAAAGGGTCGCCGAGAGGACAAAAGACGAAAAAGGGAAAGACTAAAGTCCAGGAAGAGCGGACTCCATAGCCCAATCAAAAAGGCCGTTGATCCCTAGCAGATTGGAAAAAATATCAAACTCCGCTGAGGGTTCCTCCTCGTCCTCGACACTAGGTGGTGCAGAAGTGATTACGGTAAGTAAATACAAAGAGAATGATAAAAGGTAGATCATAGAAGTTCGAGCCACACTGTGATCAGATAAAAAGCTCCCGCCACCAGGCATCCAAGTGAGGGGTAGGGGATAGTATCAGTGCCTTCTGGTTGTTTCTATAGTTCTCATCGTAGCAGTGAGTATCAGGTAACGTAAAGGTGTAAAAGTGTTTATGGTTATCTTGTTGAAGTGGCCACCAGAAAGCATATGGGTCAGACTCAACATTTTCTATGTTAGTTGGATTTCAACCCCCGCTTTTGGCTACAAAAGATCTCTTTTTCCGTCAATCCTTTTTTTTTTCTCCTTCTTCGCCTCTTCATCACTTTTTTCTTTCAATCAACATTGGCCCCGAAATGCGAACGATCTGTCTTCTATACAATGTCTCTAAACGACGAACGTAGGGTGACTCTCTCCTTCTCACCATATTTCTATCTTTGTCTAACCATGACTAACATTTGCCATTTGCATCATTGCTCTTTTTTTTCTTGGCAGATCGATTGGGGCGGCAACGATATAGGCTCTCTGGCACCAGAACTTGTGGACATGGACTTAAATTAGGAATTGGGACTACGAGATTACGAACATCGTGAGGAATCCCTCGCAATTACTTTTTAGGTACGCTCACATTGCCGTTGTAGTTTGTAGCCATTGCACTGCTACCATTGCACTGCTAAGCATCACTACATGTTTGCCTACTTTTTTTTTGCCCTCTACTACTGACACTTTTTGCGCCGCCAGTTAGCTCTCCCCTCCTTCTTTCTCTTGGTCATGACACTAGGTTAGTCATTCCAAGTACTGCACATACCTTCGAAGCCTTCACCCTCTCCCCCTCGTATAGCTTAAACGTAGTCCTATTCACTTAATTAACTCAATAAAACTTGCTCAAAACCGTCTTCATGACTTCCATCTCAATTTTCCAGGCCAGACTTGAGTCAAGGAACCGAGATTCCGCTGCTGTTGCCCTGGCTTGACTTTGATTTAGTGTACAAAGAGGAATTCACTCTGTGTCAAGTGTATGAATGACCGAATCTTACTTTTCGACTTGACTACTTTGCCTTTGAGCTCTATTTACACAGACACCATGTGTTCCTAACATCCTCCAGCTCAGGAAACCAAAAATGTTGGTTGGTGTTTCAACCCCCGCCATTTTAAAAAAAGAATGGATCCCCCAATATGTCACTTTTTGTTGGTCATGTATTTGATTGTGAAAGAGATAACAAACCTCACCTCAAACTTTACAAGACAAACGTAATGCTTCTTATCTACCGAACGATATCAAGGATGCTGGGTTTTGGTGGATACATTAGCGACTCTAATGCCACTGGAATCAGTCGCTGTTTTGCGGCTTCATGTAGTGTTCAGTGAAACATACAACACAGGTATACTTCAAGTTTGACATCTTTCGATAGACATTCATTCCATCGTGTCTCATGTGCAATTTGAAGATTGGTTATCCATCTCGGTTGTGAATAACGGGACAGCTTGCACAAAAATTTACAACTGGAAATCGAAAAGTTTCTAAAAAAGTCAAGCCGGATGCCAACTTTTTTTCACACCCCGCCTTTTCTAAACTCTTGTGTGCAATCGGTCAAGACTTGGCGTACCGTTACATGTCAGAGTTATCAAGATGATGGAGCATATTCAGAAGAGTAAAGCCATGGAGTTGGGGTTACAAACAGGTTTTATTGACCGAATGAGACTAATTGGAGTGGTATCAAAAATAATGAGTTATTTAAGAAAATCAAGCTTGCTGGATACCAGTCGATAGGTAAAAAGTACCTCTGAGTCTATGTCAAATTTGCAGGTGGGTTGTCTACACCGTTCACAAGAAAAATGAGATCCAAAAAAAGTGAGACTTTTTCCGAGGTCTGTCCTTTTTAACCTCCTTTTTTTTTTTTTTTTTTTGAAGAGTTGCTTATTTCTCAGAACCGAGACGGACAACCCACCGTCAAATTTTACAGGCAGCACTACGTAATGCATATCTATCGACTCATACCCAGAAACAAGCTCTTTAATGTTGTATGCGGCTGTGAACGCTACGAGAACCCCCCCCCCAAGCGACTGATTGGAGTGGTACCTGAAGCAACAAACCATCCGAGGAAATCAAACTTTCTTAGTATCAGATGATAGATAAAAAGTACCTCTGAGTCTACGTCAAATTGAATTTGGGTTGTCCATCCCGTTCACAAGAAAAATGAGATCCAAAAAAGTGAAACTTTTTCCGAGGTCTGTCCTTTCGAACTAATCAACGAAAGTTAAGTTTACGCCCTTCGCCCCTGCGCAAATCGATTTTGAACGCCGTCTCTCCAATTTGCCCCTGCGCGTTGGCTCTGCGCGGAGAATCCCCCTTCTAGGGGCAGGTCCTCATGGGGGGAATGCTACAGACAGAGCCACCGGGACAAAACCAATCTGTGTATGCTAAATTTTGCGGACAATAAGGAATTATGTGGACTCTCTCAGTCAGTCCATTACTTGAGTCCTGGGCATAGCTGGGACTCAATTCGAAATAAAGAAAACTGTCCCGCCAGGCACAAGAATGGTCTTGCTCTTCTCATCGGGAACAAGGCCCTCTATTCTCCTGGCATCAGGTCCAACAAAAAGACACATATCAATTGCGGCTCATCAGCTCGTATGGCGGGTAACATGTGTGCGAACGTGGATCAAATACGACTCCAAGGCCGATGGAACAACACAACGATGGAGGTCATATCTCACCAGCCTTCCAAGAGAAATGATGTTATCAATGGCAGGCTTCTCCACCAATGGTCGATCACCAATGGCCGATCCTTTTTATCTTGCACGTGCCGTCCTTAATCCATCTAGCAGCCTCTGCAAGAAGTTGTTCCCGGCGATTGGCGAATGACATGGCCGACTGGCAGCGAAAGAACTCAGTCCTGGCGATCCTATTCAACCTACCGTCGCTAAAAATGCATTCGTACAGGTGATCATGATGTTCAGGAAGACTTTTATACAAGACTCGGTGCTCATGATGGATTTCCACCTGCTATCCCATTTGGCAACATTCAATCTTCACTGATCCAGCCTATTTGTCATTCAAAATGTAAGTCCACACCATAGCATGATAATGTAGTAGCATGCTCGCTCTGATATGTTAGGGATATGCTGCAAATTGAAGTTCAGGAACACGATCCTGCCCGCACACCTCCTCCATCAATGTGTGCCTATGCACTCTAGATTTCAAACCCAGATCGGCTATAAGATTAGTTTTTTGGCCCGTCCTATTATTTTGCTCCTTCTTCCCCTCGTCATTACTTTTTTGCCTCCATTGTCATTCTCTTTACTCCACGACGTCAAACGAACGAACGAACGAGCAGATAAACGAACGAACGGTAACTCTTCCCTTCTCACGTCATGCTCATCTTTTGCTTACCATTACTAACTTTTTGCCTTTTGCATCGTTCCTCTTTCTTTTGACACTAGATCGGCTACGACGATGACGACGGCAATAGGGACGACGACGATGCTAATGACGACTCCACCACTGCTTCATGTCGCCCAAAAAGGCTTTTTTTAAAATTTTCAAATGTGAAAAACATGGGGAAACCCTCGCAATTTTTTTTTAGGTGCACCCCCATTCCGTTGTAGAATCTCGTAGTCCAAGTTACTAATAAAAGTATACCAATTCTTTGCTCATACCATTCCGCTACTATCTCTGATACTTTTACACAGCTTGGCCGTCTTTGTCCATCTCCATTTGCCGGGTTTTTACAGTAGCTTAGTCATTCTCATTACAGCCCGTCGCCATTTACACATTAGCTTGACTCCGGCCTCAAACATAGTCTGTACCATAGCCCATTAGACCCATTACATCAATAAAACCTACTTGAATCATCCTACGAAAGACGTTTCTCAAATCCATAACCATGACAATACCATGTACATTAGAATGACCAAACTACAGATGAGTAGCTCATCATTGACAACTCCTAAAACACCATTGGTTTACTAGTTGTAGAGAATCTAATGACATGTACATGATCGTAAGGTCTATCTTCGCATACATACAAAGCTTTATTGGTACAATGGGATTAATGGGCTATGGGACAGACTACGTTTGTGGCCGGAGTTAAGCTAATGTGTAAATGGCGACGGGCTGTAATGAGAATGACTAAGCTACTGTAAAAACCCAGCAAATGGAGACGGACAAAGACGGCCAAGCTGTGTAAAAGTATCGAAGATAGTAGCGGAAGGGTATGGGCAAAAAATCGGTACACTTTTATTAGTAACTTGGACTACGAGATTCTACAATGGAATGGGAGTGCACCTAAAAAAAAATTGCGAGGGTTTCCCCATGTTTTTTACATTTAAAAATTTAAAAAGAGCCTTTTTGGGCGACATGAAGCAGTGGTGGAGTCGTCATTAGCATCGTCGTCGTCCCTATTGCCGTCGTCATCGTCGTAGCCGATCTAGTGTCAAAAGAAAGAGGAGCGATGCAAAAGGCAAAAAGTTAGTAATGGTAAGCAAAAGATGAACAGGACGTGAGAAGGGACGAGTTACCGTTCGCTCGTTTATCTGCTCGTTCGTTCGTTCGTTTGGCGTCGTGGAGTAAAGAGAATGACAATGGAGGCAAAAAAGTAATGACGAGGGGAAGAAGGAGCAAAATAATAGGACAGGCCAAAAAAAAGATCTTATAGCCGATCGGGGTTTGAAATCTAGAGTGCATAGGCACACATTGTTGGAGGAGTGTGTGGGCAGGGGCGGGTTTATCTTCATTTGAAATCGAGTCCCAGCTATGACCGGGACTCAAGTCAGGGACTCAGAGAGTCCCCCGCCATGTTAGTCCTTATTGTCAGCAAAATTCAGGATACGCAGGTTAGTTCTGTCCTGATGGTTCTGTCTGTAGCATTCCCTATACGGACATGCCCCTAGAATTACCCCGCCATACGTTTTTGTAGTCAACGAAAGGAAAAAAAATCCATTAGAGCATCATAATGGGATATCAAAGAGCAGAAGCATTCCTATTATGTGCCTCTTGTTTCATCTGATATACTTACCGCCTAAACATTTGAGTATAGAAGGGGCACGGCCTCCGTGATTCATGCATGCCCTGGATTCAGGTACAAGCCAATGGCTCCACGACTTGTCGACACATTTGACCCCATGTTTGTTCCCTAATGTCTTTTTTTTTTATTACGATCGACGCCCTTTGTTCCATTCAACATGGATGAGAACAAAGCAAATAATCCTCTCTTTTTCCAAAAAGGGCAAAGCGCGGAGATAAGATCGTCCTTGTCTACGCTTTGCAAATCAGTATCGCTTATGGAGTCGATTGTAGGCTTCAACTCCTAACGTTCATCGGAGAACAATTGTCTCTTTATGCAGATCAATTGTAAAGATTTACTGCTTTCGCATTCGACATCGCTCCTCGAGACCATCCCTCTATGTAAAGTTACATTGACATATGTACATGGCAATACACGAAGATCAAATTTTAACCCTTTCCTTTATTCAACAACTATTTAACAGCTATTCAACTAACAAAGTTCTAAACTACAGTTCTATTGAGCTAACTGACCTACTAACATCGCTCGCATCAAAGTGATTCGACCGTGGCTTGTTCAGATAAGGGTAGTCCTACATACAAGGGGGAGGGGTTAGCTTGCATAAAGCTTCCATCCGCCAGATCCTAAAGAAGCAGTGATTGCCATTACCAACGAAGATCTTCACGTTTCCAGTCCATGTTCATCTCCTTACCTTTGCTATCGGCCCCTTCAAGTCAGCTATATATAGTTTGCAGGACAGTCCATCTATGTAAATTAAAGTAAAGGTACGGACTGTTGAATTGTTTACCCGCATCCTAGCAAAAGATCCAAGTAGGTATTACAAAAGCCAATTCATCCACCGTGATTGTTCATGATCTTGACTTTGTAGTAGGACCAAAGAAGACTTTTTGCGTCTGAATGACCCGATCCAAGGTCATGTTGAAGAGTACAAAGGTCGTCGGAATGACGAATCCACAATAAGGAATTGTCGATCCAACAAGCCAATTGATAGAGTATCACACAGTATGATCCCCGCGATGAAGTTCCTAAAATGAATCTAATCAGTTCATCAGTTCATGTATGTGGTGTTTTCCCCGAGGTTCGCTCTATATACTGTACCACATATCACCCTTCGATCTATCCGCATTGTTTCGTCATTGGTACACAAGAGTAATAGCTGCATTTCATATGGTTGTCAAGTGTCCAAGTGTGTATAAGTGTTCCTGGCCATTAAACTTCATGTCAAGCGCCAAGTCAAGTGCAGTACGGTACAGTTCAGTAAAGCCAAGGAATATCTCCGATTGGTAGCTAGTCGTAAAGGCAGGAGAAGAAGAATAAACGGGGCGGGGAAGGGAACGTTTGAGATTAGAACCAAAGAGCTTATTAACAACGACAGGGTCTCTTACTTACGCCGTCCAAAAGATCGTTTACCAAGCTGACCACTGTATATAGGAGGATACAGACCATATGAAGGAATACGAATACCAAGTCCTAGACCCACGATAAAGATATACTGTTCTGATATCTTGGCTGCAGTTCTGCTACCGTGACCATTTGCTGAGTAAGTGGGATGGGATGATGTGTACGTACGCTACTGTACATTGGTAGTATGAGTAACCTAATAAAAAAGGAAGAAGAAGAGGAAGTGTTTAGTGTATATTTTTAGCATGTATTCCGAAGATCAAGTGCATACCATGTTACAAACAGATAAAGACATATGACATTGACAGTCAAAAAGAGAAGGATGGGAGAAGAGGAATATGGGGGAAAAAAGAGGAGAAAGAGGAGTATCAAAATGATTCAAGTGATCGACTAGAAAAACTTTGAAAGGTAAGGTGCGGAAACCGGAGTTTGAAATTTTCAATTTTTCTTTTCTGGCTCTCCTTTTGAAGGAATCAGAAGGTTCTTCTTTCTTCTGTTTATTACCTGCTTCTTTATTTTCCTCAATCCTTCTTTGTTTCTTTTTATCCACAATCATAATCCTTCCCATCTCTCTTTCTTTTGAAACCCTCCATAGTCATGGATTACTATGAGGCGGATAATGAAGATGGCTTCGACGACTTTGAAGAAGGTGCTCCCACCATGCACCATTCTAGTCAACGACAACACCAGCAGCAGCAACCGCAACCACAGCCTCAGCCTCAGCCTCAGCCTCAGTCTTATATACCACATCCAACCACTATGGCCAATAGTTACTTTACCTCAAACGACCCTTTTATGGACGAAGACAGTATGGGTGACGATTCTTCTGACTACTCTTTGGATTATGAGTATCTTGGACCAAGGCATCCAGTATATCGGGATCAAAATGATGCTGACAGTGATGCATCGGAACTCTCTTGCAGCTTGTATGACGACATGACTTCCACCTCACCAACTTCTCTACCAACAGCAGCCCTGACAGAAACGACAGACGACATGGAAGATCCTTCTAGAGGCTTTGATATGTGGGACGAAGATCCATACAGCACCAACGACTTTACCTGGGAATCGAACGACATGCGACTGACTCGGTTTATCAAGGCCAAGCAACAAGACCTATTGAAATTGAATGTACTGGCACCTTGGAAAACAACGTCAAGCTTCTGGCGAAAGGAAAAGGGGTGGCCGAGACAGTTACCTTTCTCCTCTACAACCACCAACCATGATCAATCTGCGAACGCACTATGCCTGGTCCCTTCGAATTACGCCTTGGATGAACAACTGTATGGTATCTATCGTGATCGCATTGTAGAATGTGGTCGGTGTTGGTCTTCTCCTTTACATTCAGCTCTTCAACAGCAACAATCTATGATGATGATGATGATGATGAAATGGCCCTACAACAATGCTAACGCGGGTGCCATGGCAACACCAGCAACATCAACGGCAGCAGCAACAGCAGCAACAACAACGACATGGATAGACAGCAGTGAATCTCAAAACTCATCAGCAAGTCTATCGAAATCATTATACTATCCGTCTGACAGCACAAGTGGAAGCAGTAACATATCTGATTCACCATCGCAGCAAACCCAATCAGGCTCTTCCTCTTTATCCGATGGATCCAAATTCTGCTCTACTCATATCTCCATCTCTTTAAAGCGGAATTCCTCGACATCACTTGGTTTACCTTCCGTTGCTAGGGTGACCGGCTCTGGCTCTGACTTTGGCTCTGGCTCTGGTTCTGGTTCTGGCTTTGGCTCTGGCTTTGGTGATTCTGATCCTGATTCGAGAACGGCAGCGACATCAACAGCGACCACTCGACCTGGAACCTCCACTATCAGCAAATTCCTTCCTTATACCAAATACATCAAGCGGACTGAATTCACACCACCTACCGGACAACAGCATGCTTATGTGGGACTTACGTTTGAACCTCTTTGTTTGGAACGCAAATATGGATTCATGGCTATTGGTGGGTTGGAGGGCGAATTCGAATTGTATTGTTGTATGGACAGCGATCATCCAATCAAGATCTGGGGCACCAAATTCAAAGGGCGGGACAATATCATGCTGATGACGAATGCGATACAGATTGTACGATGGAAACGGATGGATGGCAATGGGAACAGCAACAACGGCGGCGATGACGATAACGATGACGATGGCGATGACGAATACGATTACTTTTTGTTTGCTTGCATGAACGAGGCTGGGATCCTTGTCTACCGATTGCCACCACATCATCAGTGTATAGCGAAAGAACAGCAACAAACGACAGCACAACTTTATGCACACCTACAATCATTTGATCATGTACCTATCAACGACGCCAAGATCAGTCCCGATGGAACCAAGATGGTATGTGTTGGTGACGATGGATTTATCTTTATGGTCGACATCTCTTATCGCCCAGCGGTGCGTTTTCCTTCTTCGGATTCTTCAGTCCCCGATTTGGCTGATATGGCGATCGACGACGGTGCCTTATCTTTTGGTTCCCCTGTCAAATTACCTATTCCAATCAGCTTGCTTCAACCGACGGACTCAGTATCATCATCAACCAATGTACAACCAATATCAACCTCATCATCCTCATTATCACCTATGGAGGTGGACGGGCCTGCTCATTCCTTCAACAACAATACCAGTATCATCTCCAACGACGACGATCTGTCTCACGCAGCGACTACACCTTACTCTTCTCAACATGTTGTGTGGAATCACTCTTCGGAATACTTTGCTCATACATCGGATACCCATCATCGTGTCTTGGTCTGGCGTGCTTCGACCCTCGATATTATATGCTCTATCGATTCCGCTGGCTATACCTATGCTATCAAGTTCCATCCCTATCTGGACGGCGTGCTAGCCTTCACAAACCGGTATGGCTACTTTCACACTGTGGATCTCAACCAGGCTTTGGACAAGACATCAACCACCGCCTCATCAACATCATCAACACCTTCATCAACTCCTTCCTCCTTATCCGCCAGCGGTATACTTGATTTTGATCGACAAACTGCCGCAACGAGGGGTCATACTTGTAATCCGTACTGTATCAAAGAAATCAACATACCAGCATCAGCATCAGCATCACACTCATCATCATCAACATCATCAACAACAGCAGCAACGACAAGATCACATCATCACCATACAGCTCACCATACGAACCATCTAAAGGTACGGCATGAAATGACGATGGTGGCATTCCGTGGAGAGAAGGATCGACGTCTGCGGATATTGGCCAAGATCAATGGTATTCAATGGTCTCAAGATGGACGCTTCCTGTATGTGGCGACAAAGAAACGGGTCTTGGCTTACGAATTCATCTTTTGGTCACAGCAACATGTACAAAGCTTGTTTGGTTTGGCAGGGCAAACGATCAGACAGTTCTTGGAGAAGCAACAACAGCACCACCACCAATCTCAACGGAACCACCAGTCTCAACCGAACCAGCAGGAACGAAAACGAAAAAAAGGCGGGGTTGTCAGGACGGAAAGGAAAAAACGACAAGGGCATGATCAGGATGTTCCAACACACGCATCACCTCCCTCCTGTGGACAACTAAACTGGCATCAACGGTGGTCAAGTCTCCCTCTGCACATTCGTAATCAAGTCCTTAAAGAAGCAAACCTCTCTAGCCACTGGTGAACTATGATCAACTATGCTCCTCCTTTCCCTTACACAAATTACAAATACGTTATTTACTTTACCCTTTCTCCCACTCCTTTTTGATTCCTTGATATATGTCACCCTTATCTTATTAGATCACTGCTAGCTTATTCCCTTCCTCTATGGTATCCTTTAGTCATACACTATCTATACTCTTCAAATAAAGATATCACCCTTACTCTCTACAGTATCCTTCTCTTTTCCATTATAGGCATCTGTGTCCCATGTTGTTTCCGTGATTCATTGTACTGTTAATCCAGGTGCATATGGGCATTGAATCTTGATAGTGCGTACCAGAAACTTGGTTCATGTATCATCGAATACCTGTCCCTTTTTCCCACACTACACCCACCCCCTTCTCATGTTTATAATGAAAAATGCCAACCTTCTCAAAGCCCCTCTCCCCCTCCTGTTGTATCACACTCCCTTCAAAACCCAATTCATGAAAAACTCAGGTGGATGCGTCTCTATACCACTTATTTCTGTGTATGCACTCCCTAATTGGATCATTTCAATTATAGCCTCAATTTCCCTTCTCTTTGTCTTTTCCGTTATGCATCCGTTGTTTTCCCGAGGTATCATCCTGTGATGCCAAAGACTAATATGCCATCATGCAACTGAAAGCCCAAATCATGTTTTTAAACGCCGACACCACACTTTCAGGGGTAATTCATAGAAGCTCCCTTGAAACCTTTCGAGAACGTTTTCCAACTTGTCAAAGATAATTGTGAACGGATCAGAGTAAAAAAAGTCGAATGTTGTAGAGATATATCCACTTGATCATATCCTCTGGTTAGAAAGGCATGCTTATAATAAGTGTGTGTGTGGGTGTGTGAAAGAGAGAGCTGTCAAAATACATGGTTATTTTTAGATTCCAATACCATTTGAGCAGGAGCGCAGACCATGCTCTTTCCTGTGATTCCATTTCTTTTATACATTTGTGTTCCAAAGTGCTTGTGTTCGAGTGATGCCAAAGTAAAAAGATGGGTGGTCCTGCGACTCTTTCCTGCTCCAAGCGATTTAGAAGGCAAACCTCGCACAACGAACACTTTGATACATCAAACTTGAGGGCGAAGAAGAACTGGCCACTTTTTTGCTTCAATGCGAGCAATTAAGCTTCATGGTTTAATTTATGAACACTACCTTTGCAGTTGCTTTATTTGCGGTGGCAAAAAGTGATGTCGACTTGGCGCGGCGGAAGATTTGCACATCAATGGATTTCAATCCCCGATCATGGCGATAAGAATCACTTTTCCGCCAATCCTCTTTTTCGCTTCTTCTTTGCTTCTTTATCTCTTTTTTTTCATTCCATCGACATTGGCACCGCACATCGAACGACTTGTCTTCTATACAGCGACCATAAATGACGAACGCAGGGTAGCTCGCTCCTTCTCACCATCTTGTCCATCTTTGTCTCACCATGGCTAACATTTGCCTTTTGCATCATTGCTTCTTTTTTTCTTAGCAGATCGAATGGGAAGCCAATTTTTTTTGATGGGGGGGGGG
>LT552686.1:22154-35546 GCA_900079185.1 Absidia glauca
CGTCGTAGCCGATCTAGTGTCAAAAGAAAGAGAAACGATGCAAAAGGCAAAAAGTTAGTAATGGTAAGCAAAAGATGAAAATGACGTGAGAAGAGGAGAGTTACCGTTCGTTCGTTCGTGCGTTTACTCGTTCGTTCGTTTGTACGTTCGTTTGTCGTTGTGGAAAAAAAGAGAATGACAATGTGGATGCAAAAAAGTAATGACGAGGGGAAGAAGGAGCAAACTAAAGGACGGGCAGAAAAAAATAATCTTATAGCCAATAGGGGGTTGAAATCCAGAGTGCAAGGCACACATTGTTGGAGGAGTGTGTGGGCAGGGGCGGTTTTATCTTCATTTCAAGTTGAGTCCCATCTATGACCGGAACTGAAGTCAGGGACCTGGAATGGTTCTGTCTGTAGCATTCCCCCATAAAAAGGAACCCTTTTTGTTGGACATGGATTTTCTCGTCAAAGAGGTAACAAGCATCACCTCAAATTTCACAAGAGGAAAGTAATGCTTCTTATCTACCAAATCATGCCAAGGATGTTGAGTTTCGTTGGATCCATTATCGACTTTGAGGCCCATGGAATCAGCTACTGTTTTTTTTAGCATACTACAGTGTTCAGAGAAGCATACAACACAGACATACTTCAAACTTGGTATCCTTTGATAGATATGCATTTTATCTTGTTCCATGTGAAATTTGAAGATAGGTTATCCATCATGGTTTCGATATCAAGGGCAACTTGTTACAACTGGAAATCGTACATTTTCTAAAAAAGCCAGCTTGTTATTCTAACTCCGACGTTCATGCAAACATGTCGCAACTGTCAGGTCGGGTCAGGTACATCAAATGGTTCCACTAAAGAGCAGGTTCAGTAAAAAACAAAGATCCATCTTTTATTATGAAGAAGGGACATGACAAATAAAAAGAGGAGGTGATGGGAAGACTAGTGTAGAAGCTATGTGTGGAGATGTGAATGTGAGTGTGTATGTTGATCGCAGATGAGGACTAAACTACGTATGGCTACCAAGATTTAGGTGAGATGCATTTAGAACAATTCAGCATTGGCAGGGAATTCAAAGACGACGTCCTTGCCGGTCAACTTGCGGTAGACAGAGGAGAAGGTGTCGAGCTTGTATTCCAAAGAGGTAGCGTCCTTGGTATCCAAAAAGCACTTGATGGTCTTGGAGCCATCGACCTTGACACGGGTGCGCTTGCCAATGATTTCGGTGGGGTAGACCAAGTCTTCAAGGACAGCATCGTGGACAGCAGTCAAAGTACGAGAACGAGGGCGGGGTTGCTTGGGGTTTTCGTGACGGCTGGGCTTCTTGAGGATGCGGCGTTGAGCAACGAAGACAACATGACGATCGGAGAACTTCTTTTCCAATTCACGGGTCAAGCTATGTAAAGGGGCGTATATGAGCATTGGAACCCTTATCTCTAAATGTGTCGTCTCTTACCGTTGTTGGATCTTGTGGAAGGCCTTTTGTTGAGGGACAGGGACGAAGATGACAATAGCCTTCTTGCCAGCACCGAGTTCAACCTAAAAACCGAGAGGAAGAAGCCTTTTTGTCAGAAACGTAGAGCAGAGAAAAGTCAGCTTGCTACTTACTTCCTTGGCACCAGTGATGCTGAGAGGACGCAATTCCTTCTTCAATTCAGGCACAGAGTTTTCGAGGTCAACAATGGCTTGTCCGATGGTAATTTCGAATTCGTCGACGGGCTTGGCACCGGCAATCTTAACAATCTTGCTAGCCATATTGTCTATGTGATAAAAAAAAAGTAAATTCAACTGTTCCGCTTATGTCATGTCTTTGTTGGAAAGGATCTACTGCAGGTGTGCATGGGAGCAAATTGACCTCCATTCAACATTGAAGGTTCGTCGTCGAAGTAGCTGTGTCTGGGAGTTGCTGGTAGATGGATTGGTGATGCGTAGAGTTGATGTAGGGGTGACAAACGGATGGATAGATGAATCCATGATAAAAGGATGGATGGATGTTGTTGTCACTCGGATATGATCCATGTCGAAGTTGTTGATATGCATTGTAGTCGTCTTCCATCCATCCATCCACACGTCCATCCATCCATCCATCCATCCATCCATTCAATATGTTCGTCGTTGTCGATGATCCCGTAACACAAGTACCAATGTATGCAGTAGATCCTTCGCTAAGTATGATACTATACAACCTGTTGGTTCGATACGTACGTAGGAGTAAAAGGAAGGAAGAAGAAAATCAAATGAGGCAAGAAAGATAAACCCCACTTTATAAACTCCGACTGGTCCCGCCCACTGGATTTTCAAAACGCCGCCCCATGGCTATTGATACAAGAATTACTTTTTTTTCAATCCTGTTTTTTGCTTCTTCTTTGCTTCTTCATCACTTTTTATTTTTCCATCGACATTATCATCGCACTACGAACGACGACGACGACGACCATTACGAAAGACGAGCGACGACGAACAAACGGTAAGTCCCTTCTTTTCAGCACCCTGTTAATCTTGCTTACCATGGCTAACAATAGCCTTTTACATCATTCATCTTTCTTTCGACACTAGATTCACTACAACGATAACGACGACGATAACAATGACGACGACGACGACGACGACTCGACCACTGCTTTATATCACTTGTTAAAGGCTGTTTTAAAAATTTTCTAATGTAAAAACATGGGGAAACCCTCGCAATTTTTTTTTTTCGGTGCACTCACTTTTCCCTTGTAGATTCCCTTACCAATGTACTTGGTAAAGTGCCCCATTCCTTGACCCAATCTGTGCACACACTGTCATGGACACTTTTAGCACGGCTGACCAACTTCCCCTTTCTTCACTCCGTAGCTCATTACACTAGATTAGGTACTCCATGCTAGGTCATACAGTAGCTTAATCGTAGTCTCATTCAGTCAATAAAAACCTGCTTGAACCATCTCCATGACTTTACTCTTCTGAATATGTTTCACTCTTTTTAAAAACTCTGACATGTGTAGGTGCGCCAAGACTTGGCCGACTGTTACGCACACAACCCAGTTTGAAAAAGGCGGGGGTGAGAAACTGAGCCAAAAATCTGACAGCATTTTGATTTTCTGAATTGTAGGATGCCAGGAACACATGGTGCTTGTGTAGATATAGAGCAAAAGGCAAAGTAGTCAAGTCGAAAAGTGAGATTCGTTCATTCATGCACTTGAAACAGAGTGGAAATTCTTATTCTACACAAAATTCAAGCCCAGCCCGAGCAACAGCAGCGAAATTTCGGTTCCTTCGCTCAAGTTCAGCCCTATGAATAGAGACGGTAGTCATGGGGATAATTTCAATCAAGTTTTATTAAGTAAATGTGACTATGCTCAGGCTATATAGGGGGGGGGGGAGAAAGGCTGCAATGGTATGTACAGGGAAGGGATTTTACTTATGCCCTCGTCGAAACAGCATTAGTCACATATCAAAGGTTGAGGTAAGTTAACATACTTAGATTTACGAAGCATTACATAAACATGTAGAAAGGTAGAAGATCCGCCATCAGGGGTTGGCAAATTGAGATGTTTATTTGATGTATAGAGAAAAAGAGCTATGTACAGTGTTATAAGATATATAAAGTAGTGCCAAGGTAATCGGGAAGATAAAAAGAGATCAAGTAAGCTAATACACTAAAGCCGTCCAAACATAAAGGGATTGGTGATCTATCTGTTGAAGTGTTTCTTGAAAAAGGGATGGTGTGTGCTTGCCCCATATTTACTGCCGCCACGACCGGTGCTTGTGAATTGACCGCCAGAGTTACGTGAGTATTCAAGGTACGCCATGTTATCGCCACCAGCCAGTGTCTTTGTAGTTGTCACTTGTCGTCGGACCAATCCATTCTTGTTCTTGGCCGCCACCCGTTTATCAGTGATCATGCCGACATCATCCGTGACATTGAGATCCTCCTCCTTCATATCAGTCTAAAATGAAAAGACAAGTTAGTATGATCAAGTGGGTGGGGACAGACAAATCTTACCTCGTTGGCCAATAGCACGGATTTCAATAGATCCATTTGTTCTTGCTTTGTCTTGAAGACCAAATCGGGCTCGTCCTCCATGCCTTCCAAATTTGTAATCACCTTGAATGCATACCCCTGATCGATCAAAAACTGTTGTCGCTTTGTTGAGTAGTACATTTCTTGAGTATCACGGGAGACCAAAGAGTAGAAGAACGCATTGAAGCCTTCATCATTTCTTCGTTTGGCACGCAGAATACGCCCCAGCCGTTGAGCTTCTTGACGACGGGAACCATAATGGGAGGAGATTTGGATAAGACAAGTGGCTTCGGGTAAATCAATACTGGTATCCCCCACCTATGTAGAAGGAAAAAGTGAGATTAGCTTCAAAGTAACATTATTCATGTGGTTAACCTTACCTTGGACAGAAAGATAGTATTGACAGCAGGATTGTATTGGAAGTTCTGGAGAATACGCATTCGTTCTTGTTGACCAGTGCCACCATAGATATAGGGCTTCCCGAGCTTTTTCGCATATTCCTATACGACAATTGGATGAGTACAACAAGGCAAGATCATATCTTTACCAGCAGCTTACCACTAAAGCATAGACATTGTCCGAGAATACAATGATCTTATCACCACGGCCTTCATGATATTGGATCAGATACTGGCAGGCTTGGAACTTTTTGGGATTCATCACATAGAGAAGAGTTCTTTTTCTTGTGTTTTCGTAAAGGTATTCCTTGTAGAATTCAGGGGTCATCGAGCACCATACTTCAGCACACTAAATGAAATAGAAGAGGTTGTGTAAGGATGGCATTCTTCTTCTTTGTTTGATTCAGTAGACTAGGGACTTACCTGCACATTAGCAATATGCCCCTTATTTGCCAGATCCAACCAGTTTGCTTCGTAAAGTTTAGGGCCAATCAAAAAGTTCAAATCATCGATCTTTTCATCTTCCCGCACCAATGTTGCTAAGCAATGTTGAAGAAGAGATAATTAGTGGGATTGATCTATGTTATATATTTCGGAGGGTAAAGGGGGGGGGATGCTTACCAGTTAGACCAAGTTTTGCATGAGCGGCAATCGTGGTGACGACAGTTCGGAACATATTGGCAGGCACAACGTGCACTTCATCCAGCAGCAAAAAGCCCCACTCCCGAGATTCCAAAAAGTCCATCATCTTCTGTGCATCGTAGGAGCGCTTGCGTTTGTTGGCGACCATGGAGTAAGTAGAGATCACAATACCCGAGGCACCTGAGAACTACATGATCGAAGAAAGATGAGTGTCTACATAGCCTGATCGTTGTATGACCCTACCTTTTCCTTGCAGTCAGATGTGAATACAGCAATTTGGTTTTCTTTGATGTTGCTCCATTGTAGAAACTGCTGTTTCCATTGCATGACAGATACTCTAAAGATCGCAGAAGCATGAGTGATCCTGTTTGTATGATTGTTACAGTCACTTACGAAGAGGTACATAGGACCAAACAGCTTTTCTTGATTGTCGCAGCAGCAGTGATACCCACCAATGTTTTGCCGGCACCGCAAGGTAACACAATGATGCCAGAGCGAGCCCGTCCATTACCAAACATTTTTGAGAGACTTTTTTCTTGATAGGGTCGAATGACAGTGGTTGGTTTCAAATCGATTTCAAGGTTGGCGTTGATAGTGTCGTTTCTAAAGTCGTATTCTTCCAACATGGGATAGTCGATATCGTTACATCGTTTCTTGACCGTCTAGAGAGAAGGAGTGTCAGTACAGAGTACAGTACAATAAAGAAGAAAAGAATGTATGGATTTAATTACCTCCACATGGTCAGCAGCGATTTCAAAAGCATGTACTTTCTGGCCTTCGATATCATCGTCTTCTTCATCTTCCTTGTCGATTCGTACCACGGCACCAAAGAGTAGTTCATCTTCTTTTCGACGGGCTTCGGCTTCCTTTTCCTTGTCGCTGAGTTCCTTGTCGTCCTCCTTGCCATTGGTATCCTTGTTTTTGATGCCCGGTATATTCAGATCTTTCCCAGTAGGCCTATTGTTGATCAATAATCCTCCAGTAGCGATCGAGTTATTGTTATTGTTGTTGTTGCCGTTCATGACGCTAGGCGGGCCACTGATGATTTGGTCGCTGTCGTCCCGTATCACTCGTCCCATGTTGATGACACCATCTTTTAGAAGCATTTGCAAGGTTTCGGGGTGAGAGGATTCCACATAGTATCGATTGTGTTTGAGCACCAATTTGACTTTGCCGTAAGAGAGTGTACACTGCCGAATGAATTGGATGATAGAGTCTGGGACAGGTACTTTCGAGAGCCGATTCAATACTTCAATGATGTCTTCTGTTTCAAGCCCAACGGATACTGCGGCATATAGCGAATAGGGAGTCAGCTTGTATTCTTGAATATGAGCAGGTCTACAGTATGAGAATGGGTTTGGGTTATTGAGTGCCTACACATAGATGTCAATGTCTGTTATCGACTTACCGGCTGACAGGTTCACTGATCGCAACCAAAAAGTCTTGCGCTTGTTCTGCAATGGGAGAGAAGCCTTCCAAAATAATATGGCCATCTTCAGGGCTGATCCATAGCGGTCTTGAGTTGTGATCCGGTTTGAGAGAGAGGTACGTATAGTCTTCTTTGCCAAAGATGTGAGAGATGAAGTCGGGTTTACCACCATCAAGAATCTCTTGATGAGTCGAGTTTAGACTAGCAATGTCGAGGTTGGCATTACGAGGCACTATATAAGCAAGACAAGCAACATAAGAAAAAGTTAATGGCCAGCTTTACTAGGATGAACAATAGCCACCCTTATACAGCTTACCATGTAGTTTGAGTTGCAGTTTGGCCTCCAATTGGACATCGTCGTCTTCGTCGTCAGTGTGGGTTTCTAAACAAGTCAAGTGTGTATAAGTAACAGTAGCATAGCATATGTCCTTGTCATACTATACCTTCGATCTTTCTCTTACTCATTGTTACAAAAGAATGAGTTCAAGAGGATAAAGGAGGAAAGAAGAAGAAAATGTCGAAAATGTAAAATAAGTACACTTTTTTCAACTCCGCAGTTGGGTCAAATTTGCCGTCACACGCCATTTTTTTTTTCTCCTCAACGCGGGTTGACTCTATAAAAGACTTCCTGCAGGTTTTCTTTCTCTACTCTTTCTTCCCTTTTATTTTATCTCTCGACTTGAATCATCCTAACGATGGACCCTAAAGATTTCGAAGTAAGTAGAGGAAAGGGAATAGTGTAAAGCTAGTTGGTATGCTTTGACGATATCATCGGTCTCTTCTCCAAACTCTCATTTTAGCTAATGACCTTGATTGACATACTTTTGCCCTTTTTGCGTATAGGTTGCCAATGCCCCCACCGATGGCATCAGTGCCATGGACTTCTCTGCCCAAGCCGACTTTTTAGCAGTATCTTCTTGGGACAATCAAGTAAGTATCATCATTGCGATAAAGGGAAAAAACAACCGAGCAAGTCTTATTAATCCAACGCTCTTCCATGACAACCAAATGAAATCAGGTACGCATCTATGAAGTGCAACAGTCTGGCAACACCATACCCAAGGCGGCCTACTCTCATGAAGGCCCAGCATTGGATGTTACTTGGAGCAAGGTAAGGAAACTGCATCTCATGTCAAATTGGGCAATGACTGACAGTGCTGACTCTTTTGCTGTTTTCATTGCTGCTGCGTAAAATTTAGGATGGTACGAAACTGGTATCTGGTGGCGCAGACAAAGCAGGTCGATTATTTGATGTCAACACAGGGCAAAGCAGCCAAATCGCCGAACATGCTGAACCGATCAAGTGCGTCAAGTTTATCGACCAAGGACAAAACATCGTGGCCACCGGAAGCTGGGACAAGACTTTGAAGTACTGGGATCTGCGCTCACCTCAACCCATTGGCACCGTACAACTTCCCGAACGCTGCTACAGTATGGATTCTTTTGGGCCCCTGCTAGTGGTTGGGACCGCTGAAAAGCATATCTGCATCTTTGACTTGAACAACCCTACAGCTATCTTCAAGGTAAGCAAGAACATTGTCCTCAGATCAGTGGGATTGTATACTCATCTTCTCTTCCTTTCTTTGATCAATAGCAAACCACATCGCCCCTCAAATGGCAAACCAGATCTATCGCTTGTTTCACCCATGGGAAAGGTTACGCCGTTGGATCCATTGAAGGCCGTGTTGGAATCCAGTATATCGATGACAAGGAGCACTCGTAAGTAGAAAGATAAGCCAATGGATCACTGTAGGTCAATAGGAAACGATGATACTAATCTTATGGATCGGGGTCACTTTGTATTGTTTCTTAGCAAAAACTTCTCATTCAAGTGTCATCGTGATGAAGCCAAAAACATATTCTCGGTCAATGCTCTCAGCTTCCACCCCACTTACGGCACATTCTCTACGGCTGGTGCGGATGGTACGGTCAGCTTCTGGGATAAGGATTCAAAACAACGCTTGAAGGCGTTCTCCAATGTCAATGGCACGATCCCTTGCACCGCATTCAATCGAACAGGGAACATCTTTGCATATGCTGTCAGTTACGATTGGTCAAAGGTAAGGAAACTGCACCCTGTCATCCTACCTGCTATGTATATTAACTCGACTTTTATAGGGATACAAATTCGCCAATCCATCAAGTCCTCACAAGATCTTTTTACATGCCGTCCGTGACGAAGACATCAAGCCTCGTGGTACCAAGAAACGATAGATATAGCAACCCCTCTCTCCCCTTCCTTACAGTTAGCAAAACACTACTCTATTCATTTGATATCATATCCACTCTGTTTTATCTTTTCCTTTGACTCGCCCGCCGTATACGAAATAAACCACTTACTCCCTCCCGTAGCTTCACAAAAGCCACTAAAGTCTCTCTATCTTTGAACCATATGATGTATGCTTGTACCATCGTATCATACAAATGTTTTTAATCTGCCCAAGTGTACTGCTCATATGGTTGATAAAAAAAAAGGGTTATCTGAAGTGTCTCATCGATGATGTAAGAGATCATTCTACGTTTGCGGAAATTAAAGCCATCAAACGTTAATCAGCCCAGTCAGTAGCTTAATTATGATTCTATATATGGCTTAGAGATTACCAAGAACATCATGACCTCTTTGACAACCTACCCAATGGGGCGCCCCTTGAATGTTGCGATCGACTTTCCCGAGTTGCAGCTCTTTCGCTCTTTCGGTAAGCGGGATTTGAAATTGCCCAGGCATTGATCGGCGATTAAAAATTAGTTGAGCAAACTATAAGAGTCGGAACTTCTTATTGGCCCCTTTCTCCTTCGCTCTTTCCTCCCCCACCTTTTTTTATTAATCTTTCCTCCAACCAAAAACACATTCATGGCGGATCCAACGAAGGACATGACAGAACACTCCTCTCTTCTTGATAGACGGCGCTCAAGCTACAATGGAGCTGGCCTTTACAACACATTGACCATTCCCATTACATCTTCCTCCCCTGCCCTGGCTCCATTCCATCAGTATGACAACAATTCTGCTCCCGCGACCTTTTTGACCCCTTCTCGGTCTCCATTACCAAGTCCCCGCTACCATATCTTCAACAAACGAAACGGACTCTACGATGAAGACAAGAAAGACCTGGTGAAAGAAAGCACCGGTATACGGGTGTGGAGTGATTCTTATTCAAGCATAGGTAAGAAAGACAGACACAAAGAACTGACCGCATGGAAAGGAACTCACCTTCTTTCTTTATCTTTACATACATGGAATATCAATAGACTGGATTCATGATCGCATCAAGGAAGGTGTCCGTTTACGCAAGATTCGCAACATACCCGGTCTTCGAGGGCAGTGGATCAAAGCCAAGGATGCGTCACAGGCATGGATTCTTGTCATCCTTATCGGTGTGGCTGTAGCTGGTATTGCTTGGGCTATTGATGTTGTCCAGGAATGGATGTCTGACTTGAAACAAGGCTATTGCACAACCAACTGGAGATACAATAAACAGTTCTGCTGCTGGGGATTGCCAGGTAAACAAATTACAATCTGTTGTCATAGCATTCATTATACTGATATAACAACACTATCAACATTAGATCACGAGGTGTGCGATGAATGGACAACATGGCCTCAGGTATTCGGTGCTAAAAGTGAAACATCAAGATATTACACTGCTCTTGCCGCCTATACTGCTATCGGCGTAAGTCCCTGTTGTCTTCTCTCACTTCACCACAGCTAAACCTTAATTGCTTATTGACATCATCATAGTTACTCTTTTCGTGGGTGGCTGCTCTTATGGTGAAATACTCTGCTGAGAAGGTCATTGTCCGCGTGCCTTCCAACCCAAGAACCTTTTCAAAGTCCCCCTCCGTGGCCTCCTTCCCACATGACGTTACTGCGACCCCTACAACAATGCCTGCCAATGCCTATCCTCAGCAAATTCAACAAGATCACCTGCATCAAGATGACCTCAAAAAGGTGGAAACAAAGCTCGCCTTCTACAGTGCGGGCTCTGGTATCCCTGAAGTCAAGGTCATCCTCGGAGGCTTTGTCTTAAAGGGCTTCTTGGGCATCAAAACTCTTATCGTCAAGAGCATTGGCAATGTAAGTTCGAAGACAGAAAGCGGGGATGACTTTGTCATGTCACACACACATTTGTACTCATCCTTCTTTTAAAATTCATGCTTACAGGTCTTCTCAACATCGGCTGGCCTGACATGTGGTAAAGAAGGCCCTTTTGTCCACTTGGCTTGCTCTGTAGGGAACATCTTTTGTAGATTCTTTCCAAAGTTCAACAAGAATGAAAGTAAGCAAACAATGATAAAAAAAAGGGGCAGAAATGCAGTTACACAGCTGATTAGATCATGGGACTCATATAGCTAATTCTACTTTCCATTGTAGGCAAGCGTCGAGAAATCCTCTCCGCTTCTGCTGCTGCTGGCGTCGCCGTTGCTTTTGGTGCTCCCATTGGCGGGGTTTTGTTTAGGTAAGACCATCCATCCCTTCGTATGCTCGAGCTGGAACTGAACACGACAATGCTTGATAGCTTGGAAGAAGTCAGTTATTACTTTCCCATCAAAACAATGATCAGAAGTTACTGCTGTGCAATGGTGGCGGCTACTGTGCTAAAGGTAAAATTCATTCCCCCCCCCTCTACGTTTTGAAACTTGCATGATTGATCACTTTTTTTTTTCTCTCGCTCGCAGATCAGTAATCCTTTTGGTACCGGGAAAATCGTCCTGTTTCAAGTGGTCTATGACAAGGAATACCATGTGTTTGAACTCCTTCCATTCCTTCTATGCGGTGTATTTGCGGTAAGACTAAGAAGATGCGATCATAAGATTTATGCACGCACTGAGCATCATTGTTTTGTAGGGATTCTTCGGTGCTATTGTGACCTATTACAACATACGGTATCAACATTTCCGCAGATCCTCTATAATTGGAAAACATCCTGTTACTGAAGTCTTATGTATCATGCTACTCACCGCTATCGTATGCTTTTGGAACCCTTTTGCCCGGTAAGAAGTAGTAACTCTATGGTATCTATGCAAAAAGGGACTCATCCTTTTGGTATTGCCGATTGTACTGTTGTAGATTAAGTCTTAGTGAATTTGTCGCCAATTTATTCTCAGAATGCTCTCCCACCAACGACAATGCCGGCCTCTGTGCGTAAGTGTGAAAAGACATATGATCAAAATAGAGCTTGAAACATATTAAAACCCCGATCGCTTCTTTTATGCCCTACATAGACGAACCGTTGACGAGATTCCTCGACTCTTGTACCTTCTTCTCACCGCCTTGTTAATCAAAATGGGCTTGACAGTCATTACCTTTGGCTGTGCTGTACCAGGGGGAGTGTTTCTGCCCGCTTTGATCATTGGTGCAGCAACTGGACGAATCATTGGACTCATGATGCAGTATCTCACCCTCACCTACCCTCACATGTGGCCCTTTACTTCCTGTGCTAATGATCTTGCTTCCAGCGGCGAATGCGTTATTCCTGGTGTGTATGCAATGGTTGGCGCTGCCGCTTGCTTGGCCGGGGTCACACGAACTACAGGTATAAGAGTTGTTGATCTGAAAAAGGAACGCCGCTGACCAAACGCTCTGTATCATCATATTAGTGTCCTTGGTGGTGATCATGTTTGAACTGACTTACTCCATCACATATGCAGTGGTAAGCAAAGAAAAAAAAATTAAGATCTTGTGCCGAAGTTCTAACCCTTTGATCCGATCTACCGTATCATATATAGCCTATCATGATATCTGTTATGGTAAGTACGAATGAATGAGAGGAGGGAGGGACAAAGCAGTTGAACTAACCGCTTAAAATCAACCATCTTTCTCATATAGGTTGCTAAATGGGTAGCTGATGCGATTTTTGTGGAGGGGATATACGATCTCTTGATTGATATGAAAGGCCTACCCTATCTAGAAGCGCGCAAGGAATACGTCCACACACTGACCATCCTGGAATTGACCGAGTATCTGTCGACAATCGATTTGGATCACCCCGTAACCGTTGGTACACTCAAAACGAAGCTCCGCGCCAATGCGTCTATAGGATATGGTGAAGATGGTGGCTTCCCCCTGCTCAGCGATGGAAACGTCATTCAAGGATACATCGCCAGTCATGAACTTACGCACGCAATCGACCAGCTCTCAAGGTCTTTCGAAGCAAGCCCCTTCCCTCTTACCAACCAAGATCTTGATGATATTCCATGCTACTTCCGCCAGGTGGGACGTCAGGCGCAAGACCATAGGCTTGGACGAACTCATCCCGAAACAACCATGATCAACACCATCGACTCTCCTTCTCTACCCTGGTCATCTCTACAGCAAGAAGAAGACGGTGAACTTGGTAGTGGTATCAGCCCAATCAACGATTTATCCCAGTATGTAGACCAGGCTCCATTGACTATCAACCAAAATGCCTCCATGGAACTACTGATGGAACTCTTTATCAAACTGGGCGCCAGATACGTATGTGTTACTCACCCCGATGGTCATTTCCTTGGCATCATCCACAAACGGCGCTTATTGGCATACTTGAAGTCTATCGAAGGTGACGACTGATCGGCGCTTGGTCTATGGTGGTAACTTGCTTGGTGAAAACGCTGGCCATCTTCCATACATCATACGCATACATGTTGTGTCCTTGTACTTTAATATCACCGTTGAATATAGTTTATACCCTTCTTGATAATGATTTTTTACACGCCAAATAAATACGTAGACTTACAACGTACTTTAGTACAGGGAATTAAGATTGAAACATCTTTATCATCAAGCTCATGTACACCAATCATGCAAAACAGGCATCTAGGTCATTTTAAACTCCGCATGTTGCTGAAGGAAAAAAAATGGCGCACGGGGTGATTTGCTACAAATTCCCAATCTCCTTCATTTTCCTATTCTTCACATCTTCTTTGCTTCACCATCGCTTTTTTTTTTTT
>LT552686.1:46753-71269 GCA_900079185.1 Absidia glauca
TTGTTGAAATCCTGGGTTTTGTCTACAGTGGTAGTACAAAGGTGCAGGGTTCGAACCCTGCACCAGTCATGTTAATGCGGAGTTGACAGTATCATGGACACTTATGGAAAGGTCGAAAGAGTAGACTGAAAGAAAAATGCAGCCCTACTTATATGCAAACTCCGATTTTGGGCATAAAGAATAACTTTTTCCTTGCTTCTTCTTTGCTTCTTCATCACTTTTTCTATCAACATGGTATCTCAACATGACCGCTTTTCCTCTATACAATTCACCTAAACGACGTACGCAGGGTAAGTCTCTCCTTCTCACAATCTTGCCCGTCTTTGTCGTGCGATGGCTAACCTTTATCTTTTTCATCGTTGCTTCTTTTTTCTTGTCAGATTTAACGGAATGACAATGTGCACCGGCTCCCTGGAACCAGAGCTTGATGGACATGCACTTTCTTTAGGGATTGGGAACAAGGGATTAGGAAAACATGGGAAAGCCCTCCCATTTTTTGGGGGGCTGCACTTACATACTTTTCCTTTGTAGATTCTATTGCCATTGTACTTTCAAACAGAGCTTCTGAATTGTGTCTTGCTTCTGCCCACTACCTCTGATATTTTGTGTCGCCGTTCAGCTCTTCCTTTCTTTATTCTCGTTGTCATGACACTAGTTTAGTCATTCCTGACCTTCGCAGACTTCTTCTTTATCCTCTTTTCCATCCATTTCTCTGGGCTTCCTCTTTTCCATCCATTTCTCTGGGCTTCCTCTTCTCTGGGCTTCCTCGTTCGTTAATCCTAAACTCAAGCTCGCTAAATCGCCATTCCTTCCTAAAGCCAGAGAGCCGATATCCTTTGTCACTCTGTCGAATCTAGTGAGAAAGACGAGTAATAGAAGAAACATCTGAGGATAAACCCTCCTTTTATACCCTCTTTTCCGATCTAACCAAACTCCAAGAATTTCATTATATCGTTGAAAGTTGCTGTATACAGTTCATGTCAGAGGCGGTACCATGGAAAAGACGATGGGAAAAAAAGTGATGGAGAAGGCAAGAAGATGCAAAGGAAAGGTAGAGGAAGAAAATCGACCCCTTGTTGGTGAGAGAGCAAGTTGGCGGGGTTTAAAAATGCTGTAAGTCATCCACTTTTTCTAGACTCTCCAGCGGCTTTTGTAAATTGAGGCCTATATTTTGTAAAGAGTGATTCATTTCTCAGAAGTGAGATAGATGACCCATCCTCGAATTTTCCAGGCAGCACAATGCATTGCGCGGCTATCGATTGGTATCAAGAAACATGCATTTCGATGTCGAACGAGTTCATGAACGCTACAATAAGTTTTGAAAAAGTGACCGATTGGAGTGGTACGTATCACAAACAAAGTGAACTCATCCAACGAAACAAGGCATTCTTGGTATCATGCAATACATACGACGTACGTCCATATCCTCGTCAGATTTGAACGCAGGTTGTCCGCTCAGTCTGTGAGGAAAAAAGAGAAACAAAAAGTTTTTTACAGGCATGGCTCAACCCTTTTTTGTAAAGAATGCTTTATTCCACAGAACTGAGATGGACAAGCTGCGTACAAATTTGACAAGAATATGGACGTACCTTGTATCTACTGCATGACGCCATGAAATATGCACTTGGATATCGAATGGGCTCATGAACGCTATTAATAAGCCTCAAAAAAGTGACCGACTGGAGTGGTACGTACCAAAAAAAAGTGAACTAATCCAAGGAAACGAAGCGTTCTTGGTATCATGCAATAGATACGAGGTACGTCCATATCCTTGCCAAATTTGAAAGCAGGCTGTCCATCTCAGTTCTGAAAAATGAATCATTCTTTACAAAAAAAAAGGTTGAGCCATTGTAATGAATCGATCCTCAAGTCAATATATCCCTTGTCATCTAACCTTTTTCCACCTTGGTTAATTCATGCCTCACCCTTCTTCCCTTCTTCATTAATCCCGTCGGGGTTTGAATATTGCCATCCTTATATAAGCAGATCAAATCACCACCTTAATAAAAATGATTCGATTATCATACTATCATCAATCCTATAACCATCCGGCTGTTTATCTATTCCTCTAAAACCCTTCTTGACATCCATCCTTGACTTCTGTCTTCCTTGTGCTTTCCGCCTTCTTGCCTCCGTGCATTCTGTGAATCTTCCCTTTGATTCTTCCTTGGCTCTGTCTTCCTGCCTTCCTGCTTTTCTGTCATCCTGTTTCCTTGTTCCTCTTCCTGCTGATAACGTCTCGCTCAAGTATGATCCGTGTTACTTAGTTATCATAGAATCAGTTGTTCTAATACCCTCTATCTTTAGTATCAGCTCCCTCTACTATTGATCTCGATCGAGTCAACTTTCTCCTGTTATTTTAATCTCCGACTCCGATCTCTTTTAATGTAAGCCCCCTTCATTGTCTCCCCCACTTGCATTGTCTAATGAATCCCTGTTCCCTTTTTGTATTAATGTGCCCAGTTGTGCTTTGTCTCTATACCAAGACATTTTATACCTTCCTCTCTCGCTCTCCCGAGTTCCGCCTCTCACAGCCATGCCTTTGACAAACTTTTTGTTTCTCTTTTTTCCTCCCAAAGTGAGTGGAAAACCTGCGTTCAAATTTGACAAGGATATGGACATATCTCGTATCTATTGCATAATACCAAGAACGCCTGGTTTCCTTGGATGAGTTTACTTTTTTGGTACGCACCACTCCAATTCATCCAGCATGGTGATCGGTGCGAAAAACGTTTTGGAGAGGAAACCAAAAATTTGAGCACAAACATTTCAGACCCCGCCGTCTTCTCCACCCATGATTTTTACCGCCATGAACTATAATCTTGGAGTCAGGCTCAAATGGCATGAGCATGAACGAGCAGTCTTCCAGCTCATGCCATTCAATTTTCAAGGCACTCCATAAAGCAAACGCATGGCTCCATCCTGCAGGGTCATTAGCTAAAAAAAAGGTTTGCAAAGTAAACCAGACACTTGAAGACATACATTTCACACCCCGCCATCCTCTTCGCGCTTGAGTTTTACTGCCATGGCCCAAAATCATGGAAGCTGGATCTAATGGCAAGTTCATGATAGTGCGGTCAGCCTGTGCATGCCATTTAATTTTCATGGCACATCATTAACCAGGCCAATGACTTCCTCCAGCAGCGATATCACTTGGAAAAAAAGGTTTGAAACCGAAAAGCTGAGAGCGGACATTGCAAACCCAGCTCAGCCGTTATATCTGTTTCAATTCTCCTGAAATCGTTCCTTTGCCTCTTCTTTGCTTCTTCATTACTTTTTCTTTCCATTGACATTCACACCGCACGCTCCTCCAACAATGTGCCTGCACTATATATTTCAAACCCCGATTTGGCCATTTGACTTTTTTTTTTTGCCCTTCCTTTATTTTTGCTCCTTCTTCCCCTCGTCATCACTTTTTTGCCTCCCATTGTCATTTTTTTATTTACTCACGACGACAAACGAACCAACGAACAAACGAACGAGCAAACGAGCACACGAACGAACGAACGGTAACTCTTCCCTTCTCACGTCATGCTCATCTTTGCTTACCATTACTAACTTTTTGCCTTTTGCATCGTTCCTCTTTCTTTTGACACTAGATCGGCTACGACGATGACGACGACAATAGGGACGACGACGATGCTAATGACGACTCCACCACTGCTTCATGTCGCCCAAAAAGGCTCTTTTTAAAATTTTCAAATGTAAAAAACATGGGGAAACCCTTGAATTTTTTTTTCTTGTGCACTCATCTCGTCCATAGTAGATTCCCTAACCATTGTTCCTATAAAGTACACCATCCCTTGACCCATTCCCAGTGACTACTACTATTGATACTTTGGATACCACTGGTCTGCTCTCCTCCTCCTTTTTCCTTAGCGCAATACACTAGATTAGTCGCTCCATGAAAGTCCTGTATTCACTACCACCCATTAGGACATGTAGTTTTAGCATAGTCTCATTCACGCAATAAACATTTTACTTGAACCCACTTCCATGACTTTGTTCTCTTGCATACGCCCCAGTGATCCAGGAGACTCTTATATGTAGCGGTACAAATCACCCGGTGCGCCATGGCCTGACCCTTTTTTAGATTCTTAGAGCGGCGAACAAGGCGAATAATGGGCACTATTTACCCTATAGAAAGGCCAGCCTTATAAGTCTTCTCAATGTTGTGTACTCCTTACCCGTGAGCAAGAGTTCGCTTGGTTGTCTCCAGTGGAGAGAGGGCGGAGTTCTAAAAAGCGGCATTTGAAATATGGCGCTCCTCGTTAGATAAAAAGGGTGTGTAGAGAAAATTCATCTCTTTCTCTTCTTCCATCTAACCATGCCGATTCCCTTCCGCACCATCTCCACAGCAGCAGCCGGTATAGGATTATCTGGCGTTGGGTATTACGTTTATAGAAACCAAGCGTCGCCTGCAAAGTCTAATGATACTACGATTGAACACGGTCCTCAGGAGTTTTATGATTCCCGTCCTTTCAAGTGGCTCTCCCCTGAAGAAATCAACAATCGTCTGCGGTCGAAACAATTGGCGAACAAGGTGACTTTGAATCGTGTGCGAGCGGTGTATACAAGTCAATTGCCGTCGAATAGTCCTGTTGAAGATCACTTTAGCACCTATCTTGTGGGCAGCAATGGGTTGTTTGCTGGTGTTTACGATGGTATAACAAACAGGAAAAGTGTACTGCAAGTTGCTAATGCTTCCCTTCTCCCTTTTGTAGGACATATTGGACCCCTTTGCTCGAAACTGATTCAGAAACAACTTCCCAGCTATGTGGCACGGCAATTAGAAAACAAGGGCGACGCGCAGTCGGTGGAAGGTGCCATCAGCACAGCCTTTGAAGATCTGGACCAAGACATTCAACAACGCTTTTACAACCTCTTCCCTCGCAACGTCCAGCACTTGAATGAAAAGGATATCCAAGACGCCGTACGAAAGCATGCGGACCCGGCAGCGGCAGATTTGATCATTAAGGAAGCGATCCATGGGTCTTGTGCTTGCGCTGTTTATCTCGATGGGGATGATCTCTATGCTGCTAATACGGGTGATTCGAGAGTTGTCAGTAAGTGGATCTTTGTCATGTGTATGTATGGGTTACTGACGTATTGAACTTATTTGGTTGGATAGTTGTCCGTCAAGAAGAAGACGGTACCTGGTCTGGCCGTCGATTGGTGGAAGAAGAATCCCCTGCGAACCCTGAATGGAAGGCACATATGATCTCCCAGCATCCTCCCGATGAAGCTCAAAACATTGTCCATCGAAACCGTATCTTTGGGTTGATTGCTGTGGGTGGATGTAAGTCAGTCGCTTATAGAGGCAGATAATGAGCTCACTCCATTTTATTTTGTTGTAGCCTTTGGTGACATTATGTACAAGGTGCCTCGCGATTATCAAATCAAAGTCCTGCCATTCATTCCTTATGAAGCATACAGCACCTTTGCTCGGTACCATCATCGAATTGTCGTCAACTATCGAACTCCACCTTATCTCTCATCCAAACCATTGACCTCTCACCATAAGCTTCAAAAGGGCGACAAGTATGTGATCATTGGCACTGACGGACTCTGGGACGAACTTAGCTGGGATAATGTACGAAGTGAATCTGGCGATCAAGTGGCTGCTGAACTTATCAGTTCCTGGAAATCTGCCCAAGACAAAGAAGCTAACCCCGCCACCCATATGATCCGGGAATCCCTTCTCTTTGATGCTGTCTACAAGAACGTCGGTAAACGTGTGCCTGTCTCTGATCCTACTTTGGAAATGTCAAAGCGCCTCACTCGTCAACCCTCTCGACGTTATCGTGATGATATCACCGTTACTGTCATTGAACTCAAAGAAGAAGAAGATAGTGGTCCAGCTTCCTTCCAAGATGTTGGCGAAGTCTCCCCTGCTGAACAAGTTGAAATCCTCCCTAGATTGGTGACTCCCAAGCAATCCAACTGGTACTCTGGATGGTTATGGAGCAGATTGTAACTGGAACTGGTAGCATAGTCTAGTCTAGTATAGCCTCACTTTGTTTATCTGTGAATGTAATATGTCTTATACGTGTATATGGTAATAAAATGTGATTGGTGCTCGGCAGCTCTACATCTTGTTCTTTCACGCATGAATAGTACTGACAGGCAGGCAGGCAGGATAGTTTTAAACTCCGCCCAAAGCTGTCACCCAAAAAAAAAAAAAAACTTTCTGTCTCTTCATTCTTTCTCTCTTCTCTCCTTCTTTCCCCTTTCTTTTAAAATATCATGTACGATGACGATGAAGAAGATCTTGCTTTACTGCAACAATACGAAGAACAACAAGGTGGATCTAGGTATGTACATTGAAGCCTTCGAGTAAGATTGTTGGAAAAAGAAACCAGACTCACTCTCTTCTTTGTTGGTTGTGCATCAAGCGAAAATGATCTAGACAGTGACTTGGAAGACCGGATTATGAGCGCTGTAGAATATGGGACGAACCAATTAACCGATGGATCGAAACGATCTAAGCAGCAACAACGACCAAAGGAATCGACAGAGCAAGAAAGCAAATCAACCTTACGATCCACCATACCCCCTATTGATATGACCCAACCAGGCACGGATCGCACCACCCAGAACAACTCTCGTAGCGGCGAAGATAGCAGCGATGATGATAGCGATTCCTCCCACAACTGTAGCTCCATAGCGTCTCCGAATTCACCGCCGGTCATTCACCACATTGATCTCGCCATGACTGACAAACAACTACCATACGACGACTCTACCGACGAAGAGGAGAAGGAACTGAATTTTGAATTACAACAGCTCATAGACAACCAGGTAAGGGATTGCAGTAGGAGAACAGTCGTCTTTGTATGTACTAACCTTCCCTTTCTCCTATCCACATATGTATGCATCATTGCTTTATTAGATCCACAATCGGAACCAAAAGAAGCAGAAATTCAAGCCTTCCAGGAAGCCTATCGTTTGTAACACTTGTGGAAATCCCGGTCATATGCGGTATCAATGCGATTTGGTAAGTTGAAACGAAATGGCTGGAGTGACAAAAACTCACATGCTTCTCCCCTTCTTCTAGTGCGCTGATTGTGGCATGAAACGGCATGCAACTTCTTACTGCCCAGGCTTAGAATATTGCCGTCGATGCAAGGAACGGGGCCATCTGTCTTCGGTACGTATATGTTATCTAGAAGGAAGGGTTTTAAAGAACGATCCTCACCTTTTGCACTATCTTGAACAACTATAGGAATGTGAAAACCCGATCTGCCGTGATTCTTGTCGTCATTGCGGTGATTACATCCACGCTTCTCAATGTTGTCCCTCTCTGGTCCATGTGTATACCGGTGAAGTATCCCCACAGAAAGCCGTCAAGCGATTCTGCTACAATTGCGGTGGAAAGGGTCATTTTGGGGATGTAAGTGTATAACTGTATGTAGAAGCGGGACTAGGATGATTAAATGCTCTTCTTCTTGTAACAGGAATGCCCGACTTTATCCACTAGACTGCAGGCACAACTATCAGTATTCAGCGCCCGACATCTTTCACTGGCATCTGCTTTGGGTCATCAACCTCCAAGGGGCGGCAAAAGGCATCATCATCATCAACAACATCAACATCATCAACATCATCAAGGATCAACAGGTCATATTCACAAAAGGTGGCCCGATCGAATGGATTTGAACGAAGATCGACATAGCAGGAAACGATCGAAATCTAACCACGGCGATGAACGGCATGACAAACCTAAACACCGACAGCACAACACCAGTAAAGAACGGTATGTGTCAAGCAGCAATCAGGATACGTCCAGCAAACAGCGTGCATCAGGGAACAACAACTGGAAAGCTTTGACAAAGGGCGGGCCCTCTTCCTCAAGATCGGGTGGCAGGCAACCCAGCAGCAGCAACAGGATAGAAAACGACTTCCCTCGTGGTGGTGGTGGTGGTGGTGGCGAGCCTACCAGGAGTCTTCCCAAACCTAGCTTTAGTGGTGTGGTGGCTATTGATCCGTCTACTAGGCGGCCCAGGTATACTGGCGGGTACAATAGACATTAATAAAAGCGGGATGGTTACATTGTATCATCAAATGATGGACAGGCTGGTGTCAGTGGGGGCAGGCGGAGGGGTTGCATTTGGTGGAATGAATGTTACACAACCGGCAAGCGGACGCAAATTAATAAAAACGGGTGGAAACTTTTTTTTTCTTTCCCTCTTCTCTTCTCTTTGTTTGTTTATTTATCTGCCCAAACTTGTATGACAAACGATACGCAGCATGGATACTCGACACATAGCATAGCAGGTCGGTCAGTGATCTCTCCGCCTCCACCTTATACTTCTATCCAAAATGGCGATGATGATAAGCGATCTACTTACCTCTACAACTATCGTCATCATCAGCAAACCGTAAGTCTGGAAGCTAAAATAAAAATCACGCTATGAAATGAAATCGACTCAACCTTTGGGCTCCTTTTTTTTGGGGGGATGGGTGTATGAACAAAAGGAGGTGGAAAAGACTGTTTCAAAGATGCAAGAAGTGATTGAAACCACCTATCTGATGATGCAAGAGTCACAAAAACGACTGGTGAGGTAGGTCCAAGGGAAAAAAAAGGGGCGGAGGTCGGGAGAGAAAAAAAGGGATCTCCTTTTTTCTTCTCTTTCACTAATAACTTAACCACTTATGTAGGCTCGAGTGCTCCAATCAACTCCTGGTCACTGGCTTGACTCAATGGATGAATCACAACAACAATAGGTAAGCCATCCACGCTTGGACCTTCCTCTTTTAACGTTATCACCTTCTAGAACAACTTCATCATCGTCAACACCGTCCACTACAACATCATCCACACCATCATCTACGCCATCATCTACGACCGATCCTGACTATGCTCGTTTACTAGACACAATGACGACTACTGTACAACATTTACTCGACGAAGCCGAAACGAGTTTGCACCAAACGATTTCTCCGCCGCTGAGACCTACCATAAACACCGACACAGTCTGGGCATTGACTCCGGATCAACAGCAGCGATATCAGGCCAGTGAACAAAACCTCGACAGGGCATTCAAGCATCTCATGGATCAAGTAGACGGCGATGTTGATCAAGAAGAAGACGATTCTATGCTATTGATACCACCACCTAACGACACTATTATCACCGACGGACCAGCATCCTCACTTGAACAATCTGTGTACCACCATCACCACTACCACTATCACCACCACCACCACCATCACGATACATCAGCTTCTCCACAGCCAAGGGATTCCTATCACCTGGACCACAATCGACGATCTTATCCAACCGAGGCTAAACATCACAATGATCTTCTTGCCGTGGAGAACATACACCAGAACTCTTTGCTGACAGTGTTTGCCCCAACATCATCCCTCCGACGAGTACAATCTTGGTTTACGTCGTCATCATCGTCACAATCATCCTCTTCCTCTTCCTCCTCCTCCTCCTTGTCGTCTTCTTCTTCTACAGGTGCCGACTGCTTGATATCTACTCCGCCAATAGACCTATCGGCATTATCCCCCTTGTTCCACACCCTGACGGCACAAGACCGACGACTTCATCGACATCGCATCGCCACCTTGATCGTCTTGGTCATGGGCCGACTCCTTCTTCATCCTGGCAACATCCGGCATCCTCGATACAAGCGTCTCCTCTCATCCTCCCGCCCTCGATTACACCGTCAACTTGTCCGCTTTGTATTCATCCTTCAGTTTATATACCATCTTTTAACTTAATGTGCTATAGTCTTCTCGTATATACATTTGTACCATATTCTCCCTTTTAAATAAACTTTATATAGATTCTCAACCGTCTCTTCTGCATAACAGGTCCCTTTAAAGAAAGATACGTAACGTCAGTGATGCAGATTGTGCAGGATGTGCGCTATGTGGTGAACGTGGCATGTTGGTCCCACCCAATCTGTCAGATTACAAACTCCGCTCTTCAGGGGCTCGCATCCCCACAGCTTCAGCGACATAGAACAGGGGTCACTGAATGATTCCTTTTTTTTTTTTTTGGCTTCATAGACTTGGTTGGGTAACTGAGAACACTTTTTTTTTATTGGATGATGATGGTAATGATGATGATGATGATGATGATGATGATAGTTACTGATATCTAGTCTACTTGTATACTAAAAGAGCGAGGGGGAAAGTTTATAAACTAGGAAAGCCACCTGATTGACGTTCTTTTTGGTAGTACTTGGCAATCAAAAAGGCTACATCGAGGGCTTGTTCATAGTTCAGACGGGGATCACAGTGGGTTTGGTAGTTTGTCGACAAGTCCTCATCCTTCAAGTCCATTGAGCCACCCACACATTCTATTTAACAAAAGAGTGAGCCATTTATGTTACGAAGGGGAGAGGTGGGGTACTACTCCTTACCTGTGACAGAGTCACCTGTGAGTTCAAAATGGACGCCATTTAGTTTACTGCCACAATCCTTATGCACCCTGAAGGCTTCCGAGAGTTCTTGAATGATATCCACAAAGTGCCGAGTCTTGACACCACCCGAGGCATTCTTGGTGTTGCCATGCATAGGATCACACACCCAGACCGGAATATGGCCCGACTGGCGGACGGCCTCAATGTGCTGAGGGAGATACGCTTCGACTTTGCCCGCACCAAACCGAGTGATCAGTGTAACCTTCCCGATCGCCTTTGTAGGGTTCACCGTATTAAGCAGCTCCACCAAGTCTTCAGGCACAGTTGTGGGCCCCACCTTGATACCAATAGGGTTTTCGATCCCACGCATATATTCTACATGAGCACCATCCGGTTGTCGAGTTCGATCACCGATCCACAAAAAGTGCGCCCCGGCATTGTAGTACTTTTCTTGTCGTTGGCCTTTGGAGCTGGGGAGGAGACGGGTCAAGGAGGCTTCAAAGTCGAGGAGCAGGGCTTCATGGGACACGAAAAAGTCGACCTTTTGAAGGGCATTTTGAGTGGTCGCACTGGATGGGTCTGCACCGACCGTCTTCATAAAGTCCAACGCATCTGTCAACTGGTTCACAATGGACTGGTATTCGCCGCGCACAGCATTGGATTGCACATGGTTCAAGTTCCATGTCGAGGGTTCGTGAAGATCTATCAGAGGGAGTTAGAGGTGCTGCACAGGCTAGACTAAAATAGGGCTACTTTACCAGCAAAGCCAGAATCCACCAACGTGCGTACATAATTCAGCGTCGCGGCAGAGTGGAAATAAGCGCTATTTAAAAAACGAAACGGAGTGTTAATGTTTCTTACATGATCCTTTATTTGTCTTACCCGAGCAATCTTTCAGGATCAGCTTGACGGTCTTCCGGATCGTAACCATTGACATTGTCGCCCCTGTATAGCGTCAAACAACCTTGCGTTAGTCAGCCATTTCAGTCCCACATTTCATCTCGTCTATACCTGAAAGTCAAGATTTCCTTTCCGTTGTGCATTTCAGTAGGCTTGCTTCTTGGTTTGGCATATTGACCAGCCATGCGTGCGATCCGAGTCACTGGCGTTCGACCACCCCACACCAAGACCAAAGACATTTGCAACAATACTTTGAGTTTGGCTTCAATAGGATCCTGGTTATGATACAAAAAAGGAGTCAGTCAGTCTGTCTGTCGTTCGAGTGCAGACAGTGTGTAGGAAGAGGGTTCTGTCATTACCTGCGAGCAGTAGTCAAACAGTTCAGCACAATCACCACCTTGCAACAGGAAGGATTCACCCAAGGCCACTTGACGAAGCTGTTCTCTCAAGTTGTCAATCTATTCGAAAGAGAGAAAGGTAGAGGGGTTAGTATCAAATAAGCTTGACATGACAATGGGTCTTACTTCTTTTGACGAAACAAGAGGGGGCAGGGTTTGAAGTTTTCCAATCACACGATCCATGTGCTTTTGATCTTCATAAGTGACATCTTGTACGATAGGCTTGGTTTTCCAGCTGAGTGGGGTCCATTGAGAGTTTGTTGGTGTTGACGACATTTGGGAGAGCTTTTTCAGAAAAAGTGTTGAAAAAGAAAGAAAGAGCGGTTTTAATTGGAGCTTGAATTAAGTTCAGGAAAGGCTGCCAGTTAGTCACAGTGGGTCATTCAACTCCGCCAAAGCGGAGTTGTGCCAGCCACTTTTGTTTTGAGCTCCGATAAAGCGTCTATGATACATGAATCTGACATTTCGCTCCTCTTTCTTTGCTTCTTCAACGCTTTTGTTTTTCCATCGACCCTAGCATCGCACCACAAACAACTCGCACTCGATGAAAAGCTCTTAAACGACGAATGCACCGTAACTCTTCCCTTCTCAGCATCTGGTTCACCTTTTGCTTACCGTGATCAACATTTGCGCTTTGCATCCTTCCTCTTTCTTTTCGACATTAGATCGGTTACGACGAAGACGACTCGACCACAGCTTTATATCGCCCATAAAGGCTGCTTTAAACATGGGGAACTCTTGCTATTTTTTTTCACATGCACTCACTCTTCTCATAGTAGATTCCCTAGCCATTGCGTTGTTGAAGTGGACTATATCTCTTGCTCTATTCCTGTGTCAACTACCTCTGATACCATTAACACCGGCTGACCAGCACTCCCCTTCTCCTTTCCATAGCTCATTGCACTAGATTAGTTATTCCAAGGCTTGCCCTTATAAGCTTAAACATAGTCTCAATCAGTCAATAAAGCATACTTGAAACCATCTCCCTGACTCTACTTTTTTGAACTTGTTCCAGTCATTTTGGAAACTCTTACGAGGCATACGAGAAGGCGGGGTGTGAAAAAAGGGGGCGAGCGATCTTTTTGGCGCATTTGACTTTTTTCAGATTTCCCAGTTGTAAATTTTGTGGCGAGCTGCCCTGTTTTTCAAAAATGAGATGGATAAACCATCTTCAAATTCCACATGGGACAAGGTGCAATGTATATCTATCGAAGGATACTAAATTTGAAGTATATCGGTATTGAATGCTTCTCTGAACACTACAATCAGCCCCCAAAAGCAACTGAACCCAGTCGACCAAAAAGTCGGTTATTCATCCCCCAAAACACAACTTCCTTAGCATCATCCTCCAGATGAAAAGCACTACTTGGTTCATGTAAAGTTTGAGGTAAGGTTTGTTATCTCGCTCATGAGAAAATCCTTGTCCAACAAAAGGTGACACTTCTCATGGGGAAATTCTGGGGGCAGGTCCTTAGGGGAATGCTACAGACAGAACCACCGGGACAGAACCAATCTGAGTATGCTGAATTTTGCGAACAATAAGGTCTGATATGGCGAGGGACTCTCTAAGTCCCTGACTTGAGTCCCGGGCATAAGCTGGAACTCAATTCGAAGTGAAGATAAAACCGCCCCGCCAGGCACAAGAATCGATCGGTAAGACCATCTCGTCTCCTGGTATCAGGCTCCCACGAAAACAGACATATCAATTGCGGCTCATCAGTTCGTATGGCGGGTAGCGTATATGCGAACGTGAATCAAATACGACGCCAAGGCCGATGCAACAACACAACGATAAACGGCGCACATCTCATTAACCTTCCAAGAGAATTAGTGCGATCAATGGCAGGCTGCCCCACATATGGTCGATTCTTTTATATTGCACGTGCCGCCCTTAACCCGCCTACCAGACTCTGCAAGAAGTTGTTCCCGGCGATCGGCGAATGACATGACCGACTGGTGGCGAAAGAGCTTAGTCCTGGTGGTCCTATTCAACCTACTGTCGTTAAAAATACATTTGTACAGGTGATCATGATGCTCAGGATGACTTTTATACAAGACTCGGTGCTCATGATGGATTTCCACCCCTGTTATCCCACTTGGCAACATTCAATCTTCTCTGATCCAGCCTATTTGTCATTCAAAAGGTAAGTCCACATCATAGCATGAGAATGTAGTAGCATGCTCGCTTTGATATGTTAGGGATATGCTGCAAATTGAAGCTCAGGAACACAATCCAGCCCACACACTCCTCCAACAATGTGTGCCTATGCATTCTAGATTTCAACCCCCGATTTCGCTACAAGAACTTTTTTTTCGTCTGTTTTTTATTTTTGCTCCTCCTTCCCCTCGTCATCACTTTTTTTACCGCATTGTCATTCTTTTTTACTCCACGACGTCAAACGAACGAACGAACGAGCAAACGAACGAACGAACGGTAACTCTCCTCTACTCACGTCATGCTCATCTTTTGCTTACCATTACTAACTTTTTGCCTTTTGCATCGTTCCTCTTTCTTTTGACACTAGATCGGCTACGACGATGACGACGGCAATAGGGACGACGAAGATGCTAATGACGACTCTACCACTGCTTCATGTCGCCCAAAAAGGCTCTTTTTAAAATTTTCAAATGTAAAAAACATGGGGAAACCCTCGCAATTTTTTTTAAGGCGCACTCCCATTCCATTGTAGAATCTCGTAGTCCAAGTTACTAATAAAAGTGTACCAATTTTTTGCCCATATCCTTCCGCTACTATCACTGATACTTTTACACAGCTTGGCCGTTTTTGTCCACCTCCATTAGCTTACTTTCTACAGCAGTTTAGTCATTCCCATTACAATAGCTTGTTGCCATTAGACATTAGCTTAACTACGACCCCAAACATAGCCTGTACCATAGCCCTATCCCATCAATAAAGCCTACTTTGAATCATCCTACGAAAGACGTTTCTTAAATCCATAACCATGGAAATACCATGTACTTTATAAAGACCAAACTACAGATGAGTAGCTCATCATTGACAACTCCTAAAACACCATTGGTTTACTAGTTGTAACGAATCTAATGACATGTACATGATCGTAAGGGATATCTTCGCCTACATACAAAGTTTTATTGGTACAATTGGATTAATGGGCTACGGTACAGACTATGTTTGAGGCCGGAGCTAAGCTAATGTGTAAATGGCGACGGGTTGTAATGAGAATGACTAAGCTACTGTAAAAATCAAGCAAAAGGTGGTGGACAAAGACGTCCAAGCTGTGTAAAAGTATCAGTGATAGTAGCGGAAGGATATGGGCAAAAAATTGGTACACTTTTATTAGTAACTTGGACTACGAGATTCTACAATGGAATCGGAGTGCACCTAAAAAAAAATTGCGAGGGTTTCCCCATGTTTTTTACATTTGAAAATTTAAAAAAGAGCCTTTTTGGGCGACATGAAGCAGTGGTGGAGTCGTCATTAGCATCGTCGTCGTCCCTATTGCCGTCGTTATCGTTGTAGCCAATCTAGTGTCAAAAGAAGGAGGCACGATGCAAAAGGCAAAAAGTTAGTAATGGTAAGCAAAAGATGAAAATGACGTGGGAAAGGGAGAGTTACCGTTCGTTCGTTCGTTCGTTCGTTCGTTTGTCGTTGTGGAGTAAAGGTAAAGAAAATGACATTGGGGAGGCAAAAAAGTGATGACGAGGGAAAGAAGGAGCAATAATAGCGGACGGGCAAAAAAAAGATGTTCTTGTGGGGGCGATTGAAACGCCGCCGGCCGCAAATCACCTGGGGTGCAATTTCTCCCTCAGACTTTTTACCTTTCTTTCCTCCTTCTTTCCCCTTTTCTTGAAGCATGCTTTTGCATCAGAAAGTCAGAGGTATTTAGAATGAAAAAGGCTGCCACACTAGGATGTAAATTTACTCGCTATAGCATTGATTCCAGGATACCTCTCCGGGATCTCCTACAGACAACTTGGATGCCGACAGTCGAAGTTTTGGACAAATGACTCATAGCTCATACCTACGAGGAAGTCGATCAATGGTGGTCTGCTTGATCAATTTGAACCTGATAGGTAAGTCCGAAAGTTTGCAAATACGAACCAAACATTACAGACGAAGGTTGCAGTTTAAATAGGGACTCCGTTACTAGTAATCCATACCTAGCATAGTCTTTGATCCATACCTAGCATAGTCCGTCTACAATAAACCACTAGTTTTGATGAATGAAAGCAAAGGGTCTTGTGACATTTCACGGAGGATGACAAAAAAGGGAGAGGAAGACGGGGGGGAGTTAAACGATTGTCCAAGTGAACCAATGGTGAAGGTTGTTTGACATTTGAGACAGAGATGCGTTACACCAAGGTCAAAGAAGTGCGAATGGATTTTATTTTTCGATGTGTAATGATAAACAATGCTAATAGACTAAAGAGAAGTGGTATTTTGAATGAACAGGGTAGGAGCGTGTATGTATGTATGTATGTAGGTAGGTATGTGTATTAGAGGAGCTGATTTGCGCTCATGATTGTCGGTCCTTGGGACAGTGGTCTTCATGAGAAAAGATAGACGTGTCTACCCCGCAACACGAGCAGAAGGTATAGGTTACGCCGATAGAGGAAGGTGCGCTGGTGGTGCTGGTAGACGAAAAGGACGATACAGAGGACGAGGAGGCGGGCGATAGCAAGGATGGTCTTCGAGGATGGATGACTTCGGTGGAGTGCAATGTACCAGTGGATGATGACCCGGCAGAGTGAGGGTAGAATGTAGATGTGGTAGTGGAGGTATGCATGATTTGTGTAAGTGAAAGAATGAAGGAGAGAAAGAAAAGCGAAGGAAAGGACAGCAGGGTGCTATTTTATGTTGGTTGGATGGAAAAGGAAATAAGTGACAGGGGATTCATTTGCTGTTGCCATAGGTCAGTGTGGAAAAAAAAAAGTTCCTTACTTTCGATCCAGGGGATATAAAGAAAGATGAGGAAGGGTCGAGAAGGCGGGTGGAACGGGTAAAAAATTACCTTTTGTGGTATCTTAAAGAGTCGCCAAGGAGCCAATCAGATGTCTAGTCTGGTCTACGCTTCAAAAAAAGAAAATGTTGGGTAGATTGTCTCAAATGGGTAAATCTCCTACAATCAAAGTCAGCGTTTACGGCGGAGTTTGAAATAGAGTTTACACATTTGCATGAACGAGGTTTGTTCCTATTTCCTATGATGAATCGCCTTCATGTTTTGTGTTCAAGGAAGCATCCAGATCCTAGACAAAAGCGTAAAAGCGTATAGGCAATCGACCTCTATCTCTAACATACACCATTGAGTTCCAGAAAGAGAAATAGTTCATTATCGTTGTCCCTACGAAATTCCGATTAGAGAAAAGTCTACAGAGAAGTAAAAGAGGAGAGAAGAAGGGGCTAGAAGGGCGGAGAGATAACATTTATGGTCGGAAGGATTCCAAACCATTCAGGGTGATCACCATCTGCATATCATATACCTTGAAACAAAACGACAAGCAGGACTAAAATTAACGCCCAAAGAGCGTGCTTTTACTTCTTTGTATGGAGTAGAGCGCTTAGGCTCAATCAATAAAGCACGGATTAGCAATAAAGGATCTTCTCTTCCCTCTTCTTTTCATCTTTCTCATCTTTATTTGAATGGACACCCACTACGATTTGATGGAAGATCAGCCATCATATATGGTATCTACATCTATTCATATCATATCGCTAATAGCAAGCGTACTATTGATGCTTATATTGGGATGCATTCGTTTCATCATCCGCCGGGATGGTGCTTTCTGGAACGACTACAACATAGCTTTCTCTCTCTTACTCTTCATGGCCTGGACATACTTTGTCGATACTTTGGTCTTCCTGATTCATACAATGATTTCGCTCCCTTGCCCCACCTTGATTTTCTTCAAGATCTGGCTCTCAAACCAAGCGACAATGCTCTCGAGTGTCTTTGCCTTTTCATTGGTTCGGAGTTTGAAAACGCCCTTCATTTATTGGTAAATCTGCCGCCCCTTTTTGTTTCTCTTTTCTCTTTCTAACCTTCTTTTCTCACCAGCCTTATTCCATTCTCGTTCTCTCTTGTCTTGGCCTTGACCTCCTTTGCTTTTAATCAGTCGTCATATCACTCCTGCTGGTTTGGTAACGGTAAGTTATCATGTAATTGAGGGAATCAGACTAGCAACTGACCCTTCATTTAGCCAATGTCGTAGAGACGCTTACTCTCCAAGTGATTCCCCAAGGTCTCTGTATTGTGTTTAGCCTTGGTACGGTTCTTTACGTACTGATCACCAAGTCGTCATCACTGTCGGTAAGCTATGCTCTTTACCCACTCATCCCTGTGGTCACCCAACTGGGAAGTATTGTCGCGGAGGTGAACAACAACGGGTAAAGCATCTTCCAGCATTCCACCTTCCCCACGGCATATTCATTTCCACTAACCTCCTTTATTTTAGTATCGGCAATAGTACGTTGATCTGGTGGGCATCGATCTCCAATGGTCTTGGCGGCGTGATTGTGTTTCTAGTCTTCTTCCTGGACTCTCTCTTTTGGCATGGCATACGTACGTTATCACGATCGGTCCTCTCCAAAACCAGTAACCAGAATGACGACGAGGAAACGACCTTGGGAAACAAACGGCACACTAACCTTAGTGACCAAAGTGATGACGATGATGGCCAACGAACAATCAAGTCTACTTCAACGACTGTAGCACCACCGATCATGGAGAAGAACCCCACCGCCAACACAGGACTTCCTCGACAATACTACCAGCCATCCCTCTCGCCTTCTCCTCAACGCGATACTCCCATCATCATCTTCCCACCACCGCCTCCCACAGCAGCATCCAATCCTCGCCACCCAACGTCACTTGAACTGGAAGACGCTGATTTCGTTGATATGTTTGCCCAACCTAGTCCATCGTTACATGTCGATACAGCATCATTAACAACGTCAGCAGCGACCCTACGATCACCTCCTCCGATCTGTTATGCAATGGAGGAAGCCGTCCCATGGCGTGTCTTGGAAGCCGGGGAAGTCGAGGAAGACGCCGATTCTCCCACTGTACCATCATCATCACCGCCGCCACTTTTACCTCGCTCGTCTTCTATGACGTCCAACTACCGCAAAGAAAGCTGGCTCTCCCTTGACGACGATATCAAAGACGACGATCGACTTCAGCAACCCCTGTCCTCATCCTCCTTGTCATCCTCCATCTCATCCACTAGTGCCTCTCCTGCTGCCGTCTCGGAATGGTTGACTCGACGAGGTGATTCGCTGGATGGCATGCGTGAACACATGGGGAGGACGTCCAAAAGTATCCGACGATGGTGCCGAACCGTGAACAAACTGGACGACGATCCCGATGACCTGGCTTCAAGACTCCATGTGGTCCATGAAGAACAACCCCAGTGATCCCCCTACTTTTAGTATGTATAGTACACAGTGTTTAGTTAAATTATAGTGTAGGATAAATGTATGTATTAGTATCGTTAGGAATAAATCAGATGTATCATTGTCTAGTCATAGTAAGGAGAACTTGTGTCGATCCCCAATTAGATGGCCGTCGTCACCCTGTTACTACTTTAATTGTTCATGCTATCGGACTCCTTTCCATAATTGGTTAAATGATCACAAAGAAAGAGTGATCGTCTGTAGACAAGAATAGACAATTGATTGTTTGGCTTTTATTGGTTGTTGAATGAAGTGAGCTATGTGTATGTATAAAGAAGAGGGAGGGAGGGGGTAAAACGATAATAATAGTACGTACTAAGAATAATAAGAGGTAAGAGTATATGTATAAAGCAAAGAGAGAGAGAGAGAGAAAAGTCTATGGTATAATATGATGAGAGGTCCAATCATTCCTCTTCTTCCTCTTCCTCTTCGATGATCATCTTGTTGGCCATGGAAGGGCGGTCGTTCATGCCATACACGCTGAGTCTTGATCGAGGAGCGAATTCAAATCGGCGACTGACTTTGGAGGAAGTCTATTGAATCGGTTAGTTAGCATAATGCATGATAGCCTTTTTGAACCACTTACGAGTAGTGCGGGTGATGATTTCGAAGAATGAGGACGTAGGTCATTGGTCAGATCCTTTTCTTGCCCTTCCTCGATGGTCGGTGGCGTCAACGGTAGGGCGGAGCTAATGCGTTCGGGCGTCGAAGGGATTGGCGAGGAAGGAGTTGTGATTTGGGCCTTGCTAAGGGCGGGTGTTGAAGAGGATGACATGGGCTTGATATCGGTAGCTGCTGATGGGGAAGGAATGCTATTATTGAAAGTCGGGAAGATGACCGGTAATGTCGAGGAGGGCTCAATATCAGGTGGCGTCAGTGGTGGTGAGGGTTGTTGTTGCTGCTGCTGCTGATGATGATGGTATTGTTGCTGTTGTAGCTTGGAAGACTGGCTTTGTTGCTGTACATGTCGAGGTAATCGATGTTCGTTTTGATAACATTGTCGGTTGTTACTGTTCTTGCTATTGTTGGTATAAATCGCAGCGGGAGGGGCAGGTGGGGGCAAAGGTTGATGATACATGGGGTTTCTTGTTTCACAGATATCCACTTCACTGACATGGCTGGGGACGGCAGTGCTGCTGACATACTTTGGCGTGGTGATAATCGATAATGCATCCGTGGTAGGTCGCATAGACATGGTCGCAGTAGGAGGAGGAGGAGAGAGCATCATCGACGTTGTATCCACGTAGGGTGCAGGTTGGTGAGGAGTATTGATCTTTCCAAGTTGATTCATTTCGTTAGCCTGCAACATATGTCGTCGGTACTTCTGGGTGCCTGAGCGATAGATAGGAGCCGCCAGTTCACTTTGAGAAGTAGGTACCTTGGAGGATGGGGAAGAGTCAAAGTCACGGTAGCTTACAAGATGCTGTTGCCGATGCTGTTGATTTTGCTGCCATAAAGAAGAGGGGCGTAATGGAGTTTCCGACAGCCCATTGTCTGATTTCCCTGCTTGATTGCTACCAAACCAAGACTTGACAGATGTAAACCAGCCAGACCGTTCAGAAGAGGATGACGATACAGACGAGATGGACCGAAGAGATGATTTGTTTGCCGCCGAATAGCCTACTGATGAATACGATGTGTTGGTGTGGATCACGGATGATGATGATGAGGAAGAGGAAGAGGAGGAGGACGATAATCTAGGTGGCAATGGTGTTCTTGTCGTGTTCAATCCATTCGCCTTGTCTATGTTGGAAAATGCGGTGGTCGAAGTCTGTGTCGTTCGATCAACCGTAATGACAGCCTGTGGGAGCGATGGCGGATTAGTTTGACAGCCTGCATCCATAGTTTTGGTGTGTGCATGATCAGAAGAGGGCTGCTTCACTGATGTTGTTGGTGAAGAATCATGTCTAGGGTGATAGTGTTGCTGCTGTTGCTGTTTTTCCATAAGCATCTTCCATAGAGTGTTTGACGTACCACATGTATCAGACCGCATGGATTGGACAATCTGTTCGTCAAATCCAGCAGATACTAAAGCTGATGCCACAAGTTGTTCGGTGCGGGTCATGGAGCTGTCATGAGACGTGTCAGAGGAGATAGACAAGGGCCGAATGGATTCTCGATTTGATGGTAAGGACAAGGGCAAAGAGGAGCGGAATGGAGTGGAGACAGTAGATCGAGTGCTGCTGACAGTGGGTGCCGAAAACCGAGGAGATCGAGGGAGGTGCTTATTTTTGTCGTCAGGGCGCATCATGCCAAGGCTAAATCGGACCTGTGGAGAGAATTTCGAGCCATCCAAGTGATTGTTCATGCCAGATGTTGTGCCACCACCACCACTTTTTCGATTGATGTTATGTTGCATGAGATCGCCGAATTTCCCATTATTGTTAAAGTCGGAGCAGTTACTGACAAAGCTGGCTTCTGTCACCAAATCATCTTCGTCTTCTTCGGTAAGGTCGTTTTTGAATCGAGGATTAGAGAAGATGGAGTCGAGATCGGATCTGCTGGAGTAACGTGTGAAGGAAGAGCTGTCATCATCGTAGTCTTCGTCGTCTTCGGCGCAATCGAGGAGCATGTTGTCATGGGAAGATGTCGTGTCGTCCATCAAGGCAGTTTGCATCCAACGGTGATTGATGATCTGATCTATGGTCCATCGTTCGGCTGGGTCACGCTGTAAAAGATGTGTGATCAAGTCTTGAGCATCCGAAGAGAAGTAAAAGGGCATGTCGTAATCCACATTGACGATTTTGCGTTGGGCTATGATTTCCGAATCGTCGTCAAAAGGCAGTTCACCGGCCAATAGAGTGTAAAGTATGACACCCAAGGACCAAATGTCAGTTTCTAAAGCAAAGTGATTGATGAGTTTTTACCAAGATCGACAAACAAACAGGTATCAAGCACTTACCAGGTCCAGTGTACTTTTGGCGCATGATCACCTCTAAAGTTATAGAGATAAAGATAAAGAAAAGAAGGGAGGTTAGACTGGGTTGAACGGTTTTTGTGTGACCAATGTGAGTTTCTCTTTTCCTATTGTTCCACTATCCATTAATTACACATTTCCCTTACCAGGAGCAGAATACCCAAGGCTACCACAGAAAGTGTCCAAGAGTTGCTTATTGTCAGAGAATCGAGCAAAGCCAAAGTCACAGATCTTGCAGTTGTCGTTGATGTCCAGCAAGATGTTTTCCAGCTTGAGATCCCGATGGACGATACCTTGGCGGTGACATAGTTGTAAAGCGCTGGTGAGTTGTTGAAACCATCGCTGCACACGAGATTCAGAGAAGCGGCCCGTCGAGGCCAAGAGATCGAAGAGTTCCCCATTAGGACAGTATTCCGAGAAGATGTGGATTGACGATTCTGTGACTATAATCTCGTAGATTCTGACGATGTTTGGGTGTTCCAGTTGTCGATGATGATGGATTTCACGGGCGATCATCGAAGCATGTTGTTTGTTGATTTTCTTTACTGCCACTTGCTGACCGGTTAATTTGTGTGTGCCCAATTTAACTTTGCCATAAGTTCCCTAAAGAGAAAAAAGAGGTGATCAATAAAGGTCAAGGGAGAGAGAGAAAGAGGAGTAGGGTTATAATTAGACTTACTTCACCAATAGTATCCCCTATTGTATAGCAGCCCACCGACGTCATTTCACGAGAAGAGAGTTCCTTTAGCAGATCATTGTAATCTGCTGCTAACTACATCAATAATAGATCACAATGGTGTTAGTTCTTTCGTCACTCCGCTACATTCTCCCTCTTACTTTGGCTTTTTGGTTGCGTAGACTTGATCGCTTGTATGAAGACATTATAGTATACAGTTACAGGTGGTGGTAGTAGTAGTAGATAAAAGGAATGGGAAGGGAGGGTTTGCACGCCGAAACGAGAAACAAACAAAGAATAAAGACGATAAAAGATAAAAAGGAGGTGTTGATGGACTATGCTGGACTTTTGCTTGTTCTAATCAATTGTAAACAAAAGTAAATGGGTGGGCTGTGCTTGTGAGAGGGCTTGGTAGATAGACAGGTGTATGGTATAGAATGGTATGTTCTGTTTAGGCGTGAGTCATTAAAGAACGAAGAAGAGGTAAAGGAATGAGAGAGACTGATATATAAGAAGGGGAGAGAGAGAGGGAGGAATGTCTAGGGATGTCGGTGAAGGTGGTGGAAAGAAGAGAGAAAGAGAGAAGAAAGAAAACTGAATCTTTTTGGGGGAAAAAAAGGCTGATCCCTTCTAAATTCAACCTCCGCCCAATGTGCCACGGCGATTCTAACCTTATGAAAATGAACTTTTTTCTTTGTTTTCATTCTTTTATGCACTTCTTTGATGCTTTGGTAACCATTAAAATGAGCCTGGGTGGATATCTCATGTCGCTCATTCACTTAATTGGCTATTTGTGCACTTGTGGTGCTTGTGTATTGGGGCATATGTGAACGAAGAATGACAATGGCGGCATTTGAAAATAGTTTCATTGGCCCACATCGGCAGAAGGTATTACCTGCTCACGATTTTCACAATGGCAAACTCCGAACCAGGCTCAGTTTGATGCATTTCGGTTTCAATCACACTCAGTATGCCAGTGTTCTCGTTGGGTCTACATTTGCATTACTGGGACTACATCTGTTTTGCCATGTAGACAGGTAGTACTAGCAAAGATAATCTACTGTGCTACCTACGGGATCCTATGGTCCAAGATACTGGAATACTGACCCTTAATTTGTGTGCCTGGACATAGTATCAGTGAAAACTCTTCTCATCCAGTCAAGTTCAACACTAGGAATGGAAAGATGAACAGTTCTAGTCATGGAGATGATTTTGATCAAGTTTTATTAGCTGAGTGAGACTATTGTGAAGCTACATGTTTAAGGGGGAGGCCATCCCATTTAACAACATTCAATCTCCTCTGTGATCCAGCCTACTTGTCATTTAAAAGGTAAGTCAACATCATAGCATTAGAATGTAGTAGCATACTCACTCTGATATGTTAGGGATCTGCTGCAAATTGAAGCTTAGGAACACCATCCTGCCCACACACTCCTCCAACAATGTGTGCCTATGCGCTCTAGATTTCAAACCCCGACGTCGCCACAAGAACTTTGTTTTCGTCTGTTTTTTATTTTTGCTCCTCCTTCCCCTCGTCCTTACTTTTTTGCCTCCATTGTCATTCTCTTTACTCCACGACGTCAAACGAACAAACGAACGAGCAAACGAACGAACGAACGGTAACTCTCCTCTTCTCACGTCGTGTTCATCTTTTGCTTACCATTACTAACTTTTTGCCTTTTGCATCGTTCCTCTTTCTTTTTACACTAGATCGGCTACAACGATGACGACGGCAATAGGGACGACGACGATGCTAATGACGACTCCACCACTACTTCATGTCGCCCAAAAAGGCTCTTTTTAAAATTTTC
>LT552686.1:87274-111932 GCA_900079185.1 Absidia glauca
GTTTTTTATTTTTGCTCCTCCTTCCCCTCGTCATCACTTTTTTACCGCATTGTCATTCTTTTTTACTCCACGACGTCAAACGAACGAACGAACGAGCAAACGAACGAACGAACGGTAACTCTCCTCTTCTCACGTCATGTTCGTCTTTTGCTTACCATTACTAACTTTTTGCCTTTTGCATCGTTCCTCTTTCTTTTGACACTAGATCGGCTACAACGATGACCACGGCAATAGGGACGACGACGATGCTAATGACGACTCCACCACTACTTCATGTCGCCCAAAAAGGCTCTTTTTAAAATTTTCAAATGTAAAAAACATGGGGAAACCCTCGCAATTTTTTTTTAGGTGCACTCCCATTCCATTGTAGAATCTCGTTGTCCAAGTTACTAATTAAAGTGTATCAAATCTTTGCCCATACCCTTCCGCTACTATCACTGATACTTTTACACAGCTTGGCCATCTTTGTCCACCTCCATTTGCTTACTTTTTACAGCAGTTTAGTCATTCACATTACAATAGCTTGTTGCCCTTAGACAATAGCTTAACTACGGCCCCAAACATAGCCTGTATTATAGCCCTTTAGTCCTATCCCATCAATAAAGCCTACTTGAATCATCCTACGAAAGACGTTTATCAAATCCATAACCATGACAATACCATGTACGTTATAAAAACCAAACTACAGACGAGTAGCTCATCATTGACAACTCCTAAAACACCATTGGTTTACTAGTCGTAATGAATCTAATGACATGTACATGATCGTAAGGTCTATCTTCGCATACATACAAAGTTTTATTGGCACAATAGGATTAATGGGGCTATGTTAAAGACTATGTTTGAGGCAGTAGTTAAGCTAATGTGTAAATGGCGACGGGCTGTAATGAGAATGACTAAGCTACTGTAAATATCATGCAAATGGAGGCGGACAAAGACGGCCAAGCTGTGTAAAAGTATCAAAGATAGTAGCGAAAGGGTATGGGCAAAGATTTGGTACACTTTTATAAGTAACTTGGACTACGAGATTCTACAATGGAATGGGAGTGCACCTAAAAAAAAACTGCGAGGGTTTCCCCATGTTTTTTACATTTGAAAATTTTTAAAAGAGCCTTTTTGGGCGACATGAAGCAGTGGTGGAGTCGTCATTAGCATCGTCGTCGTCCCTATTGCCGTGGTCATCGTCGTAGCGGATCTAGTGTCAAAAGAAAGAGGAACGATGCAAAAGGCAAAAAGTTAGTAATGGTAAGCAAAAGATGAGCATGACGTGAGAAGGGAAGAGTTACCGTTCGTTCGTTCGTTCGTTCGTTTACTCGTTCGTTCGTTCGTTCGTTCGCTCGTTCGTTCGCTCGTTTGTCGTCGTGGAGAAAAGAGAATGACAATGTGGAGGCAAAAAAGTAATGACGAGGGGAAGAAGGAGCAAAAAATGAAAGACGGACATAAAAAAGCTCTTGTAGTCAAATCGGGTTTTGAAATCTAGAGTGCATAGGAACACATTATTGGAGGAGTGTGTGGGCAGGGGCGGTTTTATTTCAAGTTGAGTCCCATCTATGACCGGGACTGAAGTCAGGGACGCAGAGAGTTGCCCGCCATGTAAGTCCTTATTGTCAGCAAGATTCAGCATACGTAGGTTGGTTCTGTCCGGATGGTTCTGTCTGTAGCATTTCCCATTCTAGGGGCAGGTCCATGTGGGTAGGTCCAAAAAAGTCGGAATTTCAAATTAGGCCTGTGGGCAGAACTGAACGCCCAAAGAAAATGGTACCTGAAGAACGCAGTGTTTATAGCCGAAAATATAAAAGAGATGACTGAACTGCTCCCTAAACGTGATTCAGTATCCACCCAACATTGGTTTTATACACCCGACTGTTGTCAACTGGCAGCAGACACATTCTAACATCCGATCCACTTCCACACTTCCTCTGGTGCCATGTTATATCTTCCTTTGGCAAGCTTATCCTACAACAAAAATAATCCAATTGCTCTCCACCTCCAAGCAATCCATATCACCCTGATCGAATATAGACAAAGATCTCTTGTCCCACATCCGCCAAATCTATGAAAATGTCTGTACGTGACACGTACCACTCCAATCGGTCACTTTTTTAAAACTTATTGTAGCGTTCATGGACTCATTCGAGATCCAAATGCATGTTTCATGGAATCATGCAATAGATACGAAGCACGTCCATGTCCTTGCCAAATTTAAACGCAGGTTGCCCATCTCAGTTCTGAGAAATAGCGCTTTCTTTACAAAAAAAAAGCGTTGAACCATGCCTGTGAAAAACCTTTTGTTTCTCTTTTTTTCTCCCAAACTGAATGGGCAACCTGCGTTCAAATTTGACAAGGATATGGACGTACGTCGCATCTATTGCTTGATACCAAGAACGCCTTGTTTCCTTGTATGAGTTCACATTTTTGGTACGTACCACTCCAATCGGTCACTTTCGTAAAACTTATTGTAGCGTTTATGAACCCATTCGACATCCAAATGCATGTTTCTTGGTATCATGCAATAGATACAAAGCACTTCCATATCCTTGTCAAATTTGAACAAAGGTTGTCCATCTCAGTTCTGAGAAATAAATCATTCTTTACAAAAAAAAAGCTTGAGCCATACCTTTGAAAAGCTTTTTGTTTCTCTTTTTTCTCCCAAACTAAATGGACAACCTGCGTTCAAATTTGACAAGGATATGGACGTACGTCGTATCTATTGCATGATACCAAGAACGCTTGGTTTCCTTGGCTGAGTTCACTTTTTTTGGTACGTACCACTCCAATCGGTCGCTTTTTTGAAACTTATTGTAGTGTTCATGAACCCATTCGACATCCAAATGCATGTTTCTTTGTATTATGCGATAGATGGAAAACACGTCCATATCCTTGTCAAATTTGAACGCAGGTTGTCCATCCCAGTTCTGAGGAATAGAGCATTCTTTACAAAAAAAGGGTTGAGCCATCCCTTTGGAAAACGTTTTGTGTCTCTTTTTTCTCCCGAACTATTGGTATGTGCATGGCCGACATACCATTAGTTAAGATTCCAAGATCCTAACTCATGGTGGTAAACTCAAGCGTAGAGGAATCAGGCGGAGTTTGACATGTCCGTTCTCAGGTTACCGGTTTGCTTTCTAGAACTTTTTTTCTCTACTGGCGAGTCATTAACCTACTTGATGGAGTGTCATAAAAATTTAACGGTATGATCAGGAAGGCCGTGCAATTATGCACAAACCATTAGATACAGATTCCGAGATTCTCGCCCATGGCGGTAAAACTCGAGCGTATGATAGTGCCACATGTCGGGGGTTGATACCATTTCACTTTTTTCAGAGATTTTTCTGTTTCCGGGTGTAGATGCTTGTGACATGTTGCCCAGTTTTTCAAATTCGTAATGGATAACCCATCTTCAAATTCCACATGGAGCAAGATAGAATGTATATATGTCGGATCATGCCAACATAAAGTATACTGTACTTGTGCCGTATGAGTCTCTGAACCCTACAATAAGTCTCAAAACAGCGACTGATTCTGACGACCCCAAAATCGGCAATTTATCCACCAAAGCTCATCATCCTTGGCATCATTCGGTAGATAAGACGCACTACTTTTTATATGTGAAATTTGAAGTGAGGGTTGTCATCTATTTCATGAGAAATTCCATGTCCAACAAAAAGTGACACTTTTCATCGAGGTGGTCCATCCTGTAAATAGCGGGCTTTGAAAAAATCCGTTCCCTGTCTGTCGATTGTAATCCGTTTTAGGAAGGACATAAAAGCGGAATTGGAAATGTACCGGGAAAATAAGTGGGGCATCTTTCCTCGAAAAATTCCTCCTCCTTCTTTCTTTGCCTTTCCATTGTAAATACCAATGCCTTCTTCCAATAGCACACCTGTCGATACCTACTACTATGATGTACTCAATATACCTACCAATGCTAACCATATTGTCATTAAGAAGGCCTACAAGTAAGTCATGGGTAGAAAAAGTGTAAACTGATTGACTGACGTCTTCTCTTCGTCTTAGAAAGCTGGCCATTGTAAGTTAAGGTACCTGGTTAATGAATGACCTAACAATTCTGTGCCTTTGCTCAGAGCTATCATCCTGATAAAAATAAGGCCCCGGACGCCGAAGAAAAGGTAACAAAAGGAACAAAAGGAGTAGGTACTCACGCCCCTTCCCCTGCTTCCTGTAGTTTAAAACTATCTCTGAAGCCTTCCAAATCTTGGGCACACATGCCCTTCGAGTAAAGTATGATAAATATGGCCGTGACCCAGATATTGTCTCTCTTACTGGTGTCTCCGATCCGAATGGTTGTTACCAATGTATGTTTGGTGGTGAAGGCTTTAAAGGCAAGTAGTTTGATGACGTTTTGAGGGCAGGCAGCTCACATCCATTCATATAGAAATCGTTGGCGATATGCAAATTGGTCACTTTTTTCAACAAGACGATCGGTATTACGCCAAGGGCCAGGCGCCACCAACGCATACGGACGAAGAACGACAGCAACTGATCATGCAACATATGGAACAACTACAACAAGAACGCATCCATCTCTTGGCGTCTCGACTCGTAGATAAGCTTTCGCTCTATACAACCAAACTGTCCACCTTCGAACATGATACGCAGAACCAAATCATCGACTTTAAAAAGGAATCCTTTGGTAATTCGATGCTGGTAGTGGTGGGACGAGTCTATGCGACCAAGGCAAAGGAATTCCTCGGGATCAAACGGGCGGGTGGACTCCCTGGTCTCTATTACACAATGCGGGAAAAGAAATACATCACCAAGGAACTATGGAGGACGGTCAAGGCAACCATGGAAAGTCAAGCAGTTACAAAAAAAGCAATCGAAGCCCAAGAAGAAGACCCGGAATTGGATGATTTATACATGATCAAGGTAAAAGGAAAGCTAAAGACTAAACACTTGCTTATCTCTCTCATTCTCTTCGCATAGTGTCATCAAGCAATCTGGCAAATGGCGAAATTTGAAGTCGAGGCGACTCTAAGATTGGTATGCGATGACGTACTGCAGGACAAATCTGTGCTCCTTAACGAAAGGCTGGGCCGGGCCGAAGGTCTCTTGGCATTGGGCGATCTCTACGTGGCCAATGCTGATATCTCTGACGTTGAAAATGAAGTGGTCCAACTGAAATGATGGGGGTAATAGGCAATCCTGGTGATTACTTAGTGTAGCTAGTTATTTTGTTAGTAGATCTATTTATATTTGCTGTACTGTACTGCAAATGCACGACACAATAAAGTATTATTAACACCTTGTAACTTTGTCTCATGTGCAAAAAGCAAAAAGTCTTATTAAAGCGCCGCTTCTACTGAAGGTGCATTTCTGCATATGATCCAAACAATGGAGCACTTGATGACTTTTGGGGTCGGGCAGAGGCTACACTGTAAAACTAAGCAAGTGGTAACATGGAGGCAAAATAGGAACCTCCCTCTTTCTTCCTCTTGTAACTAGTAGGCCACTTCTCAAACCATCCTTGCTGACCAACGAGGTATGTGATTATCTCATCGGACTTGAAACAAAGTAGGATGATCCTATTTTTGAAATTAAAACCCCGCTTGTGCTCAAACGGACAAAAAGAGACAAGGCGGAAAAAAAGGACTCATTTTTCTTTCTTCCCTTTCTTTCTCTCTTCCACCTTCTTTTTTTTTCTTCCTCATGGGAAATCAACCTTCTAAACGCAAACGGGCTCTTTCCAAAGGGCAAAGTCGGGGCATGGCACCACCTGTGGATCAACACAACAACAATCCCAATGGCAACAACAGTTACAGCAACCATCCTGTGTACCAACCTCATCCTGATGTCGCCGCTCCCTCAACTTCGGGCGCGTCCCCCTACGACTATTACGAACAATACAACACTGACCCTCAACTGACGGTGCATTCCCAGAACCAATTGACTGTTACCTCCCTGAAATCGTTGGGCGACAAACCGCTGGATTTGGATTCGTGTATTAGTAGACTGGTCCAGGTCGGGCAAACCAATACGATGACTCGGCAAGTATGCTTGAAGCAGGCTGAAATAGTCTCGATATGTCATCGTGCTCAAGATATCTTCTTGTCTCAACCGGTAAGAAAAGGGAAACTCTATGTAGTCAAGTGATACAACGTTATGAAAGGGATGATTAACCACCTTTCTATTTTGGAATCTAGACTCTGATCGAATTAAGCCCCAATGTGAAAATCGTAGGAGATGTGTGTATGCTTTCTCATTCTCTTTGTGATCAACGGGGGGCAGGAATAGAGGGACTGACGATCTTTACAACACCTTTTGTATGATAGGTCCATGGACAATATAGTGATTTGGTGCGGCTCTTCAACATGGGCGGATATCCTCCCAATGCCAACTATCTATTCTTAGGCGATTATGTGGATCGAGGAAAACAAAGTCTGGAAACCATCCTGTTACTACTATGCTACAAACTCAAGTATCCATCCAACTTCTTCTTACTACGGGGGAATCATGAAACTGACAACGTGTCTCGAGGTAAAGTATTAAAATGAAGGAGGCTGGGTATATCATGCAATCTCAAAAGGGTGACTTACCATGCTCCCTCTCTTTCTCCTTACTGTAGTTTATGGATTCTACGATGAATGCAAACGGCGCACCAATACCAAGATGTGGAAGACGTTTGTCGATGTATTCAACACTATGCCTATAGCTGCTCTTGTTGCGGGCAAGATCTTTTGTGTCCATGGTGGATTGAGGTAAGTGGTAGTGAAAAGGTAAAGGAAGAAGAGCAAGGGCAGATCTGATCTATGTAACCTAACTTCCGTCTCCCTATTGACCAAGTCCATCCTTGAACTCCTTGGACGAAATACGAATGATAGAACGGCCCTGCGACGTTCCCGATTATGGTCTACTCAACGATCTTCTCTGGTCAGATCCATCCGACGCCGTCGACGTGTGGGCCGAAAACGAGCGTGGAGTATCATTCACCTTTGGTCGCAGCATTGTCAACGAATTCCTCGCCAAACATGACCTGGATCTTGTCTGCCGTGCTCATATGGTGGTGGAGGATGGCTACGAGTTCTTCAACGAGCGCACCTTGGTTACTGTCTTCTCGGCTCCGAACTATTGTGGCGAATTCGATAACTTTGGTGCCATCATGACCGTCAACGAAGATCTGTTATGTTCGTTTGAACTACTGACTCCAGCCGACCATCCATTAGCCAAGGAGCGCCATCAACAACACCAATTGCAACATAATCATCACCCAATTCACCATGACCATGCTCCTTACCCAGCCCATGATCCAGTCGACGCTCAACACCATCATCAGATCGAAGAACAACAACTAGGCATCCATCAGCGGCAAATGCAGTATCAACAGGACTTTCAGGATGAACAAAACTCATATCTCAAACCAGCAAAGTGAACAATCGTAAGTCGTGATCTACATCATGCTCGAGTGCATCCTATTAACCTCTTTGTGTTTCAAATCTCATGTAGTGCTGGACCAATGAAGATAGATCATACAAAAAAAAGATACCCTATCCTCACTTCTATTTTTCCCTCTAGCACACATACTTTACTGTCTTTTACCTACTTTTTGTATATCATACTTCTTATTTAGCTTCCTCACCCCCTCCCCATTGATATATAGTCTCAATAAAAACAACACAGTGTATCATACTTGTACAGATCTGTATGTGATACGAATCATGATCTAATATAGGCCACATACCAATTTGACAGTCTAAGAGTGATATAAATAGTAGCAAAACATTGGCATGCACCCCACCTTCTCCACATATCACACGTCGTCAAAAGACGTCTACACCATAGATCGACCATGTTACCTCAAGTGGCCTTTTTTATGATAGCTCTGGAGTCAGTCAGGTCTTGGCAAACCACTAGTCCGTTTTAAGGAGGGTGTGTCGGAGTTGAAATCATGGATCGTCCAAATGAAAAAAGACAGGGCCCACTTTTTCAGGCGTCACCCCTCTTGACTGGCTAACGACGTCTTTTTCACCATGCAAAGAGCCCCGTCCGTCCTATAAAGGAAGACAAGGTTTACAATGAAACATAATAGACGCAGGGATCGTTGTACTGTACTTCAGGGCGACAAAGTTAGTTTCTCGGCAAAAGTTGTATGATGGGATGTGTGTCATTGGCTGCAATTCAAATACCGACGGCGGTGGGACAAAGAAGGGTGAATGCTACAGACACAACCACGGGGACAGAACCAATCTGTGTATGCTGAATTTTGCGTACAATAAGTACTGATATGGCGGGGGACTCTCTGAGTTTCCCTGACTTGAGTCCCGGTCATAGCTAGGACTCAATTCGAAATGAAGATAAAACCGCCCCGCCAGACACAGGAATGGTCTTTTCTCATCGGGAATCGATCGGCAAGACCCTCTCTTCTCCTGGTATCAGGTCCAACAAAAAGACGCATATCAATTGCGGCTCATCCGCTCGTATGGCCGGTAACGTGTGTGCGAACGTGGATCAAATACGACGCCCAGGATGATGGAACAACACAACGATAAACGGCGCATATCTCACCAACCTTCTGAGAGAATGGGTGCGAGCAATGGCAGACTTCCCCACATATGATCGATTCTTTTATCTTGCACGTGCCGCCCTTAACCCACCTACCAGCCTCTGCAAGAAGTTGTTCCCAGCGATCGGCGAATGACATGACCGACTGGCGGCGAAAGAGCTCAGTCCTGGCAATCCTATTCAACCTGCCGTCGCTGAATATGCATTTGTACAGGTGATCATGATGTTCAGGAAGACTTTTATACAAGCCTCGGTGCTCATGATGGAACTAGACCCCTGCTATCCTATTTGTCATTCAAAAGGTAAGTCTACATCATAGCATGAGAATTTAGTAGCATGCTCGCTCTGATGTGTTAGGGATATGCTGCAAATTGAAGCTCAGGAACACGATCCTGCCCACACACTCCTCCAACAATGTGTGCCTATGCACTCTAGATTTCAAACCCCGACTTCGCTACAAGAACTTTGTTTTCGTCTTTTTTTATTTTCGCTCCTCCTTCCCCTCGTCATCACTTTTTTACCGCATTGTCATTATTTTTTACTCCACGACGTCAAACGAACGAACGAACGAGCAAACGAACGAACGAACGGTAACTCTCCTCTTCTCACGTCATTTTCATCTTTTGCTTACCATTACTAACTTTTTGCCTTTTGCATCGTTCCTCTTTCTTTTGACACTAAATCGGCTACGATGATGACCACGGCAATAGGGACGACGACGATGCTAATGACGACTCCACCACTACTTCATGTCGCCCAAAAAGGCTCTTTTTAAAATTTTCAAATGCTAAAAACATGGGGAAACCCTCGCAATTTTTTTTTTAGGTGCACTCCCATTCCATTGTAGAATCTCGTAGTCCAAGTTACTAATAAAAATGAACCAATTCTTTGCCCATGCCCTTCCGCTACTATTTCTGATACTTTTACACAGCTTGGCCGTCTTTGTCCGCCTCCTTCTGCTTACTTTTCACAGCAGTCTAGTCATTCCCATTACAATAGCTTGTTGCCATTAGACATTAGCTTAACTACGACTTCAAACATAGCCTGTACCATAGACATTTAGCCCTATCCCATCAATAAAGCCTACTTGAATCATCCTACGAAAGACGTTTCTCGAATACATAACCATGGCAATACCATGTACATTATAGAGACCAAACTCCAGATGAATAGCTCATCATTGACAACTCCTAAAACACCACTGGTTTACCAGTTGTAATGAATCTAATGACATGTACATGATCGTAAGGTCAATCTTCACATACATACAAAGTTTTATTGATACAACAGGATTAATGGGCTATGGTACAGACTATATTTGAGGCCGGAGTTAAGCTAAGGTGTAAATGGCGACGGGTTGTAATGGGATTGACTAAGCTACTGTAAAAATCAAGCAAATGGAGATGGACAAAGACGGCCAAGCTGTGTAAAAGTATCAAAGATGGTAGCGGAAGGGCGTGGGCAAAGATTTGGTACACTTTTATTGGTAACTTGGACTACTAGATTTTACAATGGAATGGAAGTGCACCTAAAAAAAAAATTGCGAGGGTTCCCCAAGTTTTTTACATTTGAAAATTTTTAAAAGAGCCTTTTTGGGCGACATGAAGCAGTGGTGGAGTCGTCATTAGCATCGTCGTCGTCCCTATTGCCGTCGTCATCGTCGTAGCGGATCTAGTGTCAAAAGGAAGAGGAACGATGCAAAAGGGAAAAAGTTAGTAATGGTAAGCAAAAGATGAGCATGACGTGAGAAGAGGAGAGTTACCGTTCGTTCGTTCGTTTGCTCGTTCGTTCGTTCGTTTGACGTCGTGGAGTAAAGAGAATGACAATGGGGGCAAAAAAGTAAAGACGAGGGGAAGAAGGAGCAAAATAATAGGATGGGCAAAAATATAATCTTATAGCCAACCGGGGTTTGAAATTTAGAGTGCACAGGCACACATTGTTGGTGGAGTGTGTGGGCAGGGGCGGTTTTATCTTCATTTCAAGTTGAGTTCCATCTATGACCGGGACCAAAGTCAGGGACCCAGAGAGTTCAACGCCATGTAAGTCCTTATTGTCAGCAAAAATCAGGATACGCAGGTTGGTTCTGTCCGGATGGTTCTGTATGTAGCATTCCCCCATGAAAAAGTCTCACTGTTCTTGGACATGAATTCCCTTACAAACAAAATTTACAACCTAACTTCAAATTTTACACAGAGAAAGGTGTATCTACTATCTATTGAATAATGTCAACCATGTTGGACTTTCTTAGATCAATTACCACATTTGGTGGCATTCCAGCTAGTCGCTCTTTTATGCCTTTGTGTAGGGTTCACTGGAGCCTACAACATAACAATGTTTCACTCTAAATAGTGTTCAATAACTGAAAGGTACATCCTTTTTTATGTGAAATTTGAACTAGAGTTGTCTATCCTGTTTACGAGAAAATTCATGTTCAAGAAGAGTGGAGCTTCTTCGTGGGGATGGTCCCTCCTGTTTTCTTAAACGATAACGATAGACATTCCAACCTCAGCTTATAGCAATGATATGAAAATCTGCAATGAAGCAATGGGGTGACATATCTTTTATGTGCGCTTATGTATTGAGGCCGTTTACTACCTCTGCCCTGATGCATTCTTCACAATGGACAAGAATCGAGAAGGCAAAATGCAGACCGGAGCTTGAATTAATCCGGCCAACTCCGCTTTGTTTTGAAAAAAAGTATTGTGGCTGTTTCTTCACCCCTTCCTTTCTTTCTTCTTTCTTTCTTAATTTATCTTCTCAACATGTATCGACCACTGACACGATTGACACGAACTAGCCATACAGCGTTTACCAATGTGTTCCGCCCACAACAGGTGAAGCCAGGTAAGTCACCGTCCCCTGGTTGGTATGTGTACTAATCTGATCTCTCTTGAATAGCTTCTCGCTACTTGTCTTCAGCAGCTTCGCCCACCACCAGCTATAGCAAAGAATTCATCAGTGTCAGCCATCCTACATCGCCTTTAAACAACTTCAACAAAAGACTTGTAACTGCTATCCGGAAAGGGCCCAAGGCCGACTTGACGAAGCGTGTGCAACAGATCATTGACGAAATCAAGCAACAGAATCTCAAGTTTGATGCCGCCACCTACAATGCTCTTTTGCTCGCCTATACCCGTTCCAGACAACAAAATGATGCCGTGGCGACCCTCAAGGCCATGATAGAAGATGGTTTCAAGCCTGCTGTGGAAAGCTTCAACATTGTTTTGGAGGTAAGCTAGGCTGGATAGGTTGTGTGGGGAGGATGCGGCACTTACTGTCTCTTTGATTATTAGTCTTTGGCTTTGAACCGAAGTGATGTGGAACTCCAGAACAAGGTGTTGGATCTGATGGAACAAGAGCAAGTTCCCTTGACTGCCATCTCATACGAATATCTACTCAAAGGGCTTGTGCGGGCGGGCAACAGTCGGGATGTGATGGATACGCTGACAACAATGAAAGAACGTGGCGTGGAACCTACTTTACCAACCTACGGCTATGCGATCCGTGCTTGTCTCGAAAACAACAACTCGACCATGGCCTATGACTTGATGAAAGAAGCCGAAGCTGCCAATCTGCCTTTACAAACCGAGCCCCGTCTCTTAATGGATGTACTACGAACCTGTGCTTTGAATGACAAGGTAAGGAGGAGGGGGGAACGGTTGCCATGGATACAGTGACTGATCGACCGACTGCCCTTTTTCTTTATATAGGTGGATGAAACGCAGTACTGCTGGGACAAGGTGGTGAACACACATGGACTTCGACCTGATGAAGGGACGTGCTTGCAAGTATCACGAGTGGCCGCCAAATTCGCCGACAGCAAACTCGCCACCGATGTGATCCGTCAACTCAGCAACAACGGCTACTCATACAAGGAACACTACTTTGTACCACTGATGGAAGCGTTTGTGGCCAAGGACGATCTGAAGAGTGCCTTTGATGTATTGGATATCATGCGTGTATCTGGTGTGCCCCCTTCGATGCGATCAACCCTGTCCGTCAGCGAAAAAATCAGCAGCAACATCGAGACCGTGGACAAGGCCTACTATCTGTTGGAAGAGATGAAGAAGGAAGGCAAACCAGTGGACGTCACCGCATTCAACATTGTCATTGCGGCCTGTGGACTGGCCAAGGATATCGGACGTTCGGTGGCAACATATCGGGAAGCCGCCAACCTGGGTGTGGTCCCTAACGTCGACACCTTCAACGCCGTGCTTGATGCTTGTATCCAAACTGATATGAAGGGGATGGGCCAGATCGTCATTGATGAACTCAAGAAGGCCAAGGTTGCTCCCAACGTCGATACCTTCAGCAAGATGATCTCCTTGGTGTGTCGACAATCAAACTATGAAGATGCTTTTGTCTACTTGGAAGAGATGAAGAGCCACGGTGTCATTCCCCCTCGACGGTGCTATATTGTCCTGGCGAAGAAACTGGCAAACGAACGGGATCCTCGGTTCCATATTGCTCTGGAAGAAATGGAAACCTATGGCTATAGATCTGACTACCTCAAAGAATTATGGAACTAGTGTCTCCACGGTGCTTGACTGTACAGCAGAATGAAAATACTCCCCTCCTTAGATTAGATTGCTTCCACTTTTAGACCGTTTCTTGTAGATTACTCTTCTTCTTGTTTCTCTATCTCTCCATCTCTCTTACTTCCATCATTATACATTCAATAAAAACTACATGCCCTTCTGTCAATCAATATCTATGCTCTTGTCTTTCCGTTGCTAGGGCGAACGATGACTTCAGGCTCAGGCTGTCAATGACATTCTGCACCATTTCGATCCGAAACACCCTATTTTTAGGTTAAGTGTTTCCCCTTTTTATACGTGGATCGTCCTCCCCTTCTTCTCATTGTGTTTTTTGGTAGTTTGAGGGAGTGGTACTCTTTCAAGGGAAAGTGGAGTCCTTATAATCAGGGCTTACCCCTTTTTCTCTATCTCTCTCTCTTTCTCGAGATTTCAATCTCCGCCCATCGCTTTTGAAACTATTTATATCTGTCGTTTGAACAAACCATTCCGTTCCTTCTTTCTCTTCTCCTCTTTTTCTTTCTCACCATATCATCAACGTACTTGTTTTTTTGTTGCTTACCTTCCTTCTTTTGTCAACCTTTATATTAAAAGCCCACCCTCTCCCTAAAACAACACTTGCACGTAATCAGTGAAGGACATCTCCTCAACTGTGTATATATACTTCGACTCGTTTACATCATGAACAAAATGCTATTGGGATCTAATATGAACTACTATTCTCAATACGACAATATCAAGTTGGAGGAATCCACTTCGGCAATGTACTCAGGTAAGCCTTTTTCTACCAACTATAAAAGGAACGCTGTTTCAAACTGACTTTATACTTTTGACAGATGCCTCGTTTTATGCGGGGCAAGCGTCCTTTCCCTTACCCACCACCTCCGAGACATATGCCTCCACCAAGCCATCCATTGCTTTGTCACCCTCTTCAGCCCTATGCTCGATGGACCCTCCAACTCATTTGCCCACCACATCCTCTTCCTCTTCAACTTCCACGTGTGGGGTAGCTCCATCATCGGGAATCGCCGCAGTCACCACCTCACCAATGTCCCTTCCTTCTTCTTCAGCCCATCTTTTAAATGATATGATCAAATCCAACGACCCTGTAGTGTTCTACTCGAACTTTTACTCACCAATGAATGCCTCACCGGAGAAACAAGATCAACAGCAAGACCAGCAATCACACTTCCAACATCAATCACAGCAACCACAACCACAACCACCAACACAACAACAACAACAACAACAACAACAGCAGCAGCAGATTAAACAACAAGATATCCCTAATCAGCATCCAAGAAAGAAACAACGTAGACAGGGATCGACCTCATCAAAACCACTGACTTCATCGGCGTCTCCTGTTTTAACGACAACTCCGACGATTTCGACTTCCGGTACCACCACGCATGAAGACAGGTCCTTCATGGGCTTCAACATGACGACTCCCCACCTCTCGTCCGAAACGGAGTACGATCTGGATTCATCGACCTCCCCCACAGCATCACCCACGACGACGCCCCTCACTGACGGTGGCAATGACACAGGCAACAGCACAACCGAGATCCGCAGGCAAATCCATATCCAGAGCGAACAGAAACGAAGGGCCCAGATAAAATGTGGGTTTGAAGATTTACGGAACGAACTGCCCACCTGTCTTAACAAAAAAATGAGCAAAGTGGCTTTGCTGCATCGAAGTAAGTCAACTTGACAGGTCTTTATGTTTCTTACCACTCATAACTTCTTTTGCTTGATAGCTGTACAACACATCCAGCATCTCAAATCAACACAGATCAGTATTCTCGCCGAACTCGAACGATTAGTCCAGGAAAATGAACAGTTGAAACGCTTTCAACAATCCGTCCTTCAAAACCAAGTCATGTACCAGATACAATGATCCTTCTATACCCCCCTCCTATCTTCTTCCCCTATACACATCCACAGTGATTATTACTTTCTTCCCCCCCCCTCCTCCATTCTCAAATAGTACTATTCTCCTCCTTTTTTTGGCTCTTCTTCTTCCCTAGCTTGGCATTCATTCACTTTTTTTTACATAGTCATTCTCAATAAAGACATTCTGACACTCACTAGGTGTTTCTTCCTCATATAAACTTTGTCTCTCGGATAGGAAGATCAAGACCGGTCGGGGTTTAAACCATATACCGAGGTTGACATTACCAGTAACTGTTACGTGCAACTAGGAACCAATCAGTAATGGCAAATCTGATATAAACGACTATTACTGTAAAAGTTGTACATGATCATCTTTAGAATCTGGAAACATAAAAAACCATAGCCCCTCCAAAGAATTCCCCCTCATTGTCCTGGCCAGCCAAATATTCACACTCCGATTTTGCTACAACCACCCACCTTTTTCCTTCAATCCTACTCTTTGCTTCTCCTTTCCTTCTTCATCATTTTTTTCTTTCCATTGGCATTAGCACCGCATTACGAACGACTTGCTGTCTATACAACGACCGTAGACGATGGACGCAAGGGATTACGAAAAACATGGGGAAACCCACTCGATTTTTTTAGGTGCACTCCCATTCCATTGTAGATTGTCTATCCATTGCACTTTAAAAAGGTACTATTCCTTGACATACTCCCTTTGGACACTACCTCAAGCTCTTCTGGCACCGCCGACCAGCCCTCCCCTTCTTCTTTCCGTAGCTCATTACACTAGATTACTCATTCCAGGGCAAGTCCTACATAGCCATAATTAATCCAGCCAATAAAACCTACTTGAAAACCCATCTTTCTTGACTATACTGTGCTCCAGTCAACTTGGAAACTCTGACCTGCACCAGTGGGCATACGAGAGTTTGCAAAAGGTGGGGTGTGAAATATAGTGGGCGGGCGGGGTTTGAATACATTTGACTTTTTTAAAAGCTTTACGATTTCCAGGTGTAAAATTTTGTGACAAGTTGCCCTGTTTTTCAGAATATAGATGGATAACCCGTCTTGAAATTTCACATGGAACGAGATAAAATGTACATCTATCAAGAGATATAAGCTTAAAGGGCATTAGTGCTGTATGCTCCCCCTGAACATTACACAAAGTAGCAAAACAGCGACTGATTCCAGCGACGTCAAAGTCGGTAACTCGTCCATCAAAACACAACACCCTTGGCATCATTCAATAGATAGGATATACTCCTTTCTTCATGTAAAATTTCAGGTGAGGTCTATAATCTCTTTTACGAGAAAATCTATGGCCAGCAAAAAGTGACACTTTTCATGGAGGATGACCCAGCCAATTTTCAAAATGCGGCGTTTGAAAAAATCGGCGGCTTTTTGGCTTTCTTAACGGGAGGATGCCAGGAACACATGATGCCTCTGTAGATAGCGTTCAAACAGCAAATCATTCAAGTCAAAAAGTGAGATTTGATTATTCATGCACTTGATACGGAGCGAAATTCTTGCTGTACACAAAATTCCAGTCAAACCTGAGCAACAGCAATGGAATCTCGGCTCCTTCGCTCAAGTTTGGCCCTAAGAAGCAAACGGTAGTCATGGAGATGGTTTCAAGTGAGTTTTATTGAGTGAATGAGACTATGTCTAAGCTACATGGGGGGGAAGGTTGCAAAAGTACATACAAGCCTTGGAATGACTAGCCTATTGACATGACCGAGAGATTGAAGGAGGATAAAACTAAATGGCGGAGCAAAAAATATCAGTGCTAGTGGGCAAAGGACAGTGGGCTGACGAATAGTGACGGTCAGCAGTGCAATGGCTATACAATCTACAATGGAAAAATGAGTGCACCTAAAAAAAATTGCGAGCTTTTCGTAATCCCTTGGTCCCAGACCCTAATCCAAGCCCATGTCCATCACGTCCTGGTGCCAGAGAGTCTATATATGTTGCCATCTTATTTGATCTGCCAAGAATAAGAGGAGCAGTGATGCAAAAGGCAAAATGTTAGCCATGATAAGAAAAAGATGGACAGGATGGTGAGAAGGAGAGAATTACCCTGTGTTCGTCGTCGAGGGGCATTATATAGAGTGCGAGTCGTTCGTGGTGCGGTACTGATGTTGATGGAAAGAAAAAAAGGGATGAAGAAGTAAAGAAGAAGTAAAAAAATAGAATTGAAGGAAAAGTGAATCATTGTCGTCAAATCGGAGTTTGAAATACAGCGGGAGTTGGGAAGGGGCCAAGGGTTTTCTTTTATCGTCCCTGAGTTTGACAGGATTCAATTCAGGTACCAGAATAAAGCATGAATGTTTCCAGTTCAACAATGTCATACATACTAGCTTATAAATTTCCTAACAAGGGTGATGTATCTTAAGTGTATACAACTTCTTCCATCAGGTTGAGCCCTCTTGTATTGAGGACTCTTTATAGTACCGGATTACGGAATGTAGTGGTGGGGTGTCAGCTTTCCTGCTGAAGTTCGACTTCGGGATGGATATGGTAGAGTGCTAAAGGACTTGATGAACAATGCCTGTGTATGTCTGCTTGACAGGGCTTAATCCAGGGTGCAGTTCGAATACATGAGTTGTACGTATGTGTGCCCCTTGATTTTGTCTTCAACTCCGCTTGCTGCTTGACTTTGTCACTTGAAAGCTCATGAGTTGGTTTTGCTTTAGTACTGCTATGGCTGACAATGTAAGGACCGGGAAAGACAAAAGCTCGGGAGTGGGGCTTGGTCATAGTAGAAGGATAATGCTTGGGTTCACTGTTATTTCGAAAGAATCATTAGGTGTATATGTGTCTAAGAGGATAATAGCCGTCCCTTGTCCCTGACGATCGGGATCAAGTCGACTACCGTAAGCCCTAAGCGCTCTTGTATTCGCTTCCCTGTAGTAACTGTTCCTGGAAACCCAATGTATGGAATTATGGGACCTTTCAACAGTATGTGAACTAATATATACGTACTTTAAGTTTCGTTTCTGGTACATGACAGCAATGGGCTTCAAAAAGTTCGTTCCAAGCGTGACCTTTCCAAGCGCAGACTGCCGGAGTTTAAAATGTTGCGGTATATCATACCGTTTTTACCTCTCTATTTATTTCTTCGCCTCTCTTTCCCTTAATTCTCTTTTGAACTTTTGGATAGAATCCTATACGCGTTCGTCTTTTAACTCAACCCTCACCTTCTTTTCGTCAACTTCATTGTAATTCAAGCAATGGCGGAAAGCATTCTAGACTTCACCAAAGAACTGGACATTTCTGTTTTGGATCAAGTGGTCCTTACCTTTTATACTGGCTCTGGCAATGATGTAAGTATAGCATATCAATGGCAGCACAATTGGAATGAACTAGGTTATGTTTGGTCTACTAATACCTTTCTTTTGAAAAGCAACAAGTAGCGCAACAGATATTGACCCAGTTTCAAGATCATGAAGAAGCGTGGACCAAAGTCGACGGCATTCTTGAACACTCCAAAGTACCTCAAACCAAAGTAAGTATCCGCCCCTTGATTCAACACACAGGCCTCCTTTTGCTTGCAATTACTTATATCTTTTTACATAGTTCATTGCCTTGCAAATCTTGGAGAAATTCATTCAAACAAGATGGAATACCTTGGTTGCTGAAAGCCGTGATGGTAAGAGTGGTGGAGCGAACCGTCTGTTACAATGATGACTGACAACACTTTTTCCAGCTATCCGATACTTTATTGTCAACGTCATTGTCAAGGTTACCTCGGACGAAGCTGCGTTGGCGAAGGAACGAGCGTATATCAGCAAATTGAACATGGTGTTGGTACAGGTAAGGAACAATACACAAAGTAGTGATACCAAGTGATAGGCTAGACACTTATCGCTTTCACTTTTTGATCTGTATAGATCCTGAAACAAGAATGGCCTCGCAACTGGCCCACCTTTATCCCTGAAATCGTCACTTCTAGTAACTCCAGCTTACCCTTGTGTGAAAACAACATGGCCATTTTAAAACTATTGAGGTTTGACATCTCTTCCTACAACATGCCGGTTTCTACCGTGAACTCACATTGTCTTATGCTTTTATAGTGAAGAAATCTTTGATTACTCAGCCGAACAGATGACTCAACTCAAAACGACCAACCTTCGCAACCAAATTAATGGTGAATTCTCTGAAATCTACAAGCTTTGCAAGGAAGTGCTGGACCGTGCCAACAAACCAAGCTTGATCAAGGCTACCTTGGAAACCCTACTGCGTTTCTTGAACTGGATCCCTCTCGGCTATATCTTTGAAACGGATTTGATTGATACTCTTCGAAACAGAGTAAGTACATTGACCTATAACAAAGTGTGAATGTCCTTTAACATGTATCTTCTGCTTATTTTATGTAGTTCTTTGAAATTCCCCAATTCCGAAATGTAACCTTGAAATGCTTGACCGAAATTGGTGCTCTCAAGGTGGAAAACAACTACAACGAGAAGGTCTACACCCTGTTTACCAGTGTTCTCTCTGCCGTCAACACTATGATCCCCCCAACAACAGGTAAGACGGATACTCCCGCCCCCAACCATGTAACTCATCTTGCGATTGATTTCCTTCATTAGATATTGCCAGTGTGTATGAGAACAGTAGTGATGATGATCAAGAATTCGTCCAGAACTTGGCCTTATTCCTCACAAGCTTCCTCAGCTCGCATCTCAAGGTAAAATCCCTTATCTATCTATCAAATCACACTTATGCTTACTATCTTTTTTAAATTGGGTGATTCGGAACAGGTCATTGAACAAGTACCTGAAAGCCAGAATCTATTGGTGAACGCACACTTTTATCTCATCAAGATATCAAGAGTCGACGATCGTGAAGTATTCAAGATCTGTTTGGAATACTGGGCTCAATTGGTAAGGATGATTGAACTCCTATAGCATGACCATACTAACGTAGGACTCCGGTATGTATTTCTAGGTACAAGAGCTGTTTGAAGAAATCCGCATGATGCCACAACCTGATATGTCTTTATTGGATCTTTCGAATGCTCAAGGCTATCGTCCACGCAAAGTCATCTACACCGATATCCTGTCCAACTTGCGCACCGTAATGATAGAGCGTATGGTCAAGCCCGAAGAAGTAAGTAAGACGGATTGTTATCAAGTAAATGTGCATACTAATGACATGGACAACCTGTGTATTATAGGTATTGGTGGTTGAAAACGATGAAGGTGAAATCGTCCGTGAATCTCTGAAGGAAAGTGATACCATCGTCTTGTACAAGAGCATGAAGGAAGTACTTGTTTATCTGACCAACCTTGATGTGGCCGACACCGAAGAAATCATGACGAACAAACTACAACGACAGGTACAGAATGGCAGGTGACAAGCGGGAAAAGGCACTTACCACTCCTTATTTTGATTGATTGTTTAGATGGATGGCAGCGAATGGTCATGGCAGAATTTGAACAAGCTGTGCTGGGCAATTGGATCCATCTCAGGGGCAATGAACGAAGAAACCGAAAAACGATTCCTGGTAACGGTGATCAAGGATCTGCTCAGTCTATGCGAAATGAAACGTGGCAAGGACAACAAGGCCGTGGTGGCATCGAATATCATGTACACTGTTGGTCAATACCCTCGGTTCCTCAAGGCTCACTGGAAATTCCTCAAGACAGTGGTGAACAAGTTATTCGAATTCATGCATGAATCGCACGAAGGTGTGCAAGACATGGCCTGTGACACATTCATCAAGATCTCTCAGAAATGCATGCGATACTTTGTGGAACAACAAACTGGCGAACGACAACCTTTCATCGATGAAATCCTTAGCACTATTGACCACATCACTTCGGATCTCTCTCCTAGCCAGGTAATCAAAATACATAGCCTGAGACACACATCGACTTTAGTCTTGATTACTAACACCCTAATGCTCCTCTCTTTAGATACATACTTTCTATGAAGCGGTTGGCTACATGATCTCGGCCCAAAGCAAGAAACCTATCCAAGATCGACTCATCATCAAGTTTATGGAAATGCCCAACATGGCTGTAAGTAGAGAACGCATGCCTCATCTACATCTATCTACCTTTCACTAACTTTCGACCTTTTTACATCTACGTCATAGTGGAACGGTATCATGAACCAGGCGAAGCAAAATGTCGAAGTCTTAAACAACCCCAACGAAATCAAGATTCTTCAAAACGTGCTCAAGACCAACGTATCTGCTTGTCGCTCTGTCGGACCATCCTTCATTGTCCAGCTGAGTTCGCTCTATAGTGACCTTCTTGCATTGTATGGTATTGTCGGAAACATGGTGTCTCAACAAGTGGCTTCGCAAGGTACCGAGAATAGAAATGGAATGGACGATAATGATGGTATTGATTCTCATATTACTTACTTTTAGGTGTGATCGCTACCAAAACACCGAAGATTCGCGGTCTGCGCTCAATCAAAAAGGAGATTCTCAAACTGGTGGACACGTATGTTGCATGTGCCAAAGATCTTACAGCAGTGAACGACAATATGGTGGGGCCTTTCTTTGAAGCTGTGCTATCGGACTATCGACAAGGTGTGGACATTGCCAAGGATGCCGAGGTGCTTAGTGTACTTGCCACTATGGTCGGCAAATTAGGCGTAAGTATCTTGTTTAACAAGGAACATTAGAGTGAAATGCAGACTGACCGATCTCTTTTGTCTATTTTTGTAGAACTTGATCACTCCTCGCGTGCCTATCATCCTGGAAGCAACATTCGAACCAACACTTAACATGATCACCAAGGACTTTTCCGAGTATCCTGAACATCGTACTGGATTCTACAACATGCTCAGGGCCATCAACCAACACTGCTTCCAAGGTAAGGTTTCTTCAGTGAACACAAGGATCAGGACTTACTTTTATCTTCTAGCTCTTTTGGATCTTGCTCCCGCCCAATTCAAACTGGTCATTGATAGCATTGTATGGGGCTTTAAACATACCATGCGTGACATTGCAGATACCGGCCTTCTCATATGCGGTGAACTAGTGGACAACGTCAGCCGTACTGATCCCTCTATCTCTGGTGGCTTCTATCAAAACTACTATCTAAGCATTCTTCAAGATATCTTCTTTGTGCTGACAGATCGTGACCATAAAAGCGGTAAGGAAAAGGAGGCTGGGTAATGTAAAAGGGGCGGGGTAGTCTAACCACTGCTTATTCTACCAGGTTTCAAGGGACAAACTGAAGTATTGGCTCAACTATTCAATCTGGTGACAACAAATCAAATCCAAGTGCCCTTATTCAATCCATCTCAAGTATCTGACCCCAACATGACCAATGCTCAGTTCTTAGAAGGCTATGTAACCTCATTACTACAAAACGCATTCCCTCATCTACAAAGGTAAGAAGTATAGAGATCAACCAAAGAAATATGCTAACTCGTTTGTTTAAAGCGGTCAAATCAAGGTGTTTGTAATGGCCATGTTTGAATACAATAGCTCCCCTGCGAAATTCAAGTTGGAAGTCCGTGATTTCCTTATTCAACTGAAGGAATTCGCCGGTGAAAATGCTGAACTGTATCTTGAAGAAAAGGAAACCGAAATGGAAAGCAAGCGAAAGGCGGAACGTGAAAAGGCCCTCAGTATCCCTGGTATGGTCAAGCCTTCCGAATTGCCCTCAACAATGGATGAAGATGAAGCCCTTTAGATAGTGCACCTCTTACCCCCCCCTCCCTCTACTCTCCACTACATTTAGTTTGCACCTCATAGCTAGCGTCTATTTTATCTCTTGTACGTTTGAATAAAGCTCATCTATTGTTTACCATATGTTTACGTCGACTTTTGAACATGTGTGTATTGGCGATGAAGATCACAGATCAAATGTAAATTCATGCAAATCCAATATTTCACACGCCGCTCGCCTCCGCCCAAATTTTTTTTGCTCGGCCAAGTATTCAACCCCCGACACCTTTTTAAAGCTGCAGAAGAAGGAAAGAAGAAGCAAACGAAAGGATTGGCGGAAAATCTGATTCTTCATCACTTTTTTTTTCATCAGCATTAGCACCGCATCACGGACGACTCGCTTTTTATACAATGACCTTAAAAGATGGACGCAAGGTAACTCTCTCCGCCTCACCATTCTGTCCACCTCTCTTACATTGCTAACATTGACATCTTCCCCATAATTCTTTTTTTTTATTAGCAGAATCAACAGGATGGCAACGGATATAGGCTTTCTGGCACCAGGACTGGAAGGACATGTGGTTAGATTAGGGATCGGACGCTAATTTTTTTAGGTGGACTCTCTTTTCTCTAGTAGATTGTCTATCCAATGCACTTTGAAAAGGTACTATTCCTTAGTCCACTCCCTTTAGACACTACCACAGATTTTTCTGGAACCGCTGAACAGCTCTCCCTTCCTCGTTCCTTAGCTCATTACACTAGATTAGTCATTCCAGGGCAAGCCCTACATTTAGTTTACCCAGACTCTCATGCAGTGAATAAAACCTACTTTGAATCATTGACATGACTTTGCTCTTTTAAATATGCTCCAGTCATCTTGGAAGCTTTGACATGCAAGTGCGCCAAGTCTTTGATCGAACGTACACAAAAGTTCGAAAAAGGCGGGATGTGAAATAAAGTACGGGCAGCTTGACTTTTTGGAAACTTTTTGATTTCTGGGTGTACGTTTTTTTGGTGAGTTGCCCTGTTTTTCATAACTGAGATGGATAACCCATCCTCAAATTCTAAATGGAGCAAGATAAAATGTATGTCTATCGAAAGATATTATATTTGAAGTATACCTGTGTTGTATGTGCCTGTGAACACTGCACCAAGCACCTAAACAGCGACTGGTTCCAGTGACCCTCAAGTTGGCAATTAATCCATCATAGCTCAACATCTTTGTCATCATTCCGTAGATGCGAAGCACCCCTTCTTTCATGCTAAAGTTGAGATCAGGTTTGTTACCTCTTTCACGGGAAAATCCATGTCCAACAAAAAGGGGCACTTTTCATGGGGGAATCAGGGGCAGGTCCACATGGGCAGGTCCCAAAAAAAAAAAGAAAGGTTGAGCCATCCCTTTGGAAAACGTTTTGTGTTTTTTTTTTCTCTCAAACTGAATGGACGTCCTGCCTTCAAATTTGACAAGGACTTGAATGTGATTCGAATCTATTGCACGACACCAAGAACGCCTGGTTTCCTTGGATGAGTTCACTTTTTTTTGGTACGTACCACTCCAATTGGTCACTTTTTTGAAACTTATTGTAGCGTTCATGGACTCATTCGACATCCAAATGCATGTTTCATGGTATCCCGTAATAGGTACGACGTACGTCCATATCCTTGCCAAATTTGAACGCAGTTTGTCCATCTCAGTTCTGAGGAATAAAGCATTCTTTACAAAAAAAGCGTTGAGCCATGCCTGTTAAAAACTTTTTGTTTCTCTTTTTTCCTCCCAAACTGAATGGACAACCTGCGTTCAAATTTGACAAGAATATGAACGTATCTCGTTTCTATTGTATGATACCAAGAACGCCTGGTTTCCTTGGATGAGTTCACTTTTTTTGGTACGTACCACTCCAATTGGTCACTTTTCTGAAACTTATTGTAGCGTTCATGGACTCATTCGACATCCAAATGCATTTTTCTTGGTATAATGCAATATATACGAAGCACATCCATATTCCTGTCAAATTTGAGCGCAGGTTGTCCATCTCAGCTCTGAGGAATAAAGCATTCTTTACAAAAAAAAAAA
>LT552694.1:1441-41085 GCA_900079185.1 Absidia glauca
TTGCCAAGGCTCATAGAACAGCTCAGCTACACCCGAGCTCAAGTTATTGAAAAGACCAACTGCAAGCCACAAGGGGGGGGGGGAGAAATACGTGAATATGTCTTGATTTTATCAATAGCAAACGGTTTCTTACCTGGATTTCCGAGAAAATCAGCAGAGCCAAGCATACGGTGAATTTGGTAGACAAACTGATCACTGTAATGAATGAAAATTCTGTCAGTGAGATCTTGGCGACACGCCATCAGATTTTCAATCGCCAATGCATTGAATCTCATTGGCGCATTCTATCCAATCAAAATAGAGGCGTGAATATTTGTTTGGACAGGTTATGTTATCTTCTTACATTGATGTTTCCAATCGCCATAGTCAAAATGTTCACAAAGAACATCAAAGCAGAGTTGCTTTGATTTCTACATAAAGCCAAGTGAAACAAGGTGGATTAAGTATACCAGGGCAAACTCCTCTGTTTTTTTTATACCTATCATCCACAATGTTCACTTGAGCAGTTCGTAAAAACGAGAGATCGAAACGAATAGGTTGCACACTGAGGACTTCGAAATAAAGGAGCGCCATATCTTCCTGTTGCTTTGCATCTGGTATATCGGTACTGTATTCCCAAACACGACTTGAAAAAGCAAGAGCAGAGGGGTTAGAGGAACTTTTTTTAAATACGAGCGTTAGTGTTGTACCTGTCATCCATGTTAGTATTCCACCCATTCACATTCAGGTGGGAGAAGTCAAGTATAGCGTAAATGAACTCCTCGTCCATTTCCAAACTTAGCTCTTGTAAGAGGAATGAGAAGTACTTGAAATAGAGCACACCATGAGCTGAAAAAAGAAGAGTAGCGGTTAACGAAAAGAGAGAAACATATCCATCTTGACTTGTGTACTTACAGTCGTCCTTAACTCGGTCCAACGCCAATTGGAATGTGGGTAGTATTTCGTGGCCAGCTTCTTTGGTCATATTCGTTGGATAGAGAAGAATAGGGAATATAGTCCCGTACAATTGGTTGTCGATCTATTAAACACCTACATGTTTAGCGGGGAAAGGACCTCTTCTTATTTTTCTTTTTGTTTTCTAGCAGAATACCTGAAGCCATTTGATGTTCCATCGAAGAGACTGATACATATTCGAATCGGTGACCTTGACATCCATGCCTTTGAAGGTCACGTAGACCAGCTCCTGCAGCTGTTTGTTGATCACCGAGAACCCAATATGGGAAAGTGTCAGTTGGAAGACAGCATTGATGATCGGTTTGATGTCGACAGCTTCAAATCCATCTATCCGTGTTGTTTCCCAGTTGGATGAGATGGATGAAGAGCTCGAGGTGGTAATACTACTGCTGGAAGATGCAGGGCGGAATAGACTATTGCCTTGGTTGAATGGGAAAAGCTGTACAATCTGACGTGATCCATGGGTCTTGATGTCTATAGACGTAATAGCTTGCTGACCATACTTTGTCTAATTTGATAATCAAAGAGTTTAGTTTCAATGAAAGGTAAGGCCAGAAAAAAAAAAAAAGAGAGTGAGAGAGAACGAATCATTTACCTTATGTCGGAAAGGCAACTGACTACCAATCTCTTGTGTATTGATGGGTCGTTCCCGGCCATATATATTCAGCACTATCTTTTTGTCTTTGACAGCAGGCATATCCCAGGAGTATGGTACCTTGGTTTGAGCAGGGAGTGTATAGACCTTCGTTTTATGGGCATTGAAACTTTGCGCACCACCACCGCCGCCGCTTCCGCCGGATAAGGCTGCCAGGGGATCCTATAGGAGTACAAACATTAGGGTTCTTCTCAGCCTTTTTATGCATGAATAAACATACTTCTTGATAAAACGTCATGTCTTCGTTTGTTCGATTGACTAGTAAGTATGGCCACCCGTCGTCCTGTTCCTTGTCCAAGACAATAAACACAGTTGCATCTTCCAGGATGGTCGTTACTCGCATCAGCATCACCGTTGCTCCAGCGGAGTTATTCAAGCGCACATGAACTTTTCCGATATCCTGGATGTTAAACGGAGCAGACCATGCGTTGTTGATACCAGGGAGTTTGATACATAGCTGCTTTTCGGCGCTTTTACGAATGCGGTACAGAGGTGTTCTTGCACGGGGTCCGACTTCTTGGTCAACACGAGATTCAGGTTCACGATACCGGATAGAAACGTCCATATGATTGCTGAGAATAAACCTTGGCGTCAATGTCACCATTTTCGTCACTTTGTACTACAGAAACCATTGTCAGTATTGATCGCCATACACTCCTTTTTATGTGGCTTTGTTTGTACATACCTTTCCGACGCCTTCTTGGACATTGATTCCGATATGGAATTCTTCAGACTGTGAAGGGGTGGGTATACTGACATCATAGACTGCACGCACGGCTTCGAAGCTGAGAGGCTACGAAAACATGAGTGTCGTTAGTACTGGTATCCATTCGTATATAGCCTTTTTCTTTTTCTTTTTTTTTTTTTTTTCACTTTACTTGACTCCATTCCGAACCTGAGGTCTGGATAAGTGATCGGTTTCGATTGTCATACTTGGGATAAGAGTACATAAAGGGCTCAGGCTAATATGAAGAGAATGGTTAGTACTTATATAAGGAAAGTTAAGCAGATTGAATGGAGTTACCTGGGAAGCAGGACGAGATACTGAAATAGGTGTCTGTGCATTGAACATGGAGTTTTGCCAAGCAAGCTTGGGCTTCAATGCAATGGGGCACCCTGTCTTGTTGATGATGATATAAGGACAAAAGATGCTGTATTTGCGAGCTCCACCTGACTCAGGGATGTCACTATATGTATGAAGTTGAATAAAGATGTTTAGCCTGATAGTGTCATCTCTCTGCCTGAACTTACACAGTATTGATCTTCAAGGTTAGTCCATTGCCGTTTTTATCCGTCAGTTGAATTGTATCGTCAATGTCTAGATCATCTGCACCACGGGTACTAACGATCGCAAAGTCGCTAGCCTTGTAAGCTAAAATATCCCGCATAATAAAAAGCAAAAGTTAAGCATGATCTAATGTATACCATTTCGTCCTCTGGCATTACCTGTGCTTGGCATGTGGATGTTAAGCAACAGCAGATGTTTGTTTTCCACCACATGTAGCGGGATCGAACCACCTTTGCGCAAAAACGAGTTATAGTCTTGACCTGCGGTTTTATCGATGATTCTAAAGTTGATATCATAGGGCAACAGGTTCTCGATTTCCACAGGAGCACTGAGCCGGATGGCCATGGCACAGTATCGACCGTATAAGGGGTTGGTTTTGTCTTGCCGTGCGAAGACTTGGAAAATGAATGGTGGCATGTCATTATTGCCTGTTTCTTCGGATACACAACTGAAGGTAGTCTTATAGTCATCGTTCTTTGCGAAGTCAGACCAATGTATGGCATGACTTGTCCATTTGTAACCAAACCCAGCTAACCCATCCCGCACCAAAAAGTAAAGGTTAGAAATGGGCTCTCAACTCGTTCCAGGTCAGTCAAGATATACACATACCATCAGGGCGAATACAGAAACGGTTATGGAAGGCTTTTTCGATAGGCAAAGGGTAATCTTCACCAGGTGCTACAGAAAGAAAAGTTGGATCAGATTAGATCTAAGATCCAAAAATCACAATGGAAGGATTAAAAGCTTACCGATCTTGATGAATGTGCCATCTGCATAACCACGTGAGTCCAGAAGTGTCACATCGACAGGGAGCAAGGTCCGGTTTTCGATAACCATGGCCGATCGGATCGTCACCACTTTGACATTATTCACCAACTTTACATCAAACACGATCCGATGTTGTACATTCCTCACCAATGGGCGTAATGCATACACGTGTTCACCTTCTGTGTCCACATGCGCATTGCGTAGCGTTTCCCACAGTGCACCTTCCAATTGAACGTTCAAAATATTGCTGACAGTTTCTGTCATCTAAGAACAATAAAGTGTCAGTACAAAGGGGGAAGGGGAACCTGGGGTTTTGGGATAGTTACCTCCCGTCGTTTTCGCCAATCCTCAAACCACCAAGGCAGATCTTTTCCATCTTCCAATTTCCGCACCGTCACTCCACCTGGAGAAGAGGGTGCGTCGCCTTTGTTGCTGTTCCAGATATGAATAGGATAGCCTGTGCGATTTCTGATCTTGTAAGGGGACTCATGACCCCGTTCGCCACAATAATTGGACTATACAGACGCATACACAAACACACATGCACGCACGCAGAGAGAGATAGAGACGGTTAGAGTTTGCCTAATATGGAGCTGAACAGTGCAAACTTACGTTTTTCTGCTTGTCAAACATGACAATGGTCGTCATGGCACTTTCCAAAAACGTATGGGTGATGTTGATATTCAAATCCCGGGTCGAGACAATCTTCACATTCAAAGGGTGCTGCCCGTTTTGCATCTCCTTGAATACCTGCAAGTCGAATTGCCACGGTTCAATTAGAGGTTCCCAGTGTGAGTTCTTGATATTGAAGTAGTTGATGTAGGCTGAGAAAGATACATTGGCCGATAGCTGTATAAAAAAAAATGGACGATTCCACCATCGTTAGTTACAACAAAATGATCCAATGAAAGGGGCGCACTTACCAGCTTTGACCAGTTGGAGGCGATGACTTCAAAAGGCTTCAAGGTCATGTCGATCATAGGAAATTCATGCACTTCTTCAATCAAAATGATCTGCATGCCTTGGAACGCCGCTCGCAGCTAGGGACGTGTACGCGTGCAATAAGTAACCCACTTTAAACCTGTATATCTATTTTTCTTATTACCGATTCTTTTGTTTGAGTAGCAAACTGCAACGCACTTGTCGTGGCTTGATCCAGTAGGGTTTGTGCATAGCTGATCCCGGGAGACGTAGGAACCGTTGTGGACATGATGTACTTGTTGTAAAGATCGTAGGCCTTATTGAAAATCGAGGTCACCAGCATGGCATCACGGTATGACAGTCGAAGCACCAAGGCGTCCACATCCACCTCCAGCTCAATCACTCCTCCATCCCCTTCAGATAAGTTGTTGTTATTCATCGAAATCGAAATGTCAAAAGGTTGAATAAATCGTAACGTCGATGTGTCTCGGCTATCCATACGGCAAAGAAACATGCCCATTTTTTTGACTGCCAGTGCCATGACTGATTGATGAGAGATCATGATCTTTTCGGTGGAAAGAACCACGGCTTCAGAATCCACAGCGTCCGGGTCTGCTAATAAAATAAACTCCACATTGGTCACATTCAACCGGTATGAGAGCTCTAACAACGATCCATTCTCTTCTTCTTCTTGCTGGGCAGTCTTTTTATCATTGGTGGCCGTCGACGACGGGTGATGGCTAGGTCTTCGAGGCAAAGGCGGAGGGGCGACGGATGGCTTGGCTGAATGGTTTGTTGGCGTGGTGAAAAACTGGTACAGCATAAACACATGGTCTAAGGAAACAATCATTTTCGGCTCATTGATTGTCAGCAACACAATACCATGGCGCCCACCACCCACGCCTGACGGAGGGGAAAGGTCACACTGCATTAAAAACTGATGCCCATGTTGCATTGCAGGGACAATGTGCCGGAACTTGCTGTGGATATCGGGTCGTGTATCGTCTACTGTAAGTGTGTGTACTTGCCAACCCACTTCGATGCTACCATTTTCTTGGCCACGTACCTGGAGAGAGGACCCATTGAGCGCAAATCTAGAGAGACTGACCGGTGGAGAAGAGTTTGAAACCTTCGAGTCGGTGTACACTTCAAATTCAATTGTAGGCATTTGAAGGGCCATTCTGAACCGCATAGGTGCTGATGTACCGTCTATCGCCTCAGCAGTAGAGGATGATGATGACGATGCTTGAAGAGTTTTATCAGATAACATAGGAAGTTGTGATGTACGGCGGTCCGTTCTTGCTTCCACAAAACCTTCCGATGTCGGATCTTCCTGTTGCATCTGGCCAAATACACGAGATATCATTTGCGTCGCATCCAACAGAAACTTATACTGTCGTTCTGTCAGATTCATTGAGACACGACTTAGATCCCCGGTGATATCGAAACCCGGCCGGCTTGTCGTCCCTGTCATGACTGGTTTTGCACCATCCTCAGTATGAGGGATGACAATATCAAGGTTCAAGTCAATATCATCAATGATCGGCAGGGTTTGTAGTTGGACTTGCTCTGTAGCGCCTGTTGCGAAATGCCATTTGGAAGTAAGATTCATCGCCCTCAAGCCGGCCTTGACGCAGTTCAAAAGAGCACATCCTTCATCTTGAGGAGGCACCACGAAGGCATTTGAGGCCCAGATTTCACCGAGATGAGCAACCACCACATCCTTGCCATGTTGTTGCTGCTCAGGGAAGAGCACCACGGGCGTCCGGATCACAACATCAAAGTGCATCTTAGTCATTGTATTGTATTGCTGTTGCGCGGTTTGCAACGCCGCCTGTCTTGCTCGATCATAGAACGTCTTCATGGCCGCGAATTTGCTCAGGAACGACAAGAGTTCACATACAGGGGTTTCTAGGAATGTAAATCGCGCAGATCCCATACGCAGATACAGCGACTGGTCGTACCCAGGGTAAGAAGAGGCAGTGGTATCGTCGGTCGTTGATGGCTCGAGGAAGGTTTCATAGCGCAGATCAATCAACTCATCGCCCTGGATCGTCAAAAGCTGTTGTTGTTGATGGTGTGGATCGCCGCTGCCATGGCTTTTAGAGTCGTCCGTCAAAGTAAAGTTGGCAAATTTCGATTGAACCTTAGTTTTCCCTTCGACGAGCAGGATGAGGAGATCGCCATGCGAGAGTTCGCCCGTGGCAATACGTGTGCCATCATTGTTCAAGATAAAGTTCACACTGTCCAGGAACAGATCCACACGTACATTCTGCGTCTCTGCCGGAGGTTGTGTAATGACAGCTGCTGCTGCCGAAGATGATTTGCGTCGACCTGAGGGAGCTTGTTGCTCGGGATCCACAAAAGTGCTCATGGCGTAATTGTACAGGGTTAAAACGGAACTTCGTGTAACGATAAAGTTCAGGGTCGAGAGAGTCAAATGCACAGTGCGATCAATACCTTTGTACTTTTCAAGGTATTCGGGGCTCTTTTTGTCGGTTTGGATATAATGGAGCTTCACAAGCACTTCGTCCTTGATTCCTCTGTTGCTGTTGTTATGCGGCATATCCATCTCCAAAACTTCGTGGTTGGACGTCACCAAGTACTTGAACTCGTTGCCATGAGTCATACGATCGATAACATCCATCGCTTGAAGAGTGAGATCGACGGACATATCATAGGGTCGCATCATATAGTCCAATGAGAGGCCTTGTAAAGAGAGCACACTGAGTAGTCTCTCAGGCACCTGTGTATGCTCGGACACGGGGATCGCTTGATAGATATTGGCCAGAACTTTGTCCACCCGGAAATCCAACGCAAATTGTTTCTGATCCATCACTTTTGCTTTTTTGTCTCGGGAAGTGCCTGACAATGTCGTTACGGAGGACGCCTTCGTCGTGACACCGGGACCATCATCTTCATCATCTGTGGTATGGAAGCTATTACCATGTTCACTATCCATATCCACAAAAAGGACATCCTCAGCTTGCTTCCAAAGTTTCAGATCCATCAGACTACGTCGCTTGATGTCGTCGGTGGTAAACTTCTCTACAGTATCATCTCTATCTTCAGTGTTGACTTTGCCGTGACCGTCCTCCTTGCCGTCATTATCATCATCGACGTCGTCGTCGTCGTCGTCATTGTCTTTTTGTCCAAAGAGTCCGGAAGCACTGATCAGCTGTGGCAATTGCATGATGGTTCTGTACTTGGAATCCGAGAAATTCACCCTTAGCAACGGCAGATGGCCCGACATTTTAAACTTGGCGAGTTCTGGAGAAGCTTCGAGAATACACAATTCCAATAAAAAGGTCATGTCTATGCGGTCTACCAAGTGAAGGTACTCCAGCGAGGGCTGCGGGTCTCTGATCTGCTGAAGACAGGCATCAACCGAATCACCTCCGACTAGGATCTTGGTTTGCGTCAGCTTCATGGTAAATCGATCGTACATAAGTGAGCGTAGCTGCTGATGATCATCGGTAGTGTAGTCGGCGGCACGTTTGGATTTCATGGCAGCAACAGTATCAGGAGAGACGAGTTGGCTTTCAATATTGATATGGCCTGCATCGAGGACAATCCCTCTTGACGTTGGACTTGTACAGCTAAATCAGAAAAAGATGAAACACAGGTGAGACCATTTTAGAAGGTTGCACAGCATCAACTTATTTATATACCTTTCGGGGATGACGATGATGGGGGCATCCATATCAACATGCAGATCAAAGGTAGTATGCTGTTCCAGAGCAAAAGTCAAGGTGGACCGAGTTTGTTTCTTGATGTCCTCAAGAGTATCGCCCGCCACTTCCACCAAAGCATTCACACTGTCAATACTTGATGTGGGTGGTCGGAAGAAGGTGAGGATTTCTCGGATGATAATCGGGTTGTACACAATGTCAATGTTCCTCATCACTAATGTAATTGCATTGTCTGCTCGTTTGTCTAGTGGGTGATACTCGTATTCCACAGCGAAAAAGGGTTGATGGGCGACTAAAGCACCATGGTCGTCGCTGTCGTTGTCGTCGTCGCTATTCAGCAAATGTTTGCGACTAACTCCCACAAGTTGATGATATCGAGTCTTTTCCGTAACACCGTCGTAAAGCCGGAGATCACCAAGCGAAGCAGAGGCCTTCCATGATTCCACATACAAGATAGACCCCAATGTGACAGAGTCAAAGACCAAAGAGGCTAGTTCGACGGGTTGGTCGACATGAGGATCTCGCTTGATAGTAAATGAGCCCTTGTTCAACGAAGTACGAAGCGATAGAAGCATTGTCTAAATAAAACGGTTCTTAGTACACTGACTCCGTCACCATGACAACAAGCTACTTACATCCTTTGGAATTTCAATCGATTCAGCAATTGCCGCCTTATCTTCATCGTATTCAATAGCATCATAGAACTCTTGTCTTTGTTCATCAGTGATCACTAGCTCTGGATCAACCTACATATCAACCCACTTTAGGAATCCATGCGCCAACCAAACCTTCTTCCATCCAGTTTTACCTTGTTCTCTGTATTCTCTGATCCACTCGCTGATGATTGTTGCCCATACCACCAGGAACTGAGCCACCCTTGCTGTTGCTGCTGCTGCTGATTTCCTCGTGCCTCCAATTCTTTCCGTCTTTTTTCCTCAGCTGCTAGAACGGCCTTTTCTCTCTTCAGTCGATTCTTGGCAATGCTTCTATAGAACCGTATATCCTCGAATGACAGCTTCCGTTCCAAGTCTTCCAGTAGTTGCATTTGATCCTCTGTCGCCTTACCGAGTTTATCGGCCACATAACAGTCGAGGTAGGCTATTCGATCATCACGACGTTCCTTCAATCGGGCCCAACTCCACCGTGCATTTCGTTCATGTACCTTGGAGAGGACCGCCTGCCCAGCGAACTGGAAGAATTCTCGAGGGTTGCGTTTCGGGGTCATTTCCGGAGGTGGGTGCAAATGTTGGTACTACATTGTCATTAAGAGAAAAACGTCAAGATCGACAAATGATCAGCTTGAGATGGACTTACTTTTTGTTTCTTTAGGTACGAGTGGAAGAGATCAAGCAAGAGAATGGTGTCTCTGTACTGTTCATTGTCAATCACAAACGCTAATTCGTCGAATAAGAGGGTGGCATCCACTTTTGGCACATTGCTTCCAAAGGACTTGTTCAATTTGATCTAGATAGACGAATGCATCCCTAATAATGTCAGAAATCCCTTCCTTTCTTTATTACTGTCATCATATTTTACCCTTCCTGTACCAGAGACTGGCTTCAAAATGTATTGATGTTCATTTGGAACATAAGAATGTGTGGCTATCTATTATCCCTCACCAAAAAAAGAGTATCAGAACTAACCATACGATCCCTCTCTCTCTCTCTTGATCCTTTCTTACCAAATGCTGAAATGCTTGCTTGGCTTCATTTTCCTCTAATGCTGCAAGTGATCGGGCCTCTGTATTCCAATAAATCGATAGAGACTCAAGGGTCGCCAACTTATGAATGACATTGATGGCATCTCCGATCGTCTGTGGCACCCAGTTTTCATCCGTAGTGATCGCAGACAATTCGCTCAAGGTCAGGCCGGTCGCAAACGGATGGCCCGGCGCCGACACATTGTCCTCGTATCGAATGTGAATATTGGTTACTGAGAACTGAAGATTGTTCATGATTTTCGTCACCAACTGATTCACAAAGGTGTCGTTCTTTGTTGCCTCGGCCCCGTTGTCCCCGCCCTCTGTGGTCTTGTTGGCAGCGGCTGTCTGGACCAACTCCGCCTCGGCTAGTTTGTGCTTCTTGGCTTCGTACTGCCGATCTGCCATTTCCTCCATTGTCATGCTAGATTCATTGCGCGGGACTGCTAGAACATATGCATTCTTGATGTGCACCATAACAGGCTTGCTTTTCAAGTTTGACCAGGGAATATTCAGCGTCAATTCGCCAAGATACCCTATCATAGTAAATGGAAATGCCGATCAACATGACCATCCCTCTCTTCTACTTTATCTTCCAGGCGATTTTTACCTTCCAAAACATCAACAGGGAGATTCAATTTGTCTAATGCTTCTCGCTTCAATTTCAAATCACGTAAAACAACCTCGCCTAAAAGGTGCATACTCAAGAGTATTAGTTGTTTTCTTTAAGGTAGAAAGATCTCCGTTGTCGCTTACCTGACCATATGCCTATTTGAAGTTGGTTGTAGTTAAGATTGGAAACATACGCCCCCAAGACTCGATTGAGTAAAGTGGAGACAAGTGACTCCAACATGGTTTGTTCAAATCGTATAGACTGGGAGAAAAAGTGGGTGTAAATGGTTCACGGAAACAATTCAAAGACTTAGATCATTCGCCGTTTGAAAATGGTCATTCTAGATTTCCTTGTGAATCATGAAAACAAGTCCTATGACATCAATGCGAGCCCATCGACCTCTACTGACCCAGTCTTTTGGGATGGAAGGTATGATTTCATGCTAGTGAATGATTGAATTGATTTCTAGGAGAGTCCCTTGTCTCCCTTTCCACGGCTACCCTTCGGGTATGATGGGCATGGTATTAGAGCTTCATAAAGTTATTTCTCCGCTGATTTGCTGACAACGAGAAAAGAGCGTAAATTTGATTGTGCGGCGAAGAAGGCCGCTGGCTAGACTTGAATTTTGCGACCAGATGCTTGAATGAGTAGAAAGTCAGATTGTTGATTCCTTTTGATTTCTTCTACCTTCCCGTTATTAATAGTGTCTGCAATGGTGTTTTCGGATTAGCTCGACTTTGTCGATGATATCAGTTGCTTGGAATACATCGTTCAGTTTGGAAAACAACACGGTGTGGCGATCGTCAAGGCACGCTCAAGAAAGCCGAGAAATATCGGGAATTGAATTGCGCAAAAAGGTATTTTCAGCTTGCTCCCTTAAATTGAGTTTCAATCGGAGTCCGAACAGCGTGAAAATCATGGCAAGGTAAACACGACTCTGTAGGTTCGTAAACGTAAACTCCGAAGTCGTCCGTCCAATCACGTTCAAGGGTTTGTCTCAAAAAAGTGACTTTCAACAAAACTGCTCAGAAGGGAGCTAATTTTTTTTTTTCCACTCTCTTCTTCAATCTCATCATCTTTAATCAACTCCAATTAAACCCAATGAGTGGTAAGTAGAAAAAACAAGATGATAGAAGATTAAGTAGATGGTGACCTGTCTTGTTGTGTGTATAGATCGTCGTGTATCCAACGAAAGGCGTCGAAGCCCTCCTCGTAGCCGCTCCCGCTCGCGCTCGCCCCTCTATGAACGTCGTGAAAGCCGATACAAGAGTCGGTCCCGATCCAGAGAACAACCTCCCTTGGATCCTGAAGTGTAAGTGGTAGATTTCAAAGAGGAAGTTTTACCTACTTAAAAGATCTAATTTGGTTTGGTTTGTTTGTTGTGAATGATGTAGTCCTGAAGAAGAAATCAATCCTGGCGACAACTTATTTGTTACCGGCCTTTCCTCTAAGACATCCAGTGCTCAACTTGAAGACATCTTCTCCAAACATGGTGCAGTCCACAAAGCTGAAGTAATGTATGACCCTCATACCCGCGAATCTCGTGGGTTTGGCTTTATTCAAATGCAAAACACTGAAGACGCTAACCGGGCTATGGAGGCAGTCAATGCCACTGATATCGATGGACGTATTGTTACTGTGGAAAAGGTAATAGTTGACAATCATGGTAACAAAATCGTACGGTGTACTAAGTAACTCTGTATCATCAATAGGCGAAACGATCAAAACCTAGAACCCCTACTCCTGGGCGCTACCATGGTCCTCCTAAACGTGGTGGAAGAGAAGGTGGAAGGCGTAAGTGATAGAAAAAGGATAAAGCCTCCTTTCTATGTATTCATTATTTACTTACCCCTTCTTTTTCTTTCTCACCCCTTTCCCATAGCATTTGAACGATTTGATATGCGTGGTGGTGGTGATTATCGGTACCGTCAAGACTCTCGCTACGAACGTGCACCTCGCTATGATCGGCCCTACGACAGATACATGGATCGTTATGAAGCACCTCCTTATGATCGATTTGAACGTGATCGGTATAGCCGATATGACCGTTACGATCGCTTCGAACGTCGTCCACCTCCACCAAGATATGACCCATACTCTCGCCCTCCTCGGTCACCATACTAGTTATCTCCTATAAATGCAACTCGCACCTTCACTTGAACTCTTTGATAAAATTTACTCTGTTGTTATATCTCGCCCTCACCTACTACACTTCACCTACACTTCAACCTCTTCTTCACAAAAAGTAATCATCGAACAACAATATACAACATGTTTTTATCTTGAAATGTCCCTCAATGTTTGATCAACCTTTATGCGTCAATTGTCAACAATAATGACCCTTAACAGCAAACTCGCCTTCTTTTTTTTGTAGACTATGATAGAAATACCCTCTTAGACGCCCTAGATTTACTTTGTTGCTCTCGGCAAAATTTATACCCGGCACGAATAAAAAATCATGGGTGTGGGCCAAAAATAAAAAAAAAATCCACGCCCTGCTCTTCTTTCTCTTCCTCCACTCGTCACAATGTCGTCAAATGAAATAATGACATTTCACAACCATGTAGAGGAGAAGGTGAATCCCCTACGACCGTACTATACACCAGGACTTCATCGCCAACACAACTATACCTCTTTGCCTTCGAACGAGTCAACTCCCGGTACCACGCCAACCATCTTTGATTCGCTCGACTTTGACGACGATCCTCTCTCGAAACGCAAAGCTTCACACTCTATCAGCCATGCTTTGATGCGTTATGTAGTGACCATGCTCTCTAGTCCATTTGAAGTGGGCACAACCTTACAACAAGTCCAATATGCGCCTCATCCTGACGTCGAGGTGTTTGCTGAATACACCCCATCGAAACAACAGCAACAGCAGCAACAGCAGCAACAGCAGCTACAGCAACAGCAGCTACAGCAACAGCGACAGTCTTTAGTAAGGAACAGTAATTCCAAGACTATACATTAGGATGACTGTATTGACCTTTCTTCCTTTCTTTATGACCAGGATTCTTCACGGTACTTGTCATCGGACGATGACGATGACGATGGCTTTTACACTACCAAGCCAAGGATCTCAAGTCTTCCCAACAGCATGACCACCAGCCCGTCCACCACTTTATCCTATACCACTGATATGAAAAGCAGCTATAGCGTCTACGATACAGCACATCGATCTCGTTATCAAATGGCACCCATGCAAGGGGGGCTTCTTGATATTCTCAGTCAAATCATCAAGCATCCTTCTGAAGGGTGGCAATCCCTCTTGAAGGGCCAGCGCGTTGGATGGATTTACGACTTGCTACGCACCTCTCTTCAATCAACGTTGGAACATCACTTGAACGACCTGTTTGGGCTGTACGACGATACGATTCCTCTGATGCATTTAGACAGTGTGACAGGGAACCTCAGTACGATGCTGGCCAGTCATATTGCGGTGGGTCTTTTGCTCAGTCCTTTGGAAATCATGCGCACGCGGATGATTGTACAATCCTCAGGGCCTACTGATGGTCCGTACCGTGGCGTCTACCGATCATGGTGGTCGCTGATCCAAGATGAAGGCGGTCTGCAATCCATCTACCTCTCGGCTCTGAACTTCTTCCCATCTATCTTGTACCATGGCCTCACCCCTTTACTGCACTATACTGCCCCCATCCTCATCGATCGCACCTGTCACATCTCCGCTGCCGACCATCCCATCCTTTATGGCGCCGCCACCTTTGGCCTCAGTGTCTTTGCCTTGTTGTTGACTATGCCTTTGGAAACTATTCGAAAGCGTCTGCATTGTCAAATCGGCGCTTTCCGTCGCCGTCATCGTCAACCATCCGCCTCATCATCAACAGTAGCAGCAGCCGCATTCCAAACTACCGTGCCTCTGCGTCCCGTCTATTACCATGGAATCTTGGATGCTTTGTACAAAATTATGAAAGAAGAAGGCTCCTCCTCTGTTTCCGCCACCACCGCTGCTACCGCCACCACCACTACTACTACGGAACGAAAAGTCACTTATACCACCACATGCTTCTCCAGCGATGAGGACGATGATACTACGAACTACCAAATCCAACGACCTGCCAACGAAGGTCGCAAAAAAGTAACCAGTGCTTGGGGTGTACGAGGGCTCTACAAAGGATTTGGCATCCAATTGATCGCAAACACCATGATGTTTGCCTTACATACAGTCAATGGCCTGGATGATGATTTCGGTGGATTACTATAGGTTAGACTTGATTGATCGCTTTTTTGAAATAAAATCCTACTCGTCTTTTTACAATATACCCTGGCATATCTTTTATCTGTCCACTAACCCTACCCATCATCATCAGTCCACAGCCAACGACTTTATATGCAATCCACACTAAACGTGTCTTTTGGAAAAGGGCAAGAATACCTCCCATCATCGTCATCATCATCATCATCATCATCCTGTCACTTTATTACGCATGGTTTGTAATAACTGAGTGACACTATCCTCGTTTACATTATTCTCCTCGTCGTCAACCTCTTTATGCCGTCTGATTTTGGCCCATCGCTGATGTACCCATTCCGCCCGTTTCGCCAAGATCGCTCGTCGTCGATCACTGGCAGATCGAGATTGTTTGCGGGCGGTTTCCGTTTCTTGTCGTAGTGCATTCAAACTGGCCATTTGATCCAGTCTGGCGTCATCGTCGGTGGCGAAACTATAGTGACCCACCCCTTTGGTCCGTATTTCCTGCCCTGCATCGTAATGTCGGATCCCAGCTCGATCTGCGAATTCCATCATCGTGGGCGAAGGTGACCGGCTGTCTTGTCGCCGTGGAGGTGAAGGGGAACGCTGAGGTAGCGCACTTTGACGGACTACACGTGTTCGACCAAATTCATCTTCATATTCCACCCAAGGATCCTCCTCTTCCCCTCGTCGTCGTCGATCGAGCGTTATTGGTGACTTTTCGTGGAGTCGCTCGGTATACTTTTGATCAAAGTCCACCAAAAAAGTATCCTCTTCATCGTTATCAAAGCTTCCTCGTCGTTGATCCTGGAGCGTATCGTATAGTCGAGCCTTCTTCTCTAGCATCTTCCGGCTTTTTTCAACAGCATCCATTTCTTCAGCCGTCTCCTGGGTGGTGGTATCCTTTTTGGCCCGTTCGCTCACCCCACGATTCGATGACGACGACGAATCCCAGGCTCGTTTCTAGTCATTAAAAACATGTGTCAACTTTTTAAATCACACCAACTCTCCCTTTCTCTTTTTCAGTTACTTTTGTGTGAGCCGAAGGAATGCGTGGCCCATGACGTTCTCGTTTGAATTTCTCTTGTTGTTGCGAAACCAGCGCTTTCAGATCAATGATCTATAGAGAAAAGAGCATGACATGAGTCATAAATGTCAACCGAATCAAAAAACGGTTTTAAACGAACTCACGGATGAAGCATTGGTCTCTATGATTTTCTTGGGTGGCATGATGGGTATGTGTGGGTTGTTGCAGCGAAAAACAAAGCGGTTTTTGAACGGGTCCGTCCACAAGACTTGAAAGCGGGGTTTTAAAAAATAAGTGGGCGACGTATTCTGTAATTTTGTGAGGCCTATCGGAGTCCGAACAGTGTGAAAATCGTGGCAAGGTAAATCCTGGGTGTGAGTTGAAGCATTTATTACATTGTCGTGTATATGAGAGGGGTATGATATATGAATAGACAGATAAGGGAATTGCAAAAAAGAGAAAATCTATTGTGATCGGGTGTTTGCGGCCCACTGTTGTATAGCATGGACCATGAGCCGGGTTTTACCAAGGTCGCCATCAAGAATGTCCTTGATGGTATACTGTCCATCAACCACGACGCCTTCCCGGCCCATGAATCTAAACGCCGCCACCATGTTATCCAGCATGGAGAGGCTTGTCGATGCACTTTGGGGACGACGGATTGACTTTTGACCAATGCTTTCCAGGAGCAGTAGCAGTTTTTCGCCATCCTTCAGGCCGTCGTGTAGATTTTTGATGGGTTGGTCACGAAGGTAAGAATTGATCCAGATCACATCCTTGTCCATCGAATTGATTTTTGTCGCTGATAGTGAGGGGGAGGCTGGCATACATGACGACTGGTCTGGGTCGATTAAATCTTCATCTTCATCGCTGAGAATCCCAAGACTCTCGTGGGGAGGTCGGCATCGTTGTGAGGAGATAATGGGTGAAGATCTTGATGCACGGGGTATCAGAGGAACGGCATGGGGGTCTTGATGAAGAAACAGTGTGGACGGTGGCCGGGGCTGCATCTGGCGGGCTACGGATAAGGGAATCGTCGCTACCGGGTTAGAAGACATGACCGGGGAATCGTAGTCCCTGACTATGGTCGCTTTCATTAGCACATTCATCCATGCTTTCATGGCTTCCATCGTCTCTGCATAAAAGTAAAAGGTCCGTTCCCGTTCGTGGTGGAGTTTGAAACTGTATTTGCCGGGATGTATTGAAGGATCTGCTTGGATACGGTAACCATGCAATTGGATGATTCCTCGCACTCGGGTATCCTTGGGATGACCCATGTAAAAGAGGTGGTGCTGCTGCTCTCTCAAGACAAACCATCTCTTGTCCCATTTCTTCTTGTATTTGTCGCTTTGCTTGTAAAGCCATCCTTCATGTTGAGCTTCAGTGTTCACATTTTCTTCAGTGAGTGGACTATGTAGCATGGTAACGAGGGGTTAGATCTTTTCTCTTCAATACCACTTGTTTTTTACCTTTCTTTCTCCCCAACAGACGAATGTTTTCGACCATCTGATGATTTTTTATGGAATGAGTTACGGAACGAAGCAAAGGGGTGTTTTTGATGCTCTATGTTCTTTTCGCCACTGTGTCGTGTACCACTGGATGAGGGAGTGTTCGCTCGACTGACGTTAGTAGAGATGGTGCTTGGGGGAGATAAGGGGCGGATAAGATCGACTGAATGCTTAGTGGTGGATGACGAGGGTGAGAGCAAAGGTGTCGCTGCACCGCCAATAGGAGGGAGAGGGGCCTTTCGAGGGAAACAGTACATGGATGATGATGACGAGCTGTCTTTCGATGAAGGTCGTTGATGGTGCGATGGACGATGAATGGAAGAGGTGCTTTTCGAAAGAGTGCTTTCAAGAGAAGTCTATGAGGAAAAGAGAGCGGTGAGATCGGGACTGATTGCTGGCCTTTGACATAGTATACTTTCCATACCCTTATGAGGTCGGAGTTGTCTGGCTCTTTCAGCTCCATAATCGCTTGCATGATTTTGTACCGCTTGCCGTAGGCAGACACTCCCAATTCCTTCAGGGATTCCATCTGTAGATCGATCAGAACATCACCAGTGATTTCTTGCTCTATGAGAAGCCAGTAGGTGAGTGTTATGTCTCTCTTTATCAACTGCCCCTGTTTCTGTCCTATTTATACCTATGAAGATAGGGACCAGCGCCTCCATGCCAATGGAACTCAGCCAAGTGCTGACTTTATTCAAATCCCAAAGCTCAGGTGGGCCATCCGTCGGTGTATTTAGTAGAGTGGCTGGAGGAATGGTAGTAGAATAATTTCGGGGGAAGAGACCTTCTTTTCCTTGAATGTTACGTCCCTAACCATCCAACAATTAAAACCAAAAAATTAAAATATCTCTTTGGGTGCCCTCCTGTTTGCTACGGTCATGGATCCTCCTTACCAGCCACCATCCGTCCATATAGTCACTATCCGCTTCAATCACTACAATGGGCTCGTCCACTTTGAAACTGATTTCATCGTCATGTTCGGATACAAAGTCATAAAGTCCGTAAAGGGTGGACATGCCAAGAAAAGAAAAACAGAGTGGGGAGAAAAGTGGGAAAAGAGAGAGGGAGAGGGAGAAAGAGACAACAGCTCAACCTTTTAGAAAAACAGTAATTGAATCAGCGTAATTTTAAGTTGACCCGTAGCACAAAACTTTAAAGCAATTCCTCATTTCTCTTTATAGCAAGTTGTGCTGTTACCATGCCTCGCAAGAAGTTCACATGCTTCCGTTGTGATGAACATTGAAACTACTTGTCCAAGTGACAAAAGGGCTTATCCTATTCAGAGTGGAATCACCATGTAAAGTTAACCATGTCGACACAAGGGATACACTTGAAACACATCAATGTAGCAGTCATATTATTAAGAGATGATGTTCCTGACCAGCGTTGAAAGGCCGACTGTGACGTATTGGTCAAGCCTTTCTGGAACGGCCTGTTGCACCATCCTTTGATATGGAAATGATCGTTTCGTGTATGAGAAGTATATTAACCGTAGAAGGACATGTGAAGGAAGGACCGACGGAGAGGGACAGCTTATCTCTTTCATCGTTCAACAAGGTCTGAGGATAAATATATCTCTTCCTTCAACAACATATAGAAAAAACGTTACCATGGGTGCCTTTTTTTCAAACTCGGATTTGTATGCTGCTGATGTCAAATGAAACTCCACTGGTGCCCGTTTTGGAAATGACGGAATTTCAAATACCGTACCTGCATGATTTATTTTTGTATCTTCGTCACCTTTGTTCAATGTACACACCAACAATTTTTACTTTATTCATTTTACACGATCTATTCTACTGTACGGTTCAAAGATGTTTCAATACAGCTTCCACGACTTCATTAGTGGTGCTCTTGCCACCAAGATCAGGGGTCAAGATGGATCCATCGGCCAGCACGGCATCCACAGCATCATACATCTTGAGGGCATGTTGAGTATGACCGAGATGTTCCAACAACAACCCAGCAGATCGAATAGCAGCAATAGGATTGGAGATGCCCTTACCAGCAATATCGGGAGCAGAGCCATGGACAGGTTCACCCATCACAAAGTTATCACCTACATTGGCGGAAGGAACCACACCTAGGGAGCCGACAAGAGCAGCAGCGCCATCACTGACAGAGGAAAAATAAAGTATCGTATTGGTAAAACACACACACACAACTACAAAAAACCATTTGTTTACCTGATAATGTCACCGTAAAGGTTGGGAGCAACCACCACATCAAAGGCTTCAGGTTCACGGAACATACGGTATACCATTGAGTCTACCAGTTGTTCTTCCATATCCACACCACCATACTTTTCAGGGTTGTCTTCCTTGACTGCTCGGACTGTTTCACGCCATAAACCATCTGTTACGCTCATTACATTGGATTTGTGTACAATGGTGACCCGAGGCTTGTGCTAAAAAACAACAACAACAGTAAACACCCCAATCTCTTTCGACCTCTTTGTTTTTCCTTACCTTCCAGATACGATTTTCTAATGGCTTTTGTTCGCGCAATTGTTGACGAGTCAAGGCCATGTTGAAAGCCATGGTGCCTGCACGTTTGGAGGCATATTCAGAGATTTTGCGATCCGCATATGCCACTTTAAGACCCGTCGCAGGATCTACTTCTTGGCGTTCAGATTTGATATACTTTTGAAAAGAGGTGAGTTAAGAAGAGTTTCCCCCTGCAACCCACCCAGCACCGCCTAGTGTAATCTTACCAAGCATTCAGTGTTTTCACGGATGATCAGCATATCCAAGACCTTTTGATTAGGGAAAGCAGGGGAGGCTACGGAGGCCACAGGGCGTACATTGGCATAGAGATCCAAATGCTTACGCAGAGCAACGATCGGGGAGGAATAGCCGGCCACTTTATGAGAAGGAGAGCTGACAGCACCGAAGAGAGCCCCTTGACATTCATTCTTCAAAGTGTCAATGGTCACTTGAGGAAGGGCAGTACCAGTCTTTTGGAAGTATTCAAACCCGGCATCCAAATGGACAAAGTCAAAACGGGGACCGTTGGAGAGAGATTCCAAAACGCGTTGAGCAGCCTAATGATGAAGTAGATTGGTCAAAAAAGAAGACATAATACACATGGGGGTTGGTCCGATGGGTCATCTCACCTACAGGAATCACTGGAGACGAAGATTATTAGTGTCATTATCAAAGGGCGTTCTTTCAACTCTCTTACCTTCGCGGCCAATACCATCAGCAGGAATAAGACCAATCTTCAAGGGTGCAGAAGAAGCAGTAGCAAAAGAACGACGAAGAATGTTGGAAGCCATGTCAGTGTGAATGTACGTGAGGGTTCTTTTTTGTAAGAAGAAAGAAGAATAGAAAAAAGAACCCGAGATGACAAGGCTTTAAATCTTTCTAGTCACACTGATTGATCATAAAAAGACTTCCTTTTCCGGCAAAGAGATGAAGATTTTCCTTGAGATCGCCGCTTCAAATGTTGAGATCTCTCTGTCTCCGCAATCGAGGACATGCTATCCTCTGTCTCACTAAAACATCCTTCAAAACGAGAGTCTACCCCTCTTCCTTCTCTCTAACAAACAAAAAAGCCGCCGTACCGTCAAACAAATACGTAGGATAGTGACCAATGAATGCAACTGTATGAGGCCTATGACTTTCCATTTTCGGAATTTGCTGTTTTTTACGCATTTCAATCCGACCTACCATTCATCCTCTATAAAATGCCTGTTCGATTTCTTTTTTTTCACCAAGTCTTCATTTCTAAGTGCACACACACACACACATACACACAACTTCTCTTCCAAGAAATGACTCAGTTCACCATCTCCACTGCGATCACATTGTTGGCGCTTGGTGTCTTGACCCAAGGTAGTAAGAAAAAGCGCCCTCCGTATTTTCAAACGCCGCATCTTATCTGATCTGATCCTTTCTCTCTCTCTCTCTATAGCCCAACCCTCTGAATTATGCAGCAAGAACATTAATGCCATGACGCAAGGTGACCTCGATGCTATCAAAGGTTGCTCAGTGTACTCGGGTACCATTACCATCGACAACTCCGGCGCCGAAGAGCTTGCGTTGGCGGGTGTGGAGGAGATCACCGGTAGTCTGATTCTTTCAGGCAACGTTCTTTTGCGGACCTTTCAAGCTCCTCAACTGGCCAAAGTCAAGGGCGAATTGCGCATTGTAAACCAAACCGTGCTTCAGAAACTCCAACTACCTATGCTTATGGAATCCAAAGTGCTCAACCTGTCCGTGCTACCTGCTTTGGAACATCTTGATTTCCCCGCAGGCTTGACCCAAGTGGACGATGCACATATTGAAGATACACGAGCACCTTCCGTCACTGGCTTCAAACCTGAGCACATGCATTCCTTTGCCCTGATCTCCAACAATTACATGAAACAGTTTGATTTCTCGGCCGTCAAGGATCTATCTGGGACATTGCATGTGGCTTCCAATGGCAACGCCCTTGATTTTCAAGTAAGTTAGTTTTGAAAAAATATCCCGAGAACGAGAAAAAGAAAGGGGAGAGAGACTGACGGCTATCTGTTTTTTATTAATGCTATGGTTTAGGCCAACCAATTGGTTTCTGTAGAAACAGGTGATTTCAGAAACGTCGCTCAATTGAGCCTGCCCCAACTTACCCGGGTTTCTGGCGACATTACGTTTAACGACAACAACGTGAGCCAACTGCAGATTGACCAAGTGGAACTAGTTAAGGGCACGTTGACAATGGCCAACAATGCCAACCTCGTCTCCGCCTCCTTCCAGCACCTTGCCAAGATCGGGGGCGCATTTTCCATCGGAAACAACCCACAATTGGCCTCCATCGATGGCTTCCCCGCCCTGAACGAAGTCGATGGCACCGTAGATATCGCAGGCAGCTTCGACTCGTATGCTTTGCCCGCCTTGCAAGATGTCCGCGGTGGCATGCGCCTTCAAACCACAAGCTCGAAGCTGCAATGTGACGATCTCGAGCGCAAAATGAAGTCCGACAACGTCGTCAAGGGAACAACCTGGAGCTGTGGCGCTAACATGGACGAATCCCAACTGCAGCCCACCCTAGGTCAAGAAGGCACAGACGGCTCCTCGGCTGGTAATCGATTCCCCGGTGCAAAAGGCCTAGCCAATGAAAATGGTGGCAAGAAGGGAACAATCGGTGGTGCCAGTGGCGAAAGCGGCGCCACCAGTGGAACGACCGGTGCTTTGGCTCCTGCGATGGCGGCTTCATGGGCGCTTTTGTTGGCTGGCGGCGCTGCCATTTTTGGCTTTTAAACCTCTCGCTCTAGACGCACGAGCATAATTCTTAGGGAGGACAGTAGCTACACTTACTTTAATCTAATACTTTTTTTCAACAGCAACATTATTAAACTTTTTAAACCCCTACATGCAAAAAATGAGAGTCTTTTGAAAGTTTGAATGGAGTCCTCAAACTATCATTGCTTTCGCACCAACGGTGTAAGCAAAGCTGACCCGAGTTCATGTAAAGAGTAAAAGAGTCATAGTGTTGATCTCAAATGGGGTTTATTGACTGAATGAAACTTTGTTTAAGCTTACGTCCAAGAGGTTGGCAGGACTGTGACTAAACTAATGTAATGACTAAAGGAAAGCATAACGCGAGAGCTAGTCAGCGGTGCTAAAAAGTGTCAGTGAGTGATGGTGGACAAAGGAGAGTGGACAAACGAGTAATGATGCTTCGCAGTGGCACTGGTCGCAGAATGTACAATGAAAGTGAGTGCACCAAAAAAAAAAAAAAGCGAGGGTTTCCCCATGTTTTTCGTAATCCCTTGCGTCCGATCCCTAATCTAATCACATGTCCATCCAGTCCTAGTGCCAAAGAGCCTATATCCGTTGCCAACCCATTTGATCTTTAAAAAAAAGAGAAGATATGCGAAAAGGTAAATGCTAGTCAAGGTAAGACAAAGATGGACAAGATGGACAAGATGGTGAGAAAGAGAAAGTTACCCTGCGTTCGTCGTTTAAGTTAGTTGTAAAGGAGGGGGAATGAGTCGTTCGTGGTGTGGTGTTACTGTCGAAGGAAAGAAAAAAGTGATGGGGAAGTGAAGAGGAGACGAATAAAAGGGGAGGGAGAGAATCTATGCCAAAGGCGGTGCTTGAAATCCAGTAGGGCTGCGTTCTCTTACCCCACAACGATTTTTGATATGGAGCGAAAAAATCCCGACTGCACACACACTATCATAGTCAGCGACCTTCATTGCGCACGGATCAGGATACATGCACGTCCCACATAAGGCAAAACAGTGACCGGCGCTGTTTCAAAAAGAAGAGAGACAATGCATAACCCAAAAAAGCGACGTTTCATAGCCAATTCCTATTATGCAGTGATACATCTGCTCATGAGGCGACTGTTTATTCAATCATGGGGTTCTATTTCTATATCTCAATTCTATATCTATTAATCTACACTAAGCGACCTTGTCAGCATCGGAGCCGGTGTCATCACCATGTTGATGATTGGTGTGGGTGAGTTTCCATAGCACAGGGGTTGCCATCAAAGTCAGGGCGGTGACTGCCAGTAAGAGGTAGTAGACTTCGCGGGAGATGATGTGCAATTGCTTGGCACGAGAGGCAAGAACAAAGGCGAACTCGGAGATTTGAGCAAGGGCCACCGACATACTAGAGCATGCACGGAGATCAAATGTGTTCATGGATACGAGTACGCCAGTGGTAACCAAGTACTTGAACCCCATGACCATTGTGGTGAGGATCAATAGCAGCATAAGTTCTGACGCCAGGAACGATGGGTAGACATGCAATCCGATGGAGGCAAAGAAGAGACAGGAGAAGAGATCTCGGACAGGCGTGATCACAGTCAGCAACAACGAGGACGCTGTATCGTGATGATGATGTTGATGATGCTGATGTTGATGTTGATGATGCTGATGTTGATGTTGATGATGGTGGTGCTGGGAAGAAGAAGACTCGGTAGAGATGGAGCGAATCACCACCCCGGCGGCAAAACAACCCAATTCCATACCCAACCCCAGTGATTCAGAAACTACAGACATGACGAGACAGATAGCAAGAGCGCCTAGCAAGACGAGTTCATGGTGATACTGGGACAGATTATGCACGACGGTAGCGAGCAGGGACGGAGGCACCAAACGACGCACCAAGCGAGGCGCAGACGGTAACACCACACGCATCAGACCTACACACATTGCGGTAAAGACGAGAAAGGATAGGGACACATGGAGCACCGCCTTGGCCATGATGTTGAGCCCAGATTTGGCCATGGCTGGAACCAGAGCCAGCATGAACCCTAAAAGGACATCTTGCATCACCAGGAGCCCGTACAGGTGTTCGCCAAGTTGCTCGATGGGAATGACCTTGACCACCACCGCCGTCGAGCTCAGACTGACACAGGCACCTACAAACACCGCCTCTTTGATCGTGGTGCCTAGAAGGAGACCCATCAAGACAAACACAGCTATCGTCACAAGTAAGATCATCGTCACCCCACAGAGCGCTACCCGCCACATGGATTTGAGTTTCTCCAAGGAGCATTCCAACCCAAGGACAAATACAATCAGCACCACCCCTAATTGAGCCAGCGTTTCCGTTTGAATAAGTTCCTACAAGAGAAAGAGAGAGTTGTGAGTAAGGCCCCCCCTTCCCTTTTATGACCCAACTTACCTTAATCATATCGTATCCCGAAGGACCAGTCAGGATGCCCGCCAAAATGTACCCAAAGAAAGCTTGGAAAAAGAAACAAAGGAATTAGTCACTGCTACCCAACTACTCCTCCTTTTTATACACGTTACCTGGCAACCCCACAAAAGAGAATAGTAAGCCAAAGAAGAATGAGACGACCAAGATCAAGATTACATCGTGGAGGAATTGCATATCTTCATAGATCACTGTTGTATCCGCGGGTCTTGTCATGATATATTCATTCTGATCCTGGTCAATCAAGGTGACAATTGATGCGCCTTCCCCTGCCGTCCGTTTATCGTCCCCTTCGCCATTATTGCCGTTGTTATTGTTGCTTGTGTGGTCATCGGGAGAGGTGGACGAGTTGTTCGAATGCTGTTGTTGTTGTTGTGGATCATCCACTTTGAACACCGTTTCCAAATGGCCACTGGTGAACTGGATATTGTGTTGATGCATGTCCTTCTCCAATTGATCGGCGGTATCACTGACTTCTTGTAACATGGAATGAAGGAGCGCCTGGATAGATTCGCCTTGATCGCTGCCTTCGTCAGATTGGTGCTGATGATGTGGCGCATACGTCCCTGTCGTACTGCTGTTGTTGTCCTTTTGCTGCTGAGTCGCCCATTGCTTGAGTTGGGTCCACGGCGTCGAGCGGGTGCGGTCATGTGAAGCTTTGATGGCAAGTTGGAAATCATACGTCAATCGTAACGCAGGCGAGCGGTAATCGTACCATCGTTGCTGGGTAAAACTCGTGGTATCATCGACGGTATTGGTGTAAACCCCTAACATTCCAAAGACGAGAGACTCGAAGGCCACAAAGTCATCGAGTTGAACACCGACAAGTTGGTAGAGATGAGAGGTATCGAGATCTTGTACTTGTTGTAAATGGGCGTACAGTTGATCTTTCCGTTGGATTAGTTCTTGTCGGTGCATCTGTCCTTTCTGTAAGAGCGCATAGAGCGAGGCTGCATTTTGAGGTACAAAAGGATGGATCTAAGAAAGGGTGAGTTTTCTTCATCTTTTTCAGGGGCCCTCTTTACTATCTACCTTTGATGAGGATGGAGGTTCAGATAATACAGTTATAACATGCGTGAATAGTAGTAATAGGAATAGAAACAAGGAGGATGGCTGTAGCATTAGGCTGATAAGAATGTATAGAGAAAGAGAAAGAAAAGAAAGAGCCAAAAGGAAAATGGGACTCTGCGCAAGGATTATTAGCACTTCATTATTACACTCCGACGTCGGAGAACAAAGGACTCGACAAAGCTTCTTCATACAAAGTTGTCAATGGAGCTCCAAAGTCCGACATTGGAAAAAAAGGACGGACCATCATCCATGAAAAGCATCACTTTTTGTTGAACATGGATATTCTCGTAAACGAGTTAACCAACCCTCCTTCAAAACTCACACAACAAAAGATGTGCTTCATATCTTTTGAATGGTCCCAAAAAAGTTGTGTTTTGGGGGATGAATTGCTGACTTTTGCGGCACTCCAACGAGTCGCTGTTTTCGGCCTTTTTGTAGTATTAACAACGTATAAAACACAGGAAAAACCTCTTTCTTAATATGGTTCGGTAAATATAAGTTGCATTCTGCTTCATGTGAAATTTGAAGGTAGGTTATCTGTCTTGATTTCGAGAAATAGGGCAACTCTTTCAACAAACCGAAAAAGTTCATAAAATCCTTCAGTTGTAAACTCCGAAATTCCTTATTTCAATCATCGCCAGTCCCTAAAACGAAAAAAAAGAGCCTATGTATGGTCAGTCGAACAAGGTCCAGATTTCAAAGGAGGTTTTATATTAGTACTCCTCTTAGTAGTAGGGACATCACTGGATCCATCTTGGCGCCTTGTTAATCACTTTCCTTTCAAAGTAGCTATCATGGTACATGTCGTACAGTACCAAAGAGAGCATTAGCGTGATTGATTGATTGGAACAGAATTGTCGGATGCCTGTTCTTTTATTCAGATAGACACTCGCCACACCTTTACCAGCTTTTGGGACATGACATGGCATGAGAGAGGCTGAGATAAGCGCTCTGAGACATATGATTGTAATCGTAATTGTCTTATCACTTAATTTCATGACAGATTGAATCATTCTACGCTACACAGTCCCCCCTCCCAACGTGATGGTGGATGGGAAATCCCAAGTTCTCTTATCTTTCTTCTTAGGTTTAGGTGGCAGGTGCGAACATTTCCAAACTCCGCCGTCGACAGATTGTCAAAGGATCTTTTTAGTTCTGCGCCAGAAGTATTATGCATATGATTTGTAACTTGCCCAAAGATATAAAACCGGGTAATTAATTCAGAAAAGATCGGGTAAATGGAGCCAGAAATGAGATCTCCGACGGCTAAAGGTAGTATGTAGTACTTTATCAATGCTGAGAGGGAGGTTCTTATATCATAACATATGGATACACATAATGTCAATCTAAGATAGCCCTTTGAGAAAACAGGGGTTCACCGATTTGCATCATCGATTTGTACTCTTGAATGAAATCATTATCGCCTTCTCGATGATTTCATGGCATTAGCCTTTGTACATTTCACAATGGCCACAACACAACAAAAGCTGAACTTCAAATCGACGGCGTATTCTTTGAATGCGAACGGTGTTGTTCTTCATCCGCCCCACCGTCATGTGGTAATTGCTCCGCGAATTAGGTAAATGAGGTGGAGGTGAGAGAATTGATCTCTCTAATTTCAAACGCCGACCGGGAAAAGAGTCTTACGTTCTCGACTCACCATGCATGTATTTTCTTCTTTTTTCCTGATAGGTGTACAATGTTGTGATCATCAATTTTTTTTCTATGATATATGAATCTAAAGGAGTGTGTGAAAACATTATCAACAAGAGTGAAAGGAGAGAGGGTCAATAGAAACAAAAGCAGAGTTGTCATGTGGAGTTGGTGCTCCGACGGATGCTCCAGTGTCACCATAGGGAACCCATCATCTTGTTGGTTGTATCCCGCCTTCAATCTGTTTTATTTTTGTTTGATGCGATAGTAACCACAACAAAAAAATGTGCTGCATGCATACCATGTCATGACTGACGCAAGTGATGGGAGAGATATCACCATCTCTATCCTGTTTCGATTTGTATGACAATACATTGAGAAAAACGTTCTTTTTCTTTTTTCCCAAACCTATCGCATCCACTGGTTGTCTGTTACACAAACATCACTCTTCGGTTCTATTTTTCTTTTGCATGATAACAATAAAAAAAAAGGCGCTTCTAGAGAAAACGGTCTAAAAACAATCCCAACAACAATAAATACCCAGTGCCGCTCTTGTTCTCTTCTTGTTTTTCTTTCACATTTTTCATCTTGTATAAAAGACTGGCTCTTTCCTCCATCACTCCTTCCCTTTTCCATAATGACACAACTAGTAACGGGCGACCTCATTCATCAGCGCTATCAAATCCATCGATTCCTCGGTAACGGGGCGTACGCCCAAGTGTATCTTGCTCGAGACCTGCATTCGTCTTCTTCTGATCGTCATTTCTCACCCACCGTCTCACCAGCCAGTTCCTGGGTCGCCATCAAATCATTACCTCCTTGTCTAAATGCGAAGCAACGGCTCTTACAACGGACCGAAATTGGCCTTCACGCCCGGCTATCATCGCATCCCAACATTATCCGGCTCCTAAAAATCATTCGAACTCCGTCTTTTGCTATTGAACCCTCTCCCGGTGCGGTTGCCATGACGACACATCTCGTTTTGGAATATGGTCCAGAGGGAGATCTCTTCAATGCCATCACCGAACGTCAACTCTATTTAAATCAACCCACGATGATTCGACATGTGTTTCTGCAACTGATTGAGGCTGTACGGCATTGTCATCGCTCAGGTGTCTACCATCGAGACTTGAAAAGCGAGAATATCCTAGTGTTTGATCAGGGCTGGACCGTGAAACTCGGCGACTTTGGTTTGGCCACCACCGATCCTATTTCTAAAGATTATGGATGTGGATCGACGTTTTACTTTTCTCCAGGTAAGTGTGGTGAACATAACTTCACTTTATAATCCCTCAACTAACTTTTCTGCTCATCTGTAGAATGCCAAGGAGACATGGATGATCAACGATTAGGTTATGCAACAGCTCCGAATGATATTTGGTCATTGGGGATCATTTTGATCAACCTGACAACAGGACGGAATCCTTGGCACCGAGCCTCTTCCATCCATGACTCAACCTTCCGCATGTATCAGATGGATCCTTCTTTGTTGATGACCATGCTGCCTACCTTATCCGCCCCTCTTCATGCGATTCTGAAACGAGTGCTGAGCATCGATCCTTTGCAACGCATGTCACTGGATGAGCTGGAAGCCGCCATCCTTGCATGTCCGTCTTTCTTTGCTACCCAGCCTATGATGATCAATACTCAGCAACAACAACAAGCGCTGCCTTCACCTCCTACAACACCCAATCGACCCTTCTTCTTTGGTGGAGCATTGGATGGCAAAAAGTTTGGTATTAAAGAAGAGGAAGATGACGAATTTGCTGCAGCCTTGTTTTCGCCTCTGGATACCCCTGATCAGCATCAACATCTCTTCCTAAACCGGTTCTCTACATTGTCCATTTAACAGCCTCATCTTTCCTTTAGATGTACATACATTCTTTTAATACCTGTATATATGTGCTTTGTCATGCATGCATTCATTCTGTAGATATACTCCCCACAATAAACAATCCTTCTCTGTTGTTTCAACTCTTAAACAAAAGCATTTCTCTTCAATTATGCAGGATAGAACTCCTGGGAGGGGGATCGTCTACATGTACAGTACATAAAAGGGTAAAGTTTATTTACAATCTACACTATAGGAATTTTACTGTGAAGAGCAGAAAGAGGGGGGTTTCGTCGCATTACAAGAGAGCTGGTCTATGGCGCGTTCTATTCTTTTGGATCTAAAAGCACCGAGGCAGGCAACTTGGGAGATAATGGTCTATCCATATGCCATGTTGGAACTACATTTGCCAATAGGATCTACGGCAATATACGAGATGCACCCATGAAAAAAATTGCGAGGGTTTCCCATGTTTTTCATAATCCCTTAGTGCCAAATCCTAATCTAAGTACATGTCCATCTAGTCCTGGTGCCAGAGAAGCAATATCCGTTGCCATTCTGTTGAATCCACCGAGAAAAAGAAGAGTAGTAGTGCAAAAGGTAAATGTTAGTGATGGTAAGACAAAGATAAACAAGATGGTGAGAAGGAGAGAGTTAACCTGCAATCGTCGTTTAAGGACATTGTATAGAGCGCGAGCTGTCCGTGGTGCGGAGCCAATGTCAACGGAAAGAAAAAAAGATATTAAGAAGGAGCAAAGAAACGGAAAAAGTGATACTTTGTAGCGAAGGTATTGATGTGACTATTAAAACCCCGCCATGAAAATCGTGAAAAGCCGAGACCCTTTTGATCCATTCCCCTTTTTGTCTTTCATACCCAAGGAATATCAAACGAAGAGAAAGTCAGAGAATGAAGAAGAGCCTACAATGTTTATTGATTTAAACCATCCATCCCACCTGTCTATATTACAACCAATCCAATAAATAACTAAAGAAAAAGACAATACACATAAAACTACAACTACATGCAAAAGAAAAAAAGAATCCTAAGAGAGAGAGCGAGATTATGGCACAGGAGTGATATTAGAGCAAGTTTTATCGATTTCGTCGACAAGTTTTTCGAATTTGGAGTGGTGGACAAACAAGAGTTTTCTTGATGCAGCGATACCCATGTCTGAGAAGGCGTGTTTGGCATCGGCGACGGATTCCTTGTCGCTGTGGGTGAACTTGAAGTCGTATTGGTGTGTGGCATAGCTGGCGATGATTTCATCTTCGGCTTGGTAGTAGATGGTTTCATCCGTCAGAAGACTGGTGGGTTTTCGAGACGCCTTCTTGCCCTAATCCAAGAAACGTTAAGGGATCTATCTTTCTTTCGGAACCTAAGGCTAGCTTACCTTTTTCTTCTTTGCAGGAGGTTCGTCGTCATCGTTGTCATCGCCTTCATCGCCATTGTCTTCAGTAGGGGCTACTTCTTTGTATACCTTGACAACAAACATGTACCATTCAAAACTATAGGGCTCGTTCTACATACATCAATATGCAAAGAGTGAGTGTGAGTGTGTGTATTTGTGTCAATGGAGGAGGAGGAGGAGGAGACACCTACGTTTGCCACCGCATTCTTCGTTTCTTGTAAGAGCAAGTTGTACATGGGCGGCATCACGTCCACTGGCATATTGATAAACCGTTCCGAGACAATCCAGCCCACAGGTTTCTCGAGACTTAAAATATTCATCACCGCCTTGTGGAGGGCTTGATCCTTCTTGGGACATTTGTTAGACAGGTACTGACATAGCGACACCACGCCCTTGTTGGCCTATAGGAGGAAGAGACAAAAATTCAGTTCACCACCACCACCCCTCTCTCTCTCTCTCTATCTATCTATCTAGCTAGCTTTTACCTTTTGTTCCTGAAGATTGATCACACTGAGAATAGCATAAGGATCGGATTCTTGGCCATCGACCTTGATGGTGGTGCCCACTTGGTTTTCTTCAATAATGATATCCACCAGATCTCCCACCTCGATCAGTTCGGCATCCGAAGCAAACAATTGTCCCAATAGGCGTTTCAATGCATGATAATCCACTTCTTCCGGATTATAGAAATCGAAATCCACGTCGACAATGTCCTAATCATTCAGCCGCATTAGAACACACAGGTATCCCATTGAAATGCCCAAGTCTTACCTGGAGATTGTCGTCAGAATCATCATCCGAGGAATCGGCTTGCTTCTTGGTGGGGGTTTCTTGAGGAGCCTTGCGCTTGTTGCTTTGAGTCATATCCATCTTGACAAAAGAGTGAAAGAAAGAGAAGAGAGAGAGGATAGAAAGCGGTAAAAAGAGTTTTCTTTGCATTGGGCCCCACCCACATTAGATAAACAGTCCACACAAAAGCCAAGTTGTCGGGATTTGAAAAAACTGTGTCTTAGAGCATACATCTATCACTTTCCCACGAGTGGCTTTCGTTTTCTCTCTTTCAACAGGCTGAAAACCATTTGAGGCAAGCATATATCTATTTGTATAAGAATGGGCCGAAAAGGGTTTTCAACGGGGCAATGGACACACTTCTTCTTTCTCTCTCTCTTCTCTCTACCACTCACTTGATGCTTCATCATATGTCTATACTGAACCCCTCCTTCCTTCAATACTGCTTCTTTAGGTGAACTCTACAAAGAAAGGTAAGCTATGGAGGCCATGTAGCGTGTGCAACGTGGGGTTTCTTCGACACCCACCTATGCAAGCGAATGCTCAAACCCCGACGCTGCTGTCGGAGTTTGTCTAATTCATGCCACCTTTTTTCGAAATTGCCATATCTCGATTGATTTGATTCAATGATTGTAATAAGGAGCCATTCATTTTGGCACACACAGAAAGGAGATGGTCCAAAAGAAGAAGTCTCTCATCCCTTCTCGTTTTGTTGGTACACCTCATCTTTCGCCCCCTTAGACACAAAGAAGAGGGGGTAGAGAAAGGGGGCTAAATATAGGATGCTTAGTGGGCAAGATGGTTCTTTTTTGATAGGTTTTACTATATGAGGGAATGGAAGGTGAACGATGGATCTGCTTGACCTTTGTTTTTTTCGGGGGGAGGGGAGAATGATCATCATAGATTTGGTACCATCTATCTTTCATGCTGACTATAGAGCATACAAAATGCATGAACAGGTGGGAATATGTCATTATGACAGGCTGGCATGTTGGATGCAACCGTTTCATTGAAACGTCTCCTCTTTCTCCCCCATATCGCTTATATTGTTGTTCTTTGAACGATTTTCTGGCCAACAACCGCCGTCATGAGTGGAAACGAGTATAGACTTGATGAAACAGCAGATCACACACGAAAAGTAAAAAGATCAATGACGAACTAAAGGCATGTGGATTGGGGATTTCTATTTGCCTGCTCCCCTTCTCCTCCTTTCTTATATCTATTTGTCTCCTCTATCTTTCTCTCCATATATCTTTTTACATCATCCGTTTATTCTCCCCTTGATCCCCCTCTCAAGCACTCTCGCTTACTCAACCCCCCTCTTTCGCTATTTTTCCTTTTTTCTTTATTTCAAATCCGTCAAAACACACCTTCTCTTTATTCCTTCTTCCTTTCCTATCTCTCTCTCTCTCTTTCCCTTTTACTTCTTCTTTCTCTCTCTCTCTTCCATCTCTCCATGCCATGCCCAACGGGACAAAGCCCAGAGCCTGTTGTATCTGTGTTTGAAACCACTTTTTACGTCAAGCATGAATTAATCACGGTAAAACCTCTTTTCGGCTCCTTTTCCCCATTAGTCTCATCAACTGTTTTCAGGTATTCAATGTAGTCCTCCAAACTCCATCTGCAACTGTTTCTCTCTTTCGCTACCCATCCGATTTCGAAGAGTTTCATCAAAAGGTACATTTTTTCCAGCACATTTGGAACTCCGCTCACCCCTTGATTTCTTAAAAAAAAAGGTTCGGTGTCATTACCCTCGATCCAAAGTCCAACTACCTCATTTGATCACATGTCATCACAGCCATATAAAAAAACGACGCTTAGCCCAGCCCAGCAGCACTTCATTGAAACTTCTCCACCTGTTTCCTAAACGCAAACGAATCAAGGAACCGTCCAACGCTGACAAGATTGAACATTACTTGACCCGATGCTTCCAACACCCCATCATCTCCATTTCATCTCTCTTGCGAGATTTCACCAGCGTACAGCGTGTGGAAGACCAAAGAGTAGAGTCCACACTCATGACATCAGCAGCAACGGCGGTTTCCACATCATCGTCTTCCGCGTCCTCCCTTCTTGAGCCTACTTCACCTCAGGAGGCCATCCCCAACCCGAAACAAAAGGAACCCATTTCTCTGGAACATTTTGAATTGCTCAAGGTGATCGGAAAGGGATGTATGGGCAAGGTAAGAAGAAGGAAAAGAGAAAAAAAAAGAAACTACAAAACATTCATGCAACATGTCCAAACTCCGCCATGCAGGTCCTTCTCGTGCAATCAGATCTCCCCGCCCCCAAACAACTCTACGCACTCAAAGTAATTAGTAAACAAAAGGTCGTTCAGCAAAACGAAATCCAACATACCAAAGCCGAGCGGGACATTTTGGCGAGACTACGCGACCAGCCCTTTTTAATCAAACTCCATTACGCCTTTCAATCCCCCACGCATCTGTACTTTGTCCTAGATTATATCTGTGGAGGTGACATGGCTACGCAAATGTCCTTGTGTTTGATGTTTTCCAAAGAGCGCACTCAGTTTTATGCTGCCGAGATCTTGTTGGGTCTATCGATCTTACACAGCCATGGTATCATTTACCGGTATGTATCCTCTAGGTAATCCCGTATACTCCTGACTGACGAATTTTCTTCTTCCTGCAGTGATCTGAAACCAGAGAATATCTTGATTGGAAGGGATGGCCATATTGTGCTGACGGATTTTGGCCTGGCCAAGGTCTTCAAGATGCAGGATCAACGGGATATGGGCTTACCAATGACAAGTACGTTCTGTGGTACCCCTGAATACCTTGCCCCGGAAATCTTACTCGGGGAACACTACTCTTATGCAGTGGATTATTGGAGTTTGGGAACTTTGATCTATGAAATGCTTGTCGGCATGGTAAGTCTCCCTTTCTCACATGTGCACACACTTATTCTTTATGCTTTAGACCCCCTTTTGGGCTGATACACATATGGAAATGTTCAAACGAGTACTTGAGGATCCTCTGGAGTTCCCTCCCTCAGAGACGTTTGATTCTGTAACATGCGACTTTTTATCAGGGGTAAGTAAGGCAGGGTCTCCCCCTCTCTGTGGTTTACAACTCCGCTCATCCTTCCTTTTTGACAGTTACTAGAACGAGATGCATACGATCGATTGGGTTGGGACAGTTCTGAACAGATCAAGAAACATGGTTATTTTAGTAATCTAGACTGGGACGACGTTGCCCAACGCAAACTAACCCCACCGTATATCCCGACCCTTCACTCCGAGACGGATCTAACCCATTTCGACGACTCGTTTGTCACAATGACACCGCGGATCTCCGAGACTCAAGCCCCTTCGTCTACTTCAGAATCGTCCACCACCACAGATCCATTCCGCCATTTCACTTTTGATCCGCAGTGCCATTTTGCCCCTGACAACCAAAACAACACTAATGAGGACGAGGATGACCAGAGTGAGACACAGACGTTGCACCTCCGACCATCGTATTTGGGCAAGAATAGGCACCCGCAGCATCAGAGATACTCAACGTCTTCATCTTATCTGTCATTTGGGGCAGGAGAGATCATCCAGCATACTGATACTTTACCGTCGGTGTTGACCACCAACACAGGAAGGGACGCCCCGTCCCTAGCAACCAGTGTACGGAAACGACATAGTGCCGCCTTATCTTTTGACGGACTGGAATCGCTGTCCTCTGTTTTATAGATACTTTATTTAAACCACATCAAATCAACCCTTAAAATTAGATGATACCTAGTGGAACTCTTATCTTAATCAGCCACATTATAATACAGAAAGATCGATTCAAAGACAACTAGAGTACGTGTGTGCGTGTATGTATTTGTGTGTGCTTTTATTGCTATAGTAGTGAGAATGTCATACTCACTAATTGACTAATGATCTAAACTATTATTGACCCTCGTTCGCCTGTTGTAACCAAGACTTGAATTTGGCATCGTTGTGTTGTTGAGTGAGTGAGGGCGGGAATCGGGAAGCACTGGGCAAAGGGTTTTCATCTACATATGAACCAATCGATTAACCTACTATCAATCAAATATAAAGGGACAATTACCTTCGCTATCTTCCTCATCCTCGTCTTCGTCTTCTTCATCTTCGTCATCATCGTCTTCTTCCCATGTTGCTTCCTCTATAGGACCTATAAAAGTGGGAAAATGAGATCAACGCATTTTCTCCCCTCCCACCCCTCATTCCAGATACTTACGGTCACCTTTTTCAAGAGATACTTCAGTTCCTTTTGATACTTCTACATCCTTCATCAATCGGTTCAATTGGTCTTGTCGTTCTTTTTCTTCCTTCTCCATCTTTTTAAGCGTAATCCAGTTAGATCAATACCGTCACCCTCTATCCATTTCACTACTTACCTTGATACGAATCATCCGTTCAATTTCAGGCTTGTATTCCCTAATACACAGCCGTATGTATAAAGAGAACCATCAGTAAGTGGGCATTTGAACCAAATTGCGGAGTGTCACTTACTTTTCATATTCGTCGGCAGCTTCATCCACGGCCTTGAAGAAATCATCGACGCCATGACCTGTGACAGCAGACACACCCACCACCTTGAGATGTTGATAGAATTCATCCAGGACAAGACTCATCGAGTTCATCAGGCTGCTCATGTACGACGTATCCCGACGCAAGGCATCCTGGAACTTTTCAAAGTCCGTCATCCATTCCACAGCAAAGTCATGCGACACCACATCCGTCTTGTTAAACACCAAGATAAATGGCAGCTTTGTCTTGTATAGGATACTGCAAGCATACAGCATGTTGCTCATAAACGTCGCTGGCGCCGTCGTGCGTGGTGTGTCAATGATGTACGCAATCACCGTAGGATACGTCGCCGCTAGTGTGTCCGTAATAATCGCCCCTGATGCTGACCACGTAAAGATTTCAATCTGCCCAGGCGTGTCTACTAAAATATGACTATACATACAAACAAAATCAGACAGCGTTGGGGGAACCCCACACACATATACACATCTGTTTCTCTTACCTGACACTTTCCGCGCGCTTGGCTACAAAGTTTAGCACTTGGTCAAACTTGGTCGTAAACAGATTCAAACTGGTGAGAATGCCACCATTAGGACCCAGATTGTATCTAAGCAGCACACATTTCATTAGCATTGACGTCTTGCGTTGAAGTAGAACACTTACTGTTTCATGACTTCTTTATAGTTGACGGTGTCTCGAATATCAATGTTCGCAGTAAACGGTAACGTGCCCACCGCAGGATCCAGATTCAGTACATAGGGTGGTGTCTTTTGGCTGTGCAAATGAGCATTGATACGCTATAATAAACCCACACACAAATCAATGATCAAGATCTTTTCAAGTAGTAGTAGTCAATCCTCTACCTGCATAAAGGTGGTTTTGCCAGATCCTGCCATGCCAATACATAGAATGACAGGAGGTTGTTTGGTTGGGGCTGACGATGAGGATTCGGGGGCAGTATCTGTCATGGTTGTAAATGTAGCAAAAGTGGATTAGTCAGAAAGAGAAGCAAAGGAAACAAAAAAATCTTGCAAAAGCGCAGAGACGACCGTCGGTGTTGGAAATGAGAAGAAGCCACGAGCCAAACATACATTCACACTCCGATTTTTGCTGAATTTACTAAATAGGGTTGCTTTTTTGTTGGACATGGATTTTCTCGTGAAATAGATAATGAACCTCACCTCAAATTTTACATGAAGAAAGTAGTAACTTTTATCTGCTGAATGATGTCAAGGATGATGGGTCTCGGTTGTAAGAATGACCAACTTTTACACCATTGAAATGAGTCGCTGTTTTCGGGCCTGGTGTAGTGTTTGGTGTAGTGCTCAGACAAGCATACAACACAGGTACGCTTTAATTTTACTGTAGTACCCTTCGATACAGTAGATAGGCATCTCATCTTGTTTCATGTGGAATTCGAAAGCGGGTTATCTATCTCGGTTTTGTAAAACAACCCAACCCGTCACAAAAAATAACAACTGGATATCATACAGTCAACTGTGTTCCAAGGCCGTCTCCCGCCTTTTTTCAAACTCTCATGTGCATAGCAATCGGTCAAGGACTTTGCGCACTTGCATGTCAGAGTTTCCAAGATTACTGGATCATATTCAAAAGAGTAAAGTCATGGAGTTAGTTTCAAGTAGGGTTTTATTTACTGATTGAGAGCTATGGTTAAGTTACAAGTAGGACTTGCTCTGGAATAATAAATCTAGTGTAATGAGATAAGGAATGAAGAAGGGAAGAGCTATCCATTGGGGCCGAAAGTGTCAGTGGATACTGTGCAAAGGAAGAGAGCTAAATAATACCGTTCTTTGAAAGTACAAAGACTAGATCATCTACTATACGAAAGTGCATGCACCTAAAAAAAATGCGAGGTTTTCCCCACGTTTTTCGTAATTCCTGATCTAAAATATGTCCACTAGCCGAGCTGTTCGCTACGCTCTCGACGGCCGCCGTCGCCAACGATGAAGAAGAATAATGAGGAAAGGTGAATGTTAGTCATGGGGGTGAAGATCATTGTTAAAGGAAAGGCGTGAATTACCTTGTCAGGTTCGGACTATCGCTTCGTGCTAGTCGGGCCGACGTCGCCAATGGTGAAGAAGAATGAAGAGTAAAGGTGAATGATGGTCATTTGCCCACCCAGCCACCCAGTCCAACGTCGAAACGTGGTCGTATTTTCCAAATAAATTGATCTAGATCCAGTCCTGATGACAGAGAGTCGATATCCGTTGCCATCCTGTTGAATCTAGTGAGAAAGGAAGGATAAATGTCAAATGTTAGTCATGGTGAGAGAAGATGAACAAGATACTGAAAAGGAGAAGAATTACCCTGTGTCCATCAGCAAAGGTCATTTTATATATAAAAGTTGTTGAAGGTGCCAATGGCGATCGAAGTCGATGGAAAGAAAGAAAGGAATAAAAGAAAAGAAGCGAGGAATAGTAGGGAGAGAGAGATTTTGCACTTTTGTGCGCCGCCGCCGCCGGAGTTTGAAAGACCCTTTTTCGATTCTGAGCGACCTGATGATTTGCTTCTTCACTGTCGTAACAAATAGACCATCGCTCACAAAAAAAAGTTGTAGCTGTTGTGACTACTCAAATGTTTGATTGATTAACTCATCAACGGTCTTCTGAATACATCTCTCACATAAGGCGTTGTGGAGAACTATAAAGTCAAGGACCACCAAAACTCCGCTTTCATGGCGGGGACCAGGCCGGGTGGTGATGTTTCGTGAGATCAAATTATGATTGGTCCGCTCAAGGTGAGAACACCTCTTCCAAAGATGACCTGTTTGTTTACTGATGACAGAAAGAGTCGATGTAGCATAGATAACGGAGAATTATTGTAACACAGCTGTCTTCTTTACATAGAGTTGCATACAGAAGAAAAAGTAAGAGAGAGGGAGGGAGGGGATATGCCGGATTTGAGTATCATAGATCAGATCTTAGAAATGCGCACGTTCGGTCTTTCATTCCTGGTGAGGCGCGGGCTTATCGGGGGAGGAGGGATTCGAAAATCCAGTTGTGTGTCACTCTTGGCCAATAAACCCAAAAGGAAATGAAAAATCGATTTCGTCTTTTGTTTCCTTTTCTTTTTTCTTTCACTATACCCTTCCCTCAATGGATCAAGAAAAGAAGAAACCATCTATCACTGCTCCTTCTATGGAACCGAAATGGAAACGGTACCTGAAATCAAGAATGGCTCTTCGACCCCCTGTCGACGAAGACCCTCGGTTACTCTCGGATCGAATGAAGAGTGTGATTCTAGGTTTACTTGCTCTATGTGCTTGTACTCCTGGCTTTTCAAGTACAATCTACTTTCCAGGTAAAAAAGAGTCAAAAGATACTGATTGAATGGCTACCAATCGAGAAAGAAAAAAAAAAAA
>LT552694.1:56910-67260 GCA_900079185.1 Absidia glauca
GCCATGTCTACGCCCTCAATTCTTGACCTTGCTCCTATCGTTTCAAGCGCCAAAGCCACTGCGGACTTCCTTATGGAGAAGAATATCCTCTACAACCGGTCAACTGGTCTGGGTGTCTTCATATGCCCAACTTGTGCTACTCAGATGACAGTAATCAATCGCGCAAGAAATGTTTACATCTGGTAGTTCCCCTCCTATTCATGTGAAGCCAGAAAAACTCGCAGTTTCCGCGCTGGATCTTTTTTCTTCAATGTCAAGATTCCATTGAACTCCGCCCTTTTGGTGCTTTATTTGTGGGTCACCAAAGTATCCATGGAACAGCTCTCCACCTTTTCCGGTGTTAGTCCAAACACTGTGCGGGAACTAGTACGCAACTTGTACTATGCTTTGGAAGAGTCCTTGCCTGATGAGTACCTGGAAGTTGGTAAGTTTGTCGTCAATTGATTGGGTGCAGTGATTAATGCATACAGTACATATTAACTGATTCTTTATCTTTCCAGGTGGCCGCAATGACGATGGTAGCCCCATCATTGTTGAAATCGATGAATCGAAGTTTGGGAAGGTGAAGTACCACCATGGACACCGTGTGGAGGGCGTTTGGGTTGTTGGTGGTGTTCAGCTGACTTCTCAGCGACGTTTCTTCGCATGCACTGTAAGTGATCGATCCCAGGCCACTATGAAAGACATCATCACCCGTTTTGTAAGACGTGGTTCCATTATCCGGACTGACTTTTGGGGTGGCTACCTTGGATTGGAAGATTGGGGCCAAGAATATACCCACCAGCGGGTGAACCATAGTGAAGAATATGTGACGTTTGACTGGGTCCACACCAATACAATTGAAGGCACATGGAACGGTATCAAAATGCTTGTGCAAGCTCGTCATCGCACTGTTGAAGCAATGCCTTGGCGACTTGTAGAGTTCATTTGGCGCCGTGTCCATCAAGGAAATCATTGGAATGCTCTTTTGGATACTCTGGCAAACGTCGAATTCGATGGTTTGATTGGTGATGTTGCTCCTGTGCAGTTCATACCCAATGGTAGGCGGGTACCGGCCTTTACCCAGCATAGAAGAGAAGAAGAAGAGGAGGAGCAGCTTCGCAATACTAGAAGACGGGTGCATTCTCCCGTAGTTACTAGTGATAGTAATAGTGAAAGTAGTGAAAGTAGTGAAGGTGATGACAGTGATGACTTTAATTGGCACCAATAAAAAAGCCGCTTTTTGAACTCTAACATTGGACCCTGTAAATCTGATAACAACAAAGCAACCCGAATTATTGTCCCTTTTTCACTGCGATTTCAACTTGTTTGGTCTGTACACTGCGCAATTATTGTCTATTTCTCAAGCTGTATTCTTCATCCTTTTTTGCATGTTTTTCCACTTCTTTTGATACCACTTTCATGTATGTACAACCATTATTGAGAAACTTCCTAATCCGGAAAAGAATTACTAATTGGTCGATAGCTCGCCACATAATTACGCTACAGCTTTGTAACTTATACCATTCGAAAGGGACGTAAAAATGCTATCTGGTGATATTATTTGTGATACTCTAAATTTAGAACTCATAACGTACGTTTCGTTTCTAACAATTTTGCAGCTTTGTTGTATATCATACTTTACCTACACTTTTACGTTTCAACTTTTTTTCATGTGTGTCCTAGAACTCCGAAATTTTAATCACTGTACCGGAGAACGGTCCGAGTCCATTCCCGTTTATTGCATTGCACAAACATCATTATTTGTTGAGATACAGCTACTCAAAGTTTTTCGGAAAAACTCGTCCAATCGGCCCGAAAACGGTATAGGAAAAAAGTTCATCCAATTTCCAGTCGAATGATACTAAAATCACCTGCGGATGATCTTTTACTCGGCCGCAATTCCAAAAATAGATTAAGCATGAGTGCTTATCTTGCTAGTAATCCTCTTTACTGTTGAATCAAGACGATCAACATCTTTTATCACTTGGTTTCTACTGCAAAAGCATAGAGACACTCTTTGGAGACTTTTTACCGGTTGCTATACGCCAATCGAGTCCTTTTCACAAAACTTGTGCCTTTTACAGATCCCTATTTGGATTTCAAACTCCGACTTTTCAAGCACCACACCCTGAAAATAACTCCGCCTCTTAGGGCATCTTAACTTTTAATGAGCTGCAATAAATGGCCTTCACAATAAACACAGAATTCACAAAAAGCGGAGTTTCAAATTGCCCCATTTAACAAAGCCCCTCTTCTATTTACTTCTTCTTCACTTCTTTTTGATTTTAACTTCCTTATTGCTACTTCTCTCCGTACCTTATCAACATGCCTCCTCGATCAACTCAAAACAGACACAGAAAACCATCGAACTACAAAAGGAATGTTGTCCGTGGCTCTCCTGACTTGCCGGCAAGAGTTATCGATCGCAACACCAAGCGCATGCGTCTGAACTTTCGCTTCGAAGATGCTTCTGGTCCAACTGCTCCTACTTCTGCTGTTAATGATCTTGATGTTGCTCCTCCTGACTACGATGGCTTTGAATTTGACTATGGTGATGATGGTGTCGACCATGGGGACGACGATGGCGGCTCTCCCGACGTTGGCGACTCTCCCGACGATGGCGACTCTCCCGACGATGGCGGCTCTCCTGACGCTGGTTCGTCACTGGAATCGAAGGCCGTGGATGATGCTAGGTGGATGGCCCTCATGGATAAGCTTGCGTTGGCGTACAAGATATCCTGTGCTAGCAAGATGCCTGAGCCAGCAATGGATCAAGCACCCTCTTTCGGTTGTGGATGTGATCATCCTACTGCTACCCGATCTGTGACATGTTACTATGTTACCGGTAAGTAAATTATGTGAAGGATCATCAACAAAGCTAACAGTTTTTACCATTGCTGACTTAGGGGTGATCACTCGCAATATATCGTTTTGCCGTTCTTGTCATGGCGGTGATGATGCTATCACGTTGTTGAAACAGTACCATCTCTTCCCTGCTTCGCCAATGTATCCTAGAACTGCGTTTCACGTGGAACTATTGGGTCTCTTCGGTGATGCTCGGAACGTGCTTTTCGCTTCGATTGATGGCTTCTCCAAAATTTGGGCCCATCGTTTTTATGGCGGAAAGGTAAAGATTTTGTACCTGATTCCATTCACACCTACTCACCAACTATCATATTCGATAGGAACTACCTGCTTCTTTTGCGGTGGCTCACTTCTGGTATACAGCGATGATGAACGATGTTGAAAGGGGTCTTGCTGTCAGCGATGATGATGGATGTTTGGCTTGTGATCCGGAGTCGCCTACGTTTTGCATGGATGGGAACTTCAGCTTGAAACGCCAGAACAGACCTACTCATGAATCTGCGAGAGTGGATGATAGTGGGTTCTTTGTCGAGTGCAGCTCGGGTGACGATGGTTCTCGTCCGGATGTAGACGATGACAATGACAATGGGGGCAGAAGGGTAAGATAAAAGGGAAAGCGAAAGGCAAATGGACTGATCTAAGGAACCAACACTAACATATTGTCTGTTGTATAGTGCACTTCCTTGTTCAAGGCTGGCAACAACCGTGGTGTTTCTTCGACCTACGATATCACTGGTTTGTTTGGATCAACTTGTGCAAGGCATGGTGTGCCTGAATGCTTTGTCGACATGACGACCATCGGTGAAAGGTAAAGGGATCAAAACCAGTGATTACATGTTCTCATCTCTTTTTCCGGCGGTACGGTTAGATTCTGTTACCCTATGGCGATCTTATCTGCTATCAAGGCCAAGCATGAAGATTTCTCGATGATGTACGACATAGCGTGCAAACTTCCCAAGCAGATTAAAGTAAGTAATCAAGGTGGAGCTGCAGTATGTAAGAAGGAACTTGTAGTAACATTTTATATAGGCCAAATTCGGTGATCAGGCGGGTATTAAGCTTGCTCTTGGTATCTTCCACTCTTATGCTCACTCGATTGACTGCCAAGTGAAGTTCAGCCCGCGGTACCTTACTGGTTTTGGTCTTACTGACGGTGAATGGATGGAGCGACTATGGTCGTATCTTGGGGGGTTTGTGAAGGTGACTCGGGCCATGTCAAAGTCGTATCGTCTTTTGACGCTGGCATCGGCTTTGAAGCACTTTAAGAAGGAAAAGATGGTGACGATGGGTAAGGTACAAAGGAACAAAGCGCTCCACTCACATAATTTTTTTTGAATCAATAGGTGCTGCTCTTGTGGCGAGGCACAACCATGCTGTTACTGTCCGTGGTGATCACTCTCGTACTCTCTGTGGTGAAAGGCGTTTGTTGACTGAAGAAGAAGAAGAAGAACACCAAAGGAAGTTTAATGCGTATATCAGACATCATCAACAGCAATCAACTTTCCTCGACAACGCTGATCAAAGCCAGCGCTTTTACTTTGCCTGTGTTGAGCATTATGATGTGGTGTAAGACAAATGATGAATGTAGATGATATGCACCGTAGAAACTCACCAATGCGATATATTTTTATCAGGGAAAAGCTCGTTGGATGTCCTTCTCACAAGAAGCAACGACTCCAGCGATGTTATGACGAAACGAAGACGACGATGGACGATCTACAACTGGCGACTGGACTGGCAATCCCTTCTGTCGGTGATCCGATCCTGGATGGACCCCGGCAAGACCTGAAGATGACGAAGGTGAAGGACGCTCTGCTATCCCTCAAGTATGCATTGCTGGCGTACAAGTACAACGAAACGAAGGTTTACTCTGGACACGTTCTGTTGGTAAGTATAGGGAATGGCTGATCAAAAAAGGCTGACATTGTATATTTCAGGTACGGCCATGACGGTCCAACTGAAAGAGTCCATGCGGAAGCAGATGAAGACCATCACCAAAAACCTCAAGGCATACAACGAAGCCGCTGGTAAAACTAAAACATCAACTGCTATGATCGATACAACAACAACCTCTTACTAATTGGAAACTGTATTCAGCTGCATGTCGAGCATTCCATGTGTTTAGGCATGCGACTTACAATGCTGTCAAGAACGTGGATGGTGACTTCTGGGTCGATGGTATGGCGGTGATTATGGGTGGCGATTCTGGGACATACAAGGACATGCAGGCATTCCTTGCATACCAGCGTGCAAATGAAGAAGTAGCCATGCTAAAGGTAAATCCTTCTTTCTTCTTATGATATATGGTGACTAATAGATTGCCCTGTAGCTAAGTAGCTAAAGATAGATCTCTTTGATGTTCGAGTACTAACAACGCTCTTTTTATCTTGGTTATAGGATGAAGCTACGAGGCTCATTGCCAATTGCCGCCGGAAGAAGTCTGATTACATAGCTATGATGATGGAATTTGGTGGTGGTGATGATGCCCTTGTAAATGATGTGGGCTTAACTGATGAGGGTAAACTGAGGTTGGGCTCACTTAGAATCATGCGCTGGAATCTCCCGAAGCTGGTGAAATGGACGACGAAATGCATTGACGATGCTTCCAAAATTGCTGGCCACGAAGGTGATGTTGTCTCGGTGGTTGATCCTCGCGCAAGAAACGACAATGGTGACGATGATGATGACGACGATGGTGATGATCATGGCGACGATGGTGATGATGATGGCGACGATGACGATGACGTTGATGAAGATAGTGACGACGATGAAGATGGTGATGTTGATGATTTTTTTTTGTTGCCCTGAATAAATGATATAAATTTTAGGTGCCTTCAATCCACTAAAGTATGTATGTCGATCTTTTTGTCCTCTCAGTCCGAAGCCTTGCCGGTTAGTCATAACTTGCATATGAAGAATAGGATTAGCATCATGTAGCGTTAGTTGTAGTGTTTTAGTATAGCTATCACAATAAAAGCGATCTTGTTACCATCGTTAATCCGTAGTATGATATAAAGCAATGGAAATCACCGAGGAAGAAGAAAATGCTGTATGTAGTCCTGGCTCCCGATCTGACAGTTGTTTGACAGACGTCATCTTGAAATCGGTTGCCATGGTACCCAATCTGACAGCTGTCATTTTGAAATCGTTAAGTACTGTGTGTTGAACCATTGCACATTTTTGACTCCTTTATCATACATCATGCCCTTGCTTCTGTATGTAACCCTCTTTATGAGGTGATATGCCTGCTTTTTCGTAAACAGAAGTTGCCCCACTCTTATGACAGGGTAATACTTTTCTTATGCGAGACTTCCGCACCCATGACACCCTACTTGCACTTTCATGCTACATTCAGCTTTCTCCATCAACTCCATAAAGGTTTCTAAAAAAGGAAATTAGAGGGCACTCTCTAGACGGACCGTGAACAAGGACACATAAGATTAATTTTTGGCTAGGACTCGGGGCACCAGATGATTTGCACCGGGTAATTTGCAGCCCCCCCAACAAGATTTCAGGTGCCGCTTTGGGGCGCAAACTACAAATGAGTCACTTTTCGTCAAAAATTTATTTTTGCTCCTTCTTCCCCTCGTCATCACTTTTTTAGCCTCCCATTGTCATTCTCTTTACCTCCACGACGACAATCGAACGAACGAACGATTAAACGAGCAAACGAACGAACAAACGGTAACTCCTCCCTTCTCACGTCATGTTCAGCTTTTGCTTACCATTACTAACGTTTTGCCTTTTGCATCATTCCTCTTTCTTTTGACACTAGATCGGCTACAACGATGACGACAACGATAAAAACGACGACGATGCTAATGCCGACTTCACCATTGCTTCATGTCGCCCAAAAAGGCCCTTTTTAAAATTTTCAAATGTCAAAAACATGGGGAAACCCTTGAATTTTTTTTTTGCTTCTTCGCTTCATCACTTTAATTTCCCTCGACATTGGTACCGCACCACGAACGATTCGCCTTTTATACAGTGGCCTTAATCGACGAATGCAGGTTAACTCTATCCTTCTCACCATCTTGTCCATCTCTGACCAACATGACCAACATTTACCTTTTGCATCATTGCTCCTTTTTTTCTTAGAGATCGAACGGGTTGGCAACGGGTATAGGCTCTCTGGCGCCAGGACGCAAGGGATTGCGAAAAAATGGGGAACCCTCGCAATTTTTTTTTTTTTGGTGCATTCACCTTTGTAGATTCTGTGGCTACTGTACGTCTGAAGTGTCCCATTCCCTGGCTCAATCCGTGTGCACACTACCGCTGGCCCCTTTGGCACCGCTGACCCCTTTGGCACCGCTGACTAGCTCTCCCTTTCTTCATTTCTTAGCTCATTACACTAGATTAGTCATTTCCTGGCAAGTCCTACTTTTAGTTTAGCCACATGCTCCTTCAGTGAATAAAACCTACTTTGAACCGTGACCACAATCTTTTGACCATGTTCCAGCCATCCTGAGAATTCTAACATACCAGTGCGCCAAGTTTTGACCGATTACCACTTACATGAGAGTTTAGATAAAGGCAATGTGTGAAATAAAGTGGGCCATACAAAATTTTAAGTCGAATGTGCAACTCACCCTTGTCACCTCTTAGGATATCTTAACTTTAAGTGTGACAGTATAAGAGGACTTTCGTCAATGGATTTCTAGATGACACCTGTCAGATTGGGGCCCTAGCAACCTATCTCAATTACGGCATTTTCTTCTTCCTCGATGATTTTCGGGATACATCTGTCTCTTTTATTAGCCTAAAGGGATTCAAGACGACAAAACACTATCTAATTCGAAAGCTAACTACAATCCAGAGCTATGCAGCTTTAATCTGTCAACCAGCATCCACTCTTCCCTGTTGTAGTGGTCGAAGTAAATACTGAGTCAAAGTTCTAGTCGATTTATTTGTGTTATAAAAAGAGAGGGGGAAAACATCGAGGTGATGGAAAAAACCCCTTTTCTATCTAACACAGCTGGGACTAAAATCAGTAAGAGCAGTCTTGGGATCAAAGGACTTTACGTTGAGTATGAATTGAGAGGCGGACTTAGTAAACGTTTATTTAACGTATACTTGAGTCCTTGAATACGACATTCCCTTCGCTCGGATTGCCCCTCCCCTGGCAACCGATTTCAAGATGACACCTGTCAGATTGTGGACCCTGGCAACCGACTTCAACTACGGCATTTTCTTTTTCCTCGACGATTTCAGGGATACATCTGTCACTTTTATTAGCTTGAAATGATTTAAGACGACAAATACACTATCTAATTCTAAGACTAACTACAAGCCCGTGCTGCCGTTTGCTTCTCCAAACCATGCCAGATCCATTAGCAGCTACCTTCGTTAGTTCGTTCATCATCCATCATTCCATAAAGTTCAATCGTGCAATAGTACTCTTTTTGTCTTACCTTTTGATTGCATTAACCTAAAAAGCTCTTGACTAAACAATCAGATGAGTGGAATGGCGATAAATGGGGGTATGTGGACGAATAGATGTATGGACGGATAAAGACGATATGAAGAGTGTAACATACTACCTGAAGAAGAAGAATTAGAACAGGCACTGTGATTTTCTAAGACGATCTCCAACTTTTTTTGGTTCTTACCTTTATTGTGATGTTTTTGCTCTTTTAAACAAAACATCTCCATCCAAGATCTTTTGATAATCGACAACTGTCAAGTCGACCATTCTTTTCCTGGTGGGGACGTCAAGAGGCCATTTTTCCAGAATGACACAGTCATCGGTATCTTCGGGGTATACTGGTCCCATGAGCACCTTCTTCCATCGAAGCTGCCTTGATTCAATCCCGAAGGCCGCCCCTATATAAAGTTACAATTATGGAGTCAACTACTTTTCAATTGGTGTGCATGTTGGCTTATCTTACCCAATGCCTTCTGAACCTTTTCGGTCGCTAAATCACGCAACCTGTTCTTGTACTGACGAGGTTTGGCGTTGGGGACTGGTGTTGATGTTGATATTGATGTTGGTGGAGGTGGGGTTGGGGGTGTTGGTGTTGGCGTTGGTTATGGTAGAGGCGTTAGTGTTGGTGTTGGCGTTGGTGTTAATGGAGTCCCGAAGGAAGACCAAGAGCTGTTTTCCAATTCTGTTGTTCAGAGAAAACTGTCTAGCACGATCTAATCAAACAAGCGAATACCAATGGTTAATGCTCTGGTTTCCATACAATCATCCAAATGTATTACCACCTAGACCGATCACTTCGAAGCCGCCCGGCAAATGGTTGCCTTGATTGGTGGAGGCACCCGCAAAGACACTTTCGATTCCAAAGTCCAAAAGCATTTCCATGGATGAATTGATGTTTCTAAAGGTCTAAAGGAGGTGTCAGTAGGTTATGCATATCGGGTGTGGTGTACCTTTTTGACCATTTTTTTGACATCGGATTCGTCCACGGGGTGGGCCATCCTTTTCATGTAGCCCTTCTTGTCTTCTTCTCCAGTTTCATGGTACTTCTTGGATAAGCTTTCGAGCATCTCCTTGTTCCATTGGAGACCTAAAGTTTATAAAGACCACTAATTAGCAAGCAAAATGTACAAATGGAGGTAAGAAACACGTATACTGGTCAATGTTTACCTTTCGCTTCTTCATGAAGAAAGGCATTCCAAGGTTGCACCTTACGAAAGGCTACCCTCTTTCGTTCGGACAGTTCTCCAAGAAGCCACTGAGCATCCACGTTTTCTAGTTGAGCTTCATCGAGAATGGTGTTCAGCTGTTCCGACCATGCCTTGATCATTTGTTGCAGTGCGGGCGAGCAAGATTTAAAAGCTTCTCCTGAGGTGTTCATAGTATCAAAAATAAAAGGAAGGAAGGAAGTAAAAAGCAGAAGGAAGGAAAGAGGACGAAAAGAGGTAAATAGAAGAGGGGCTTTGTTAAATGGGGCAATTTGAAACTCCGCTTTTTGTGAATTCTGTGTTTATTGTGAAGGCCATTTATCGCAGCTCATTAAAAGTTAAGATGCCCTAAGAGGCGGAGTTATTTTCAGGGTGTGGTGTTTCAAGTCGCTCTCACTTTACTTTTTCTCTCCATTGACATTACAAAAGGTTGAACTTTGACGTTGAACTTTGACCACAAAAGTTCTGGTGCTCACTACAAAACATAACCGAAACCACTTTTTACAACACCCAGTTACCTATTTCCAACCAAAAATAGCTGTAACACACCACTTTTTACACCACTCAGTTACATATTTTGTCGAGGAAGCGGATGGACTCACAGCGGAGTTCGACGTTTTCTCAACTTTGCTGGGTTTGAATGATCTCTTTGGCTGGGCAATGGAGCCCACGCCCTCGGGACTTTAATGTTTTCCTTTTTTGTTTCCTGTCTGCTTTGGTGTCCCTTTTTTCTTGTTCTCGGCTCCTTCCCCTTCTTCTTGTTGCCTCCATCCCAAATCTTGATTTGCCTACATAGGCAACCCCCCTTCCCTATCTTGCCTAAATCGTGCCTAAATCGCCTAAATCGGTGCCTATTTTGCCTAAATCGCCTAC
>LT552697.1:22653-34790 GCA_900079185.1 Absidia glauca
GCTTTTGCGAAACTTTCCGGGTATTCTGCCAGGCCAAATTCAAGAACAAGCGAAGGAAGGAAACCAAGGCGAAGTTTGATGCTGATCAAGCTGAATTGGACAATGTGTAAGTGAAAATAGATGGACTGGTTATAAGGGATGAAAGGCTCACATGTCTTGTTGTGTACCCGTCTTGTAGAAAAAAGAACCAATCATGGGGCGGTGGCAAACTACATATGACTCGCGAAGACTCCAAACGACTGAAGAAAGCCAAATCCGAAGGGCGAATCAATGAAGCTATGCTGGATCGACGAGCCTTGATGAAGGCCGATAGATATTGTAAATAGTTGCTACCAATACTCAAAGGTTACTAGTTAGTTGTCAAATAAACACAGGCGATGATGTATATTGCATGAACGTTGATCATTTTGGACCTATTGTCCTCAGGGTATATCTGTTTCTTTAGATGAGGACTTTTGAAAATATCACCTTTGTAACAGCTTGTTCCATCCCCTCTATCCCATTTGGCAACATTCTATCTTCTCTGATCCAGCCTATTTGTCATTCAAAAGGTAAGTCCACATCATAACATGAGAATGTAGTAGCATGCTCGTTCTGATATTAGGGATATGCTGCAAACTGAAGCTCAGGAACACGATCCTGCCCTCACACTCCTCCAACAATGTGTGCCTGTGCACTCTATATTTCAAACCCCGATTGGCTATAAGATTATTTTTTTGCCCGTCCTAGTATTTTGCTCCTTCTTCCCCTCGTCATTACTTTTTTGCCTCCATTGTCATTCTCTTTACTCCACGACGTCAAACGAACGAACGAGCGAGCGAACGAACGAACGAACGGTAACTCTCCTCTTCTCACGTCATGTTCATCTTTTGCTTACCATTACTAACTTTTTGCCTTTTCCATCATTCCTCTGTCTTTTGACACTAGATCGGCTACGACGATGACGACGGCAATAGGGACGACGACGATGCTAATGACGACTCCACCACTGCTTCATGTCGCCCAAAAAGGCTCTTTTTAAAATTTTCAAATGTAAAAAACATGGGGAAACCCTCGCAATTTTTTTTTAGGTGCACTCCCATTCCATTGTAGAATCTCGTAGTCCAAGTTACTAATAAAAGTATACCAATTCTTTGCCCATAACCTTCCGCTGCTATTACTGATGCTTTTACATAGCTTGGCCGTCTTTGTCCACCTCCAATTGCTTACTTTTTACAGCAGTTTAGTCATTCCCATTACAATAGCTTGTTGCCATTAGACATTAGCTTGACTAGGACCCCAAAAATAGCCTTTACCAGAGCCCTTTAGTCCTATCCCATCAATAAAGCCTACTTGAATTATCCTACGAAAGACGTTTCTCAAATTCATAACCATGACAATACCATGTACATTATAAAGACCAAACTACAGATGAGTAGCTCATCAAATTGCCAATTTCTCAGAACTACGATGGACAACTCACCGTCAAATTTCACAGACAGCATGATGCAACGCATATCTATTGACTAATACTCAGAAACAAACATTTGTGTGCTGTATGCGACCGTGAACGCTCCGAGAGGCCCCCAAAAAGCGACTGACTGGAGTAGTACCTTAAGCAGCAAGCCATCCAAGGAAATCAAAGTTTCTTGGTATCAGTCGAAAGATATAAATTGCATCTTGTTCTATGTGAAATTAAAAGCTGGGTTGTTTATCCCGGTTTTGAGAAAATGACAACTCTTTGCCGAAAAATTGGAACTCAAAACCGATGACTTTTTTTTAAGGTGAAATTTTCAAAAAAGCCGCCAGCCGCTCCGCCTAACCCACTAAGTGGCACTTTGCAAAGCGACTCCCTCGTCCCATCTCTACGTTTTGCCGGGGTTTGTACCTTCTCCCACACACAGAACGCACATTGGTAGGCATCAATGCTCGCCTAGATCCACAGCGGGTAATTCCCCTTTTATGTCCCTGATAAAAAGAGATACACGAATCATCACATTTGTTTATTCAGCAGGGTAAAATACACAACAACACTATACTCCCTTTCCAAAAATCAACTATACTAGGCTATGTTATCATTTGAGATTGACTACAGGATAATGGACCATGGCCAGACCAATACCGCCCTTGATGGTCAATGCTTGCGTTTCAGGCAGTCGGTTGCGTAGATTGGTAAAAGCCGGCAGTTCGCCTTGGGTCCAATCATCATAGAGACAGGAGACTTGCACGGTCAAGTTGTTTTCCAGGCTGTCGTCCGGCCCGACTTCGATTTCCCACCGCACAGGTTCACCGACTTGATTCACATACGACATCACGGCGTTCATTTCACCGCCATCAGGAGTAATAGGTTCGCCGTTGACGTTTGCCGAGAGCATAGGGACGTTCATCTTGAGCTGGCACAGATTGCTGTGTTGCACGGTGGTTGTGAATCGGAAGAGCCGGCGGGTTGCTGTTGCCGTCACCTTTGCTGCCTGGTCGCCGATCTCCAATTTGTATTCGTCTTTTTGTTGGGCATGGACAGGCACATCCTTGGTTTGGTAGGTGCAAGTGACTTGGTATCCGCCATCCGCCTGATTGTCGCACCAAAGAGTGGCGGCTTCTTCGGCAGTCAAGTAGTGCTCCAATGTCGATTCAAGGCCCTGGCCCGTCACCAGGCGCACCGTGGCTGTCGATTCAATCTGGTCGTACTCTTGATGGAACACAATGCGGTTGGGTGAGTTTTGGCGGTTGAAGGGGCTTAACAACAGGCAGCTGACAAAGACCACCACCAGAGCCAGGGTAAATACACCGACAGGTTGACGCTTATCGCCGGATACATGGACCCAAGGTAATAAATGCAGTGTGATCAAAACAATCGGCGTGGCCACAATGACATAGACTGTTAAATGGGAAAGGAGTGAGTCAATATGTGTGTGTGTGTGTGTGTGTGTGTGTGTATGTGCGAGTTTACTTACTGGAAAGTTCAGGGGTTCCATCAGCAGTTGTATGACGAAGAGCATCCAGCGACATGAAGCAAAATTCGGACATCATGATGACAGGCAGCACGGTTTGGACGACAAAGACACCCGGTAGCTTTGCCTTGAGGTACACCATGGCCAGGAGATGGGACACAATGATGGCAATGACCCCGCTTACCAAGAAGAAGATGGCAAAGTAGCCCCCGGCTACCTCGGACGATCCAAGGACGGTTGCGCCTACAACCAGGCCCCACCAAACAGTGACCAGTCCGTACAATGAAGTGTTCAGTTGAAGAAGGGCCCTGTGCATGCGCTTGATTCTTGTCAGGGCCAGTTGCGAGAGAGTCAAGCCCAGGAGAGAGGCGAGCACCAAGTAAAAAGCGGCGATGTAGGCGTTACCATAAGTCAGCTACAAAAAAGATGGCATGAGTACGCTGGTTCGATCATCTGCTGTTATGCTTACCAGGGGTTTCAACTGAAGGAGAGCATAGATTGCCAAAGCATCGACACCAATGATGAGCACAAGGGCCACGGCCACGGCAGCAAGGCCCTGGCCAAAGGTAGTAAGAGCCTCGAGCCAGAATTTCTTCTTGTTGTCATGGTCACGGGAGAGTAGGGCCAACCACACCAATGCCACCAAAGGAGTGCTGACGAGCATGACGATGTTGATCGCCTGACTTGTCGTAAATGAGTACACCAGCATGATTCGACCGAGAATATCATAATAGATAAACTTTTCCATCTTGGCGTCGGCAATGACATTGTGGTCGGTTGCAGCAGATTCGTCGAGGGCACGCACCACGCCCAAAGCCATTTGCCCCATGTATTGAAGCGAGGAGGGTGTTGTATGGACCAGGTCGTCTCGTTGGGTATGATAATGAGCGCGAGGAGTATAAAACGCAATGTCCAGCCCAGGCACCCCTTGTCCAGTGAATGTAGTGTAGTCGGTGTCACTATCAAGGCATATCAAACATGTGAGTCTACGTAACAAATGAGGAGGGGGGGGACCTACCTTCGGATCAATTTAGACTTTAGCATGTCATTACCAAAAGGAGTGCCATGCAAAAGATGAGCGCGGGAGGAGGCGAGCTTCTTGACAGCATCCAGGTTACTGCTTCTAAACAAAAGACTCCTGCCACCGCTTCCGGTTCCCTCTAAAACAAAACATCAAACGGTTCAGATATAAATAACCTTGTCCTTATGTGTTTGATACAAAGATGCTGTGTCCTCTTACCCAAGTTGACAAAGAGTTTGATGGATGCGAACCACGGATGGTGGATGAAGGACTGGGCCCCCACCAGCCCGCCCTCTTCAAAGTTGTTGAATAAAAAGATCAAGGTGTTTTGAGGTGGATGTTGTACAAAGTAGTTCAATAGTTCCAACGCCGTTGCCGTACCCATTCCGTTGTCAGTAACACCATGGCTCGTTGACACACTATCTGTTTGGAAAAAAACCGAAACAAGTGAGTTTTATGGGGTGCCTGGGCTTTTGAATCACTTACCATAGTGCGCATTCACCAAAAGGGCATTATCGATGGAGCCTTGTTGACCATGGAGCCTGAGCATAATGTTACGTGATTCCACGTACCAGTATTCACCTACAAGAACGTAAAAAAAGATTATCAATCATTGTTTCTTCAAAACACACACACACACACTTGTTACCTTGACTGAAGCGGTCCCGTTTTGCCACCCACAATGTCGTATCGTTTGTAATGAGATCTGTCTTGATATCGTTCTGTTGTGCCACCTTTGCAAAGTGTTCCAGTTCGGCACTGATCCAATGATACATGGCGGTGTTTCCTTGTTGATTGGCCGAGTGCGGGGTGTTGAAATGAGAGAGGTATTCATTGTAACTATGAAGGCCAGAAAAGTCGTCCTTTTCGATAGCTTCCACTTGGGACAAGGGGCGTGGCAGGGTGGAGCGATAGTTGTAAATGAAGCTTATCAGGAGGGCAAGACTACCAAAGATCCAAAAGTAAGCATTCCATGGGTGATGACGGCGAAAGTGATGGTCAGCATGGCTGGTCGTGGGCGAGTCTTCTTCATCATGTTGGCGTATTGAGCGGTTGTTCCCCAACAACGGAGTGTTTTCTGTTACAGATGTCATAAAGTAAACAATGTCAGAAAAGAAGTGTGGGAGAGGTGAAAGAGAAAGAAATGCGTCAACTCTTTTTTTTTTTTTCTCACATCAACCTGAAAGTTCAAACTCCGCCGGGTGTCGGGATTCCCCCCCTCCTGCATGATTCATGTTCTTTTCATTGTCCATGTTCATGTTATGCTTATGCACATGGATGCTTGTCATTACTACCTTTTTCGGGAAAACAGAAGATGGGCGTGGAAAGTTCGGATGGCATAAACGTTCTAATGAAGTAAAAGTTCCGGAGAAAAAGCCTATTGGTCCCTTTGACATCATGAAGAAAAGCATTGTAAAGATTAACCGTGAGGGCCGATCGTGCCACTTGTGATCCCTTAAAAGGAACCTGGCTTTGTTACCGTTACTACCCGTCTTTGTCTCCTTCATTGTTGAAAAAGATGACTTTAAAATTTACCATAAACAGCAAACATCTTATCTTGGTCGGAGCTGGAACCGCATGAATGCTGGCGGAGTTCCTCGCATGCCTGATCCCATCATACAACATTGACATCATGAGTAAAAATGTGTAAAAAAAAGCTCTTTTTTATTGAGATTCTGAGAATATGAGAAGATGAGAAGATGGGGGGGAAGGGTATCTATATGTTCAAACAGCACTAACTACTCTACACTATGTACATAATGGAATGGGATGTGATTCAAGTGAAAAGGGGAGTAGAGACCTTCGGTTCATGATGAGTAGGTGAGACGGGAGACAATAGACTGCGTGATTTGGTAGAGCAAGATTCCTTGGATGATGAAGCCAAACCGACCACCACTGCAGAGCCCCGCTGTTTCTTTTGTTGAATGCGTTGCTGTAATCGTACCGTTTGCTGCTGTAAGACCACATCGAGAGTATCCGGATTGAAGAGATTGCCGTTGCATGTCAGTTCCATTGGTTTCAAGAGCCCGTCTTGTTCAAGTTCACCTGTCATCGACCACTGTCCTTGCCGCTTGATAGTCCACGAGGATGATGTGACCCCTTCCATGAGGGTTGGTTGCTGATATGTGATGCCGTAATGCTTTCTCGAAGCCTGGTGGGAGTTGGGGTGGATGATAATAGTGCATCCGTCTAGATAGATGGGTTTCTTTGGGTCGAATCTGATGGCATGACTGTTGAAGCTAAAGCTGGCTACGATTGGGTCCAAGGAAGACGCAGGCGATGATGATGGTTGGTGATCAAAGTCGATTGGGGTGTGAGCCATCGTGCCAGGCTGATGCATCCAAAGTCGCATAGAGAGATGTCGAATATGGGTCTGGCGAAGGTGCTTTTTGGACAAGAGGCGAAGCACAGGAGACACATGGCCTAGTTCATAGAGGTGAGGAGCATCCACAAAAGTCATGATATGATCAATGATTTCAAGAGGCAAGTCAGTCATATTGATAAAAGATAGTAGGATTAAGGTTTTTATAAAGTGTCAAAGTGTAAAAGAAGAGAAAGAGAGACAAGACAGAGAGACAGGGCTTTATATAAGTGTGAGGAGAGAGTGGAAGGATGGTCGGCGATTAAAAAAGGTGGCATCATGATTAATTTGATAGAGTAGGGAGGGTGGATGAGAGTTTATGGGCATGCACCACATTAAGAAGGGGTAGGTGGATAAGACCTTACTATAAACGATGATTGTTATCGATAGGGGAGATATGGGCCTGCCTAAACCAAATAACGACGTTCAATTCCCCGCAATGAAGTGCACACAAAGAAGGAGAGACAGACACAGACACAGACACAGATAGAGCGAGGGAGAGACAGATAGAGAGAGAGAGAGAGAGAATGGCAGAGCAAAGTTGACATCATTTTCCGTTTTATCTATTCCGATTGGTCTGATAATCCTTGACAAACAGATCCTTTTCATTATCGTTTAGAAATCTACAGAAAGCAGAATGATGTTGATGACGACAATGACGAGTTAGGGAGTTAATCTTACAGAAAACAACAAACAACAGCACTTACATCAGAATGTCCATAAACGTGGTCTTTAGCAGTTCCGATGTTTCAGTATCCACATTGGTTTGTTCAATCAAGGTTGGTAGTTCCACTTTTACATAAAAACCAAGTTAGTACTTTTGGTGATGCATGAATCAAGCTTCTTACCAAATAATCTGAGTAGATGTTGAGCCCCATATATGTCAGCCACATTCTTGTCCGATCCGCCCATTTGACTGTACTGTTTTCGTTCGGATCGATAAAGTAGCATGCTGCCCAGTAGGTGATGGAAATAGAGTTTGAGGCCCTGGATCGTTTGCTTCAGCATCTCGTCATCGCCGTCATCTCTACACAGAAAGGATAGAGCCAATCAGTCACACATACATTTTTTCAGTCACTGTCACCACTTACCCATTCATTTCTTTCCGCTGTGAATGATAACGATCCAAGATATCCGATACTGTGGGTTTGGCGGGTAAGTGGACAAGCTTCAAAAGAGAAAGGTGCAAGTTAGCATAGTCAGCCTTGTCTACATACAACACGCCTCATACTTACTAGGTTCTCTTTGGTGATGTTTTCCCAGTCCTCCACCAGTATGTCCTTCAGCGATTGTGGCATGTCCAGTTGGAAGGCTCCTTCGGCTTCTTCTTCCTCCTCCTACGTAAAGCAGTCAGTCCAGCGACAGGGTCAGTAATCTTCCTCCACTCCACCATTGTTTGTATCTTACCCTACCATTTTCATTTTTTCAGTCGTAGTATCTCTAGCTCGTTTCCGCCCGCGGGTATCTGATGAATCTGGTGTTTTTGTTGACTTTCGTTTAAGTTGCATGTCCTTTGGTGATAAAAAGAAGTGTGTGTCGTTTTTGCTGGGTTGTTATTCGTTACTATAATATGTATCAAGTCGGACCAGTCATCTACAATTCATTCGTACCAATGCCAGTAGTGTTCCAAACAGTGTAGAAGAGAGAGAGAGAAAGAGAGACAATCAACAAAAGGAAAGAAGAGAACGAAAGACCAGGTGTGTTTTATTTGCCGCGCCCACTTTTCGCTCGCCTCAACAAAATAAAAAAAAAGTATTTCAACCGCCGGCGTCCAATCAAAAGACGGAGATTTCACTGGTTATACCGTTGAAGGCCTATCTTCAGACAGACTACATGTCCCACAGAGAGCAAACCAAAAGGGCAACAATGGATTATGATGTCAGTCACACTACCACACTTGATAGAAGAAAGGCAAGACAAGGATAATTCGGAGATGATTGTGCACAATGATAAACTCTACTAGAAAAAGTTCCATTTGCGATCGATACCCTTGGAATAAGAGGGATGATGATGATGTGCAATGATAAAAGGAGCGGGTGTTCAATGATGACGATGACATGATCACTTATAGTACACTTCATTATCGATAAAAAGTGATACATAAAGTCAAAGTCTATTTGACGTAAATAGCTTACAGATCACCACTCTCTATCACTCCCCTCGATAAAAAGGATAAAGCTAATGCAAAGTGAGAAGCTAGCTGATAGATGTTATCAACGTATGGGATTGGTTCATGGCAAAGTTGGTAACTGATAACGGGATCTTCAAAAGTGAACCCTAAAAAGCTGGTGATGACAGTCTACCAAACCCCGCTTATCATTTTCAACCCCCGACGCTTCCCATTTAAAAAAGGCCCAGTTGTTACTTTTTTCCGCTTCTCTTCTCTTTTCAATAACATTTGCATTTTCTTTGTATCATCCCAATATTCACCCAATGTCACTCCTACAACAACAACAACAACAACAACAACAATACTCTTCCTTCCAACAGGCTTCTGAACATCGACTTGTACTCTATTGCGAACAGCACCCAGATCCTTCTGATGACCTCCTACAATGTCAATCGACACAACTGATACCCACTCTGGAGCACTTTCTTACATCACATCCACACTGGCACCAACACTTGGCCATTGCCAACATCATGTCAACTTCATCTCCTACAACGAAACGACAAACGTCACCCTCAGATGTCTCGCCTTTATCAAAGTCAGTCCCCTTTTACCACCACAGCCATCCTGAGCCCTCTTTGGTGACTCGAGCCGATATCTGCATCCTACTCATGAACTCTGACAAGCAACAGAAATGGCTGAAGGATGCCCACAGACTCTGTGCAAACAACAACAACCACTCTACAAACGGCAACCCACCCACTCCCAAGCATGTAATTCTTGTTGATCCCTCCAAGCCGTTGCTGCCTCCCTCGCCTCCTTTACTGCCTGTCGATGAATACAAAGTCACCACCATCCAACATGTCGACCAGATTCCCTCTACATTGCATTCCATCCTATCAAGTCTCCATGTTGGTGATAAACTCGTCGTGGTATGTGGGTTGACGTTATACGAAAAGGTCTCATCATCTCATCCTCATCGTCTCCATGTCTATTTTTAGGAAGCGGCGCCTTCTCATCCACAGCCATTAATAGCAAACCAAGTTATCCAGGAATACCAAGGGGCAAAGAAACAACGCTTGTTTTTGTTTGATTACGATGTAAGTAATGGAAAAGACAAGCCCAGCATTGATAACGGTGATGATGGTGATTGGTTCGTGCCCTAACTCTTAAAATATTGTATTCCTTGATTTGTAGGGTACTTTGACGCCCATTGTCAGCCGCCCTGAAATGGCCCTTCCCACTCGATCCTTGCTGGACTACCTGACCGCCTTATGCAGGGATCCGTTGAACACTGTTTGGATTGTCTCTGGTCGGGATCAAAAGTTCTTGCACGATTGTTTTGGCCACTTGCAGACTCTTGGACTCTCCGCCGAACATGGCTCCTTCATGAAAATGCCCGGGGAATCTCAGTGGATCGACATGCTCAAGGATGCTGTGTTGCCATGGAAACCAGAAGCCTTGGACATCTTCTCCACCTTCACCAGCGGCTTGCCCGGTACCGAGATTGAACAAAAGAAATCCTCTATTACGTGGCACTATAGAAACGCACATGATCTGGATGCTGCGTAAGTCTGAAAGTGAATACCGATGCAATGGCGATAAACTAACCCCTTATCTTCCTATCTTTAGTGTCAGGAAATCGCATGAATGTCACCAGGCTCTTCTTGGTCTCCCAGGCGTCGACATCCTCGTCGGAAAAATGAATTTGGAAGTCCGCTCGGTGCTCGTGAACAAAGGCAACGTGGTGAAACGCATCCGACAACAACAAGGTGGCGACAATGCCGTGGATTTCGTGATGTGTGCCGGTGACGATCAAACGGACGAGGATATGTTTAGAGCCTTGTTTCACGATACCAAGACGCACACTATCTTGGTCGGCCCCCCAACAAAACTGACCCTTGCTAGATTCTGCCTGGATACAAGTCAACAGGTCGTGGATCTCTTGGGCCAGCTCGTCTCCTCTCCTCACCACAAACAATCAAGCTCGTTATAAATGGGATCTTAGATTAGATAGCAACCTCCCCCCTTCATCTCCTTTATCCTTGTAACTTTGTTAGCTTTATATTTATATACGCATTAGCTGATCTACATCTTTTATCTCGTTTGTTGTCGGCACTGTTATTCTTAGTATAGTACTTTGCTTTGTGTGTACATGTCAACTTTCTCTCCCTCCTTGATACCGTAACTTTTATAATCGAACCTTAAACTAATACATTCCACTTGTTTTATCTTGCCTTCCTTACCAATGATCATCAGTGCTGTTTGTTTGTTTGTTTGTATGTTGAACTGACCTTCTTTTAGCACAGTCGCCTTCGCCTACTATGTATAATGCTCAGTCATCAGCCTCTGTTCACAAGATACAATGTCTTGCCACCTGAAAGGTATTGGTTGAAGGGTGAAGCTTTCGGACGCTGCACTTGAACAATCGATCCATTGTAGCGCCTTCCGTAAAAACTACCTTGTGACATGATGATTCTTCATGCCCTCGCTCAGATCGATCCACATTAAACCGACTGCCCTGAATGAACAAAATACATAGCCCCTTCAGAAAATTCCTGCCTGCCAAATATTCAACCTCCGCTCTGGTCATAAAGTCTACTTTTTCTTTCAAATCCTTCCCGCTGCTTCTTCTTTGCTTCATTGCTTTTTTTCTTTCCAATGACATTGACACCGCACCACGAATGACTCGCCCTCATACATCGACCTTGAACGACGAACGCGTGGTAACTCTCTCCTTCCCTCCTTTTGTCCATCATTACCTTACCATGACTAACATGAACATCTTTCATCACTACTCTTCTTTTTCTTAGCAGATCAATTGGAATGGCAACGGATGTCGGCTATCTGGCACCAGGACTAGATGGACAAGTGGTTAGATGAGGGACTGGACGTAAGGGATTACGAAAACATGAACTCACAATTATTTTTTAGGTGCACTCCCCTTCCATTGTAGATTACCTAGCCATTGCAAGGCCAAACCTCACCGATCGTTTGCCTACTCCCCCATTGCTCACTACCACTGATACTTTTATCACCGCCGGCTTCCTTTCTTCATTCCGTAGCTCATTGACACTAGATCAGTCTTCCCATGCAACTCCTACACATAGCTTAACCATAGTCTTAATCAGTCAATAAAACATATCTGAGAAACTATCTCCATGACTTTACTCTTATGATACAGTCATCTTGAACGCTCTGACATACGGTGGTGTGCCAAGTCTTGACCGATTGTTACGGGGGGGGTGAAATAAAGTGAGGCGGGCGGAGTCAACCTACCGTCGCTGAAAATGCATTTGTACAGGTGATCATAATGCTCAGGAAGACTTTTATACAAGTCTCGGTGCTCATGATGAAACTCCACCCGTGCCATCCCATTTGGCAACATTAGATCTTATCTGATGCAGCCTCCTTGTCATTCAAAAGGTAAGTCAACATCATAGCATTAGAATGTAGTGGCTTGCTCACTGTGATATGCTATGGATCTGCAGTAAATTGAAGTTCAGGAACACGATCCTGCCCTCACACTCCCCCAACAGTGTGTGCCTGTGCACTCTAGATTTCAAACCCCGATTGGCTATAAGATTATTTTTTTGCCCGCCCTAGTATTTTGCTCCTTCTTCCCCTCGTCATTACTTTTTTGCCTCCATTGTCATTCTCTTTACTCCACGACGTCAAACGAACGAACGAACGAGCAAACGAACGAACGAACGA
>LT552697.1:34800-59727 GCA_900079185.1 Absidia glauca
ACTTTTGCTTACCATTACTAACTTTTTGCCCTTTGCATCGTTCCTCTTTCTTTTGGCACTAGATCGGCTACGACGATGGCGACGGCAATAGGGACGACGACGATGCTAATGACGACTCCACCACTGCTTCATGTCGCCCAAAAAGGCTCTTTTTAAAATTTACAAATGTAAAAAACAAGGGGAAACCCTCGCAATTTTTTTTTAGGTGTACTCCCATTCCATTGTAGAATCTCGTAGTCCAAGTCGCTAATAAAAGTATACCAATTCTTTGCCCTTACCCTTCCGCTACTATCATTGATACTTTTACGCAGCTTGGTCGTCTTTGTCCGTCCCCATTTGCTTACTTTTTACAGCAGTTTAGTCATTCCCATTACAATAGCTTGTTGCCATTAGACATTAGCTTAACTACAACCCCAAACATAGCCTGTACCAAAGCCCTTTAGTCCTATCCCATCAATAAAGCCTACTTGAATTATCCTATGAAAGACGTTTCTCAAATTCATAACCATGACAATACCATGTACTTTATAAAGAACAGACTACAGATGAGTAGCTCATCATTAACAACTCCTAAAACACCATTGGTTTACTACTTGTAATGAACCTAATGACATATACATGATCGTAAGGTCTATCTTCGCATACATACAAAGTTTTATTGGTACGATAGGATTAATGAGCTATGGTGCAGACTATGTTTGAGGCCGGAGTGAAGCTAATGTGTAAACGGCGACGGGTTGTAATGAGAATAACTAGGCTACTGTCAAAATCAAGCAAATGGAGGCGGACAAAGACGGCCAAGCTGTGTAAAAGTATCAAAGATAATATCGGAAGGGTATGGGCAAAGAATTGGTACACTTTTATTAGTAACTTGGACTACGAGATTCCACAATGGAATGGGAGTGCACCTAAAAAAAAAATGCGAGGGTTTCCCCATGTTTTTTACATTTAAAAACTTTAAAAGTGCCTTTTTGAGCGACATGAAGCAGTGGTGAAGTCGTCATTAGCATTGTCGTCGTCCCTATTGCCGTCGTCATCGTCGTAGCCGATCTAGTGCCAAAAGAAAGAGGAACGATGCAAAGGGCAAAAAGTTAGTAATGGTAAACAAAAGATGAACATGACGTGAGAAGAGGAGAGTTACCGTTCGTTCGTTCGTTTACTCGTTCGTTCGTTCGTTCGTTCGTTCGTTCGTTCGTTCGTTCGTTCGTTCGTTCGTTCGTTTGTCGTTGTGGAAAAAAGAGAATGACAATGTGGTGGCAAAAAAGTAATGACGAGGGGAAGAAGGAGCAAAAATGAAGGACGGGCGAAAAAAAGTTCTTGTAGTCAAGTCGGGGTTTGAAATCTAGAGTGCACAGGCACACACTTTTGGAGGAGTGTGTAAGCAGGGGCGGTTTTATCTTCATTTCAAGTTGAGTCCCATCTATGAATGGGACTAGAGTCAGGGACTCAAAGAGTTCCCCACCATGTAAGTCCTTATTGTCAGAAAAATTCAGGATATGTAGGTTGGTTCTGTCCGGGTGGTTCTGTCTGTAGCATTCCCCCTTTTCATGGGGGATGGTCCATCCTTTTTACAAAAAGCGAGGTTTGAAAATGAACAACTTTTTTGGTTGAGGGGGAATTCCTGGAGGCCACAGTGAATGAAGTCGGCAAAGCGGAGCTTTTTGTACATCCGGTCTTTAAAGGTAAACGGAAGAACATCAGAGCCAGCTATGAAACGCTAGTGCCTCTTTTGTCTTTTCATTAGATGCCCATCGAATCAAAGGTTAGTTTCCACCTTGCTACCCACACTGGCTCTCCAGCTCCTTGTGTTATGGACATCTACAGTGTCGTTATCGCACCCCCTCTTATCATACATGGTTAAGGTAACCATATAGGGAAAGCGGGAAAGGGGACGCGGGAAATCAAGGTATGAGACGGAAAGAGGATGGCCCGGTGTGAAAAACCTGGAGTATGTAGGTCTCTCTCATCATCCATCCTTTTTTTCTCTTGTAGATGACTGCCTGTATAGTCTCTTTTACAAACCATCTTTTTAGATTAGCATCTTTGGCTTAAGTGTGTGGTACGGAAATAAATACTTGGCTTACTTAAAAATATGGACTACAGTCATACAAGGAACAACATTGGCGCTTGTAGCCCTGTATGCGCCCTTTCGCCACACGGGGAATAGGCGGAGTTTGAAAATAGATGGGTTTGGGGGGTAGCACTAGTCCTTTAAAGCTGCTGGATAGAAGGCGTGTTAGAACCAATCAGATCTTACATGCGGCATAGTTTCATGTCTATAAACATCATAATCACAAACATCAAAAGATCAAATCAAATCACTGTATACATCAACGCTTTATTTGGTTGGTTGGTTGGTTGGTTGGTTGGTTGGTTGGTTGAGAAGGTAAAGGTAAACATAATTTGTTTAGGGGAGGGGGAGAAACTATACACACATAAGAAAGATAAAAAAGAAAGACTACAAAGCTACAAAATAGGTATCATATATAAAGAGAGACTAATAGTACAGTGATAAGAGGAGGAGGGGGGGAAGGCCTATAGAGGAATCACAGTCCCAGCAGTCGAAGAGCGATTTGCCGAGCATCATGGAAGTTTTGGGTCATATTGAGATTTAAGACTTGCCAGGTCAAGGTTTGTAACGTAGGATCATCCCAACCTTGGGGGTAGGCGAGGAGTTCAGAGGATGGTTTCGTGAGATGATCCCCGGAGGAAGCAGGTTGTTGGTAGGTGAATACAAGATGAGGGTCTGCCAAGGTCGACACAAACGATGCTTGTTCCACCAGCGTCACCAAAACAGGGCCCGGCTGAGAGCAAGGCGGTACCGTGCACACCAAGGTCGTGGGGCTCCAATACGCCGTCAACGCTTGCTGGTCGCCAAAGTAACATGTCAGGCCGTCGTAAAAGTTGGATCCTAATAATGTGATTTCCGTACCCCCTTCCAGTGAAGCATAATCAGGAATCATACGCTCGACTTTGGGTGCAACAGAAGCGGCGGCAGGTAGCTGTATCAGATCCTGCTGAAGAGGTTGTTGCGGTTGCTGGTAATGCGGATACATCAAGGGCGATGGGATGGTTGAGGTTGTTGTGAGGGGTGACGAGGGCGATGAAGAGGTGGGAGAGCCCGAGTCGGTAGGTGAAGAGGATGGGGAGGACCAGAGTGACGGTAAGAATAGCTGGAGATCTTGCATTGAGGCGGGCGGGCTGGATGTATTGAGGGTAGGGAAGAAAAGACAAGGATCCAGGAATCCACAGGAGTCGGTAGATGGAAGAGGAGTAGCAGCAGCCATTGATGCCAAAGAATCCATACTCTTGATGATATCTTCGTCGTTCTCCATGGCAACCGATTCAAAGGCAGCGGAGGGTGACAGGGGCTGATGTGATGAGGATATCGCTATATCAGATGTGAGATCTTCCATTTTGACCAAGGTTTGTCGAGCAGTAGAATCATCAAATGTTGCCCATGAGTCTTCTTCTGGTGTAGGTAGGGATTCTTGAATAGGAGACACAGACTTTTTCTTTCTTCGGCGCCGACGTTTGTCACCTAGTTTTGAGAGATTCTTGTGGTCGTCCGTAATCATCACTGGAGGAGAGGTACCGGTAGCCACCAGTTTCCCTTGATGGTCGTACATAGTAAAGTTGATCCTATAAGGCCATAACATCGTCAGTTCTTTTTCTTCATCTTGTTTCTCGGCTGTTCCTTTTTTGATTTACCTGAACCCTTGACGTTCATCATGATGGCGAGAATAACATGTGATCCGAGTAGGCAAGACACATTCCCCATTATGAAATGCCAATAATGGATCGCTGTTGAATAAGAGAATCCGTTTTCGTTCGCGTTCCATCAGTGTTTCATCATAGCCAGTGGTGCCAAGTCTTCTTCCAGCCTTCTTTCGATCAGCACGCTTCCACTAAAACAAGGATATAAGTTCCCCCTGTTCTCCAGAATCCATCCTTCGTTTTCTTACCTCACGCCATACGCATCTTTGACACATCTTGACCTTTCTAGTCACATCACTTTCACAGATCACAGAGGCTCGAAGGTGGAGGATGGTATCTTGAGGAAAATCATCAGTGGCGTCATTGTGTAGGTGATGTTGGCGGTCCAAAGCTGCTGAAGATCCTCGTTTCCTGTTGCTGTGAGTGTTGGAGTTCGTCAAAGTCGAGGTGGATGCGTTCCGTCGTTTCAGGGTCAGTAAAGGATCAGGCAATTTCACATGGGTCCAGTCTTGTACCTTTTCGCCTTGACCATTGATTAGCTCCAGGTTCAGTCGAATTTGTGTTTCCACCCGGGATTTGGCACCTTGTTCCGCAATGCCGAGCACACGAATGCGAAACGGTGCGTTGGTGTCATTGTCATCGGTACTATAGGGTTCGATAAACATGGCAAAAAGTTAGAGAATGAGGCTTCGAGAGATTGTGTAAACAGGATCAGCTATGCATACACCTTTTTGTTGTCCCACTTTTGTTGCTAGTCTACATACCTGTAAGGTGAGCTAGAAGTGTCTAATGGTGTCGTCGCGGTACTTTTACTGGCGGCATAAAAAGAGTCGTGTTGGTCTAATGGAGAGGCTGGTGGTGGACAAGCATCAATGAGATTGTTCATTACAGTGGATGCAAAGGGAATGGGGAGTGGGGAGAAGTGTATGTCTAAGAAAAAGTGTAACGACAGAAAAAGTGAGGGAAAAGGGAAAGAGAAGGGAAGAAAGGAAAAGAAGTGGGGAGAAAAGATATGCGGCATTTCAAGTGGAAAGAGCGGTAAATGGCGGGTTGTGACTGGACCATGATTTAATCGATTATCGATCACCACTCTGGGCTGATAATGAATTTGCTCTCCAAAGGGGAAACCCTCTTTTTCCCATCTTGTGAGTAGAAACGTGGCCTTGGATACAAAGAAATGTTGGGAAATGATAACCATCAGCAATGAGAACCAGTCTAAAAAAAGATATGATGAAGCATCAGGGCTCTTTCATTGGGTTGTGATAAGAGAAAGTATGCCCTGTAAGTCAAAAAAGAACAATGATAGGCGCAAACTCCGCCAGCGGGGCTTGAAATTGTCTGATTGTGGTGTGGGAGAAGGGTCCTGCAAGGAGATTGGCTGATTGATATGTAGCTGGTTCTTTTATCTCTTTTATCTCACCAATCAATGATAAGAATCTTTCGAAGTAACAGATTAGCGTGATACTTTGTATCACTTTTTGCATTGATATCATGTATCATATAATCACCCATCTTCCAAGTTGCTCTCATGAGCGACTCGACCTGTCACACATGTATGATCACATAACCCACGCTTGGATGACACACCTCTCCTTCATCTATGTCAGCACTAGCTACATTTTGTGATCTTTCTGAAGCAAAACGATCATCAAATGAGGTCCGCCCTGAAAGAAAAAGAAATGTGGGCAAAAAGGAACCCTCGAAACAAAAAGAGAAAGAATCGAATCTTCCATTCCTGATGGTATGCTTTCGGTCCTGTTCCTGTTTCAAACCATCGCTTTTACTACCACACCACTTTTCAATACCGATGGTGTGTTTTTTTTGAATCGTCATGCAAATAAAGAGGTCATGAATGACTTTTTTTTTTCCCTATGCATAGGGACATTCGGGCATTTCGATTTCTTCTGTTTTACAACCGCCCACACCTTGTGGCAATGTTACACAACCCTGAATGTTAAACATTTGGCTATCATCACCCTGATTATATAAAACCTCATCTTATGCTTGATGGTAAGCGAGATTGGTCCCATCTTTTCGATACATTTGGAAGATGATACAGATGATCTTTTCTTTCAAAACCGTCGTTCTGGAAAAAAGGGCGGGGGATTTTTTACAAACTCCGATAAACAGCGGAGTTAAAAATTCAGGGCAGCATGAATCTATCCTTTGCGCATCTATAAACATGGGCTAAACAGCAATTGACCACCCTGCATGTCATGTCATGGATAAGGTACTTTAAGCAAAGTGATGGAGGGGGCGAAATGTGTTTCAAAAGACAAAAACAGAACGAAAAGGTGGGTTTCTAGGGGCCTTTGTTGTGTCGTGTGCTGTTTACAAGGGAACATTAGACCATAGGTTTTATTCAAAATGTAGTTACTGGATATCAAAACAAGCTCTTTTGATGTTGAAGGGATCCTGATCACCATCATCATCCACCATCATCCTCCGTTTGTTCCTTCGCTGATGAAGATCCCTCGGTGGTGTCAAAGGGGCGGAGTTCAAATCATCACTGGGTGGGGATGGGTAGGCGAGGTTAAAGGAGGGGGATCGTTGGTCTAAAGGATGATGTAAACTTGAAGAAAAACAAGGAGTACCGTCATTGCATTGAATATAGTAGCACATCATACAGGTCGGGGCATCTGTACGATGGGTCATATTATAGCAAGTGAGACAAGGCTGGGTTTGGTAAAAAGAAACCTGGTGATGAGGCTGCTGTTGCGAGGGCTGGCGATAGAGATAGGAGTGCAGTAGGGAATACCATCGATCAAAAGAGGGTTTGCTTATATAGAGGTTGTAGTTGATGAGTTTTAGAAAAGTGATTTCGGCTGCATTGATTTCAGACAGCGCCAAGCCGCTAAGGCGGGACCACGCCCTGTTTCGGTAATTCTTGTCTTGGAGGAACTTGGCCGCAACCATCAGAGAAGCGAGGAACATGCGACGACCACAGCTGATCATGTTGTCTTCCATACTTTTTGTTTCATGTTGCAATTCCATCTTCTCCAGATGTATCAGGACAGCCTTTTTCACTCTGAAAAGGTAAAAGAGGCAAACTTGGAGATTGGAGTAGGTCGTTTTCGATCTCCGCAAAATCTCCCGGATGAAATCTCGAGTGCTGACCACTTTGAGTTTTGATTGTTGGTAAGGTGATGAGGGGGGTTCGGTGGTATTTGTCCATATAGAGTCGATGATCTCGGTTGAGGTTTCTATGAGGTGCCTGTAAGTACCATAGATTGTTGGTTTTTGCACGCACTTACCGACAAGTCGATCAATCAGGTCAGTCCGCTTTTGTTTAGCACTAGATATACAGATTTTACAGTTCCCACAAGAAGGTACAAAGGAAGGATCCTTATCGCAGAAAGGGGTGGGGCCTGGAGGGCCGTAATGCATGCAACTGTCATGGCGGACGTTGAATTGCGTTGCCAGGGGTCGAGGGAGCGGCGTTTGAAATAGGGCGTTGGTGAGTGGTGGTGGTGGTAAGGGAAGGGTCATGATCAAGGTATACAGAGCTAAAAGTAAAAAAAAAAAGGCAGCTGGGAATGATGATTACAAAGAATCAATTACGGATGATTAGAGAGTAAGAGGAACAAAACGTTTCGATGCAAAGAAAAGAGAATCGTTTTAGAAAAAAAGTGCGTAGTATGGGCGGACTTAGATGGGCATGATCTCAAAAGAAGGGGGGATGTTAGAAAGTGAAAGAATGACCATACACCGAAAGAAGAAAAGGAAAATAGAAAGAGATGGGAAATTTTACCTTCATATTTATATCACTCTTGAGCCTTTCCCGCCGCTGCTTCGGTCACCTGGTATCTCGACTCTCTCCCTTAACATTTCCTTGCTGCGCAGTGAACGGCATTCTATACTCCCCCCCCTTCTCCATCATGATTCAAATCATCAGGGCTACTCTATGTTTGTGTAATCATATATGTTGTTTTGCCACTTGGTCAATCACAACAATGTATTCGCAACACTTTACGCCGTCTAAACTGTAACAAAGCAAGATAGTCGGGGTTTGAATTTCTTGGCTCTCACACTTTTGGGACGGAGTTGAATTTTCCCCACCCAAAACGCCTTGTTTCCATTCCTCTTTTCTCTTTTCACTTCTTCTCTTCACTTACTTCGAATCCTATATATCCAAATATACCTCAAGTTTCACAATGACCAAAGGCCAAGGTAATGTATCCTTCAAAGTGATAAATAAAAAGGTGTGTTAACCTGCTTAATGCAATATGTCTTGTTTGAAACAGGGAAACACTTTATGAATGACCCTGCCACGGTAAACGAAAAGAAGCTCAAACTCCACCTCGTCATTCTAAGACACGTTTTACTTTTATCTTCCTCTCAACTGACCTACTTTATGTGTGATCTCATCCTGATTATAGATTGTGTCTGACAGCATCCAAGGCTTCTGCTTTTCGAACCCTCACGTACGAAGTCTGCCCGAACATAAAGGTAAAGCGGCGGAGAGGGGAACTGGGTGGATATGCAAATAATGATGCTGATGCTTTGTGTTTGTCTTGACTCATTACATCTTGTCGTCTTGTTTTGATAATGATTTTAGTTGTTTATGCTTCTAACGTGGATCAAATCGCCAACCAGCAGGTGACATTGATTTCTGGTGGTGGATCAGGTCATGACCCAGCCCATATAGGAAGTGTAGGAGATGGGATGTTGACGGCTGCTGTATGTGGACATGTGTTTGCTTCTCCTTCTTCGAGTCAAGTTTTGGCAGCGTTGGAGCGGGTCCAGTCGCCTTTTGGGACCTTGGTGATTGTCAAGAACTACACTGGCGATTGCTTACACTTTGGACTGGCGGTGGAACGGGCAAAGGCGCAAGGAATCAAGGCGGCGATGATTATCGTAGGTGACGATATTGCTATTGGTCGCAAGAAAGGGGGCAAAGTCGGTAGAAGAGGTTTGGCTATGGTTACTTTGGTCATCAAGTGTTGTGGTGCTTTGGCTGCAAAAGGGTAATCAAAACAAGGCGGGTTTTGCATGAATTAGGAGTTTGGCGTTGGATACTAAATAGATGCGTGCGTGTGTATGTTTGTTTATCTTAGTGCATCGTTAGAACAGGTGGCTGAAATGGGACAGTACGTGATTGATCACAGTGCAACCTTGGGTATCGCATTGGACCATTGTCATGTACCGGGGTCCTCCACTGATGTGCCTCCTTTGGGACCGTTGGAAACAGAACTTGGAATGGGGATTCATAACGAACCTGGGCTGACAAGATTACCATGGATGGACGCTCGCTCTTTGGTGAAACACATACTGGATCGACTTATTGATCAAGATGATGAAGATCGCGCTTATCTGCACTTGCCCTCAAACAAGAATGGCGGCGGAAATGCATCGGTGACCACGCCTGTAGTACTTTTTGTCAACAATCTTGGTGGCACGCCAAGCCTCGAATTCAATGTGATCGTCAAGGAAGCTGTCGAGGCGATTACTAAAGTACCCCATCTGCATTTGGAACGTGTCGTGTCAGGGTCCTTTGTCACAAGTCTCAACATGCCCGGCTTTTCTCTTAGTCTCTTGACTTTGGACGACAACATGGGTCTCTTGCTCGAACTGTTGGATTATCCTGTCCATGTGGCTGGCTGGCCTTTATCAGTCTCTCGGTCAACCTTTACTCTTCATCAAGATACAGCGCCACCTAGCAAGAACATCAGACAGTCAACTTCACTGGATGAGGGTAAGTTGTAGAAGGAGATAGCATGGGTATGACAATGAAACTAATCTCTCTCTGGGTATGGTGGGATCTTTTTATATTCTTGTTTTGGCTTGGGTTGGTTCGGGGTCTACTCATAATCTAGTGAATATCGATGGTACGTTCTCAACGGTGCTTCGCAAGGTAATTCAAGCCATTATCCAAGCCGAACCCACGGTAACATCTTATGACACCATATTGGGGGATGGGGATTGTGGTCATACGCTAAGGTCTGCGGCTGAAGGTAAAACCAAAGTCAAATCAAGCAAATATTCCCATATACTCACCGACTCTTATCTCTTATGAACTCTAGCTATAGAGATAGCCCTACCTACCTATCCATTCAAGTCCACATCTCAAACCATACTGGCATTGGCTGACACTATAGATAGTAGCGTGGGTGGAACTTGCTCGGCGATCTGCTGCATCTTCTTGAATGCTCTGGCTAACGGAATCAACAAATATGCAACGACTGAGGAAGAGGTGGCATCCTTGGACACTTGGGCGAAAGGTAAAAGTAGTGCATCATCCCACTTTTTGGTAACTGACCTTATCACTTTCTCTCTCTAGCCAATTCTGACGCTTTGGTATCTTTACAAACTTATACGCAGGCTCGTGTAGGTGATCGTACCATGATGGACGCTCTCATTCCCTTTGTCGAGGCTCTCAATCAAGATAATGCTACTCTGTCTTCTGCAATGGAAGCTGCTCGTTTAGGGATGATGGCCACGCAAACACAGACTGCCCAATTAGGCCGGGCTTCTTATCTATCTGATGAAGATGTATTATCGTCTGGTATTCCTGATGCTGGTGCCTTTGGTTTGGTGGCGATCCTTGATAGTATTAACTTGACACTTGCCCAATAGTTTTACATTGTCTTGAAATAAAATGACTCTCCTCCATTCCATTCTTAAAGTGTTTGCATTTTGCTTTGTGGGCGTTTTACAGCAGCGAGTGCCTCAACATTTATAGTAGGACTCGGCGCACTGAGTGATTTGCAGACCCACCGGATTTCAAACCCCGATCTGTCTACAAAGAATTACTTTTCCGTCAATCCTATTCTTTGCATCTTCTTTGCTTCTTCATCACTTTTATTCTTTCCATCGACATTGGCACCGCACGACGAACGACGACGATCACGACGAAAGACGAACGACGACGAACAAACGGTAAGACTCCCCTTCTCAGCATTCTGTTCCTCTCTTGTTTACCATGACGAACAATTACTTTTTACATCCTTCATCTTTTTTTCGACACTAGATTCGCTACAACGATAACGACGACGATAACGATAACGATGATGATGATGGCGACTCGACCACTGCTTTAGATTATTTTTTAAGGCTGTTTTAAAATTTTTCAAATGTAAAAACAGGGGGAAACCCTTGAATTTTTTTTTAGGTGCACCCACTTTTCCAAGGTAGATCCCCTAGCCATTGTACTTCTGAAGTGCCCCATTCCTTGGCCCACTTTCGTGCGCATACTACCACTGATACTTTTAGCACTGCTGACCTGCTCTTTCTTCCTTCATTCCGTAGCTCATGGCACTAGATTAGTTATTCCATAGCATGTCCTACACATGGCTTAACCATAGTCTCATTCTACCAATAAAACATGATTGAAAACCCATCTCCTCCACTTTACTCTTTTGAACCTGTCCAAGTCATCTTGGGGATGAGCCAAGTCATGACTGATTGCTACTCACACGACAGTTTGAAGAGGCGGGGGGGGCGTTTGAACACAATTGACTTTTTTGTAAATTTTTGTAACGAGTTGCCTTGTTTTTCCAAACCTGGATGGGTAAACCATCTTCAAATTCCACATAGAGCAAGATGAAGTGTATATCTATCTAAGATACCAAATTTGAAGTATATAGGTGCTGCATGCTTCTTTGAACACTACACAAAGTCCCAAAACAGAGACAGGGCCGGCTTTGCCGGTTTGTCCCAAATGGCGGGTGGAAGGTTTGAAAAATTTGAGCTTCTTGAAAACTGATCGGTTTTGAATCCCTTTTTTCTTGTAAAGAGTTGCAAATTTCTCAGAAATGAGATGGACAGCCCACCGCCAAATTTTACAGGCAACACAATGTAACGCGTCTCTATTGACTGATACCCAGAAATAAGCACTTTTATATTGTATGCGGTCGTCAACACTACAAGAAACTCCCCGAAAAGCGATTAATTGGAGTGGTAACAAAGAAGACGATCTACTCTAGGAAACCCAACTTTCGTGGTATCAGTCGATAGACAAAAAGCACCTCTGAGTCTATGTTAAATTTGATGGTGGCTTGCCTATCCCGTTTGCAACAAAAATGACATTCAAGAAAAGTGGGACATTTTCCAAGGGGATGGTCAACCCTTTTTCCAAATGGCGAGGTTTGGAAAATTTGAGCTTTTTGAAAACTGATCGGTTTTGAACCCCTTTTTTCTTGTAAAGAGTTGCAAATTTCTCAGAACCGAGATAGACAACCCACCGCCAAATTTCACAGGCAACACAATGTAATGCGTCTCTATTGACTGATACCCATAAATAAGCACTTTTATCTTGTATGCGGTCGTCAACGCTACAGGAAGTCACCCGAAAAGCGACTGATTGGAGTGGTATCAAAAAGACAAATTACTCAAGGAAACTCAACTTTCTTGGTATCAGTCGATAGACAAAAAGCACATCTGAGTCTCTGTTAAATTTGACGGTGGAATGTTTATCCCGTTTGCAAGAAAATGGAGACCCGAGAAAAGTGGCACTTTTTCCAAGGGGATGGTCTGTTCTTTTTGAGAAGGCGGAGGTTCAAATTGTAAACTTTTGATCCTCATTTTTTTGGTAAAAGAACTGCTTATTTCTCAGCACCGAGATAGACAACCCCACCGTCAAATTTTACAGGATACACAATGCAATGCATATCTATTGAATGATATTGAGAAAGATTTACTTTTATGATGTTGTAGACAGATCGGGTTTTGGAATCCTGCGGGTCTGCAAATCTCCCGGTGCCCGAAGACCTAACCGAAATTTCTGCTGTGGCATCATGCAAAGCGGAGTTTGGCATTCCGTATATGGAGACTAGGCCCTAAATCTAATTTCATAGAGACACAAAGAGACTGTAAAAGAAAGATACACAAAGTAGGTACGTTTATTGGGTTTGTGTAAGCAACGAGAAGAATGTACATTAGGGTAAGCTATAACGAAATCAAAGTAAGAAGGGGGCATCAGTTTTGAATTTCAATTGGTAAAAAGTTGCCAACTATGATGGTCTACAGAAGCAAAAGATTAGAATGAGTGTATAGCTGCAAGTGAAACGGTTTCCTTACCGGTCTATGGCATGGTTTGACAATTCCGAGAAGAGGAGGAAAGGGTTAGTATTATGGGGATGTAGGATGATTTACTTACATATTGTACTTGTCCCGCCGGACAGTAAAAGAGAAACAACAGGACATTACCATCGGTTTCGTTTGGTGCCGAATTAAACAAGAGGTAAGGACGGCCTTTTGTCGAGCATCGAAGCCTATATTGCCGTATTTCTACAAAGCAGAACATCAAAGCCATCATGAAGCCCGTTGCCCATTCTAATCGATTTCCAATGCTTACCTCCCAGTAGTTCACGGTTGATTCCTCGGCCATGATTTCATATATACATAGCCGGCCCTACAGGTGACACACACATGTTGTTAATGCAGTTTTTCTTTTCCTTTGCTGGTTGATTACTTACATCGCGGAGGTCATCGACAGAGACATCAATCAAGGTTGCGAATTCCTTGTTCCCCTTGTATATTTCCCCTGTGCGGCGCCATAGACAAGCCGGAATGGCCATCGCACTGAATACCCGATCGTAGTCCTATAATCCCACCCAACCCGCCAAAAAGAGAAGCATCAGTGTCGCAGTTGTGGCGGAGTTTCTTCGTTGGAAGATCTGTTTTACCAATAAGAGTCGTTCAAATGCCTCCTCCACCAAGATGAGATCCACATCAGTCAGTGATTGTGCGACATCTCTAAAAGCCGGCCTAAATGTTCCCATGACGTTCAAGATTCGTTGCCTACTATCGGGTGACATACTTTATAACAAAACAATAAGTGCAACCAGTGAATAAGGGCTTCCGAAGGAGAAGAGGATGAGTAGAAAAACGGTTGCTTACTATTTATCCATGTAACGTTGTAGCCTTGCGTAGCCATTGACATAATTGTAAGGTTTTAGAAACCCCGCCTCGTATTTCGCATTGATCACCTCGTTGAGTCTATCTTCTAGTTTTCCATCCTTGGGATCCGCCGCCGTCAAAAAGAAGTTGTCCCTCGTCGATTCTTTCCGACTAGGCTGATGATCTTCGACAAAGTCACTATTCCAAAAGTGCAAAGGCATTAGTTTGTTCCACTCGCTGGTTCACTAGTCCTTACTTACTTTAGTACGTTCAATTCGTTGTCTATGGAGCCACTTGTAAACGTTGTGGTGACTATGAATTCAAAATAAGGTCAAGTGAGTCCTTCCCATTCATCCCATTCCCACGGTTGCTTTACCCCAGTTGTTTTCGTCCATGTCGTCTATTAAAGTGCTAGGTGGTGTCGGTAAAGGCGTTGTTGTTGGATCCTCTGGTGGACTATTGTTGGTGGTGGTCTTCTTCCTTCCCGTTGGCGTATCGTGACACATGTCTCCAATACTACGTTTGATGCACCGTTGGCAAGGCCGTCCTACGTATAATTTTAGTATCGATAATCATGCTTCTTCTACCTTATTCCTGCTTGTATTCCTTACCTTCATCACAGGTCATATGAGATCGTCGACAAAAGACGCAAGCTAAAGGAGGAATCAGGTTGGGTGGTTTGTTAGTCATGACCACTGTCCGTTTTGTTTTCATTCAATCTTTCAAAAGCGTTACCCAATGAGACCTTTTTCCGTTTGCGCTTTAAAGTAGCGTCTATATTCGATGTTGATGGCGATTCGTACATTGCGTATCAACAGGAGATGGAAAGTGAAGGGAAGAGAAAGAGAAAGAGAAAAAGGAAAAAAAAAGTTGGCTGTCCCTTTTCCCAACTTCCCCCACAATGTCGGAGTGTAAATAATAGGGGAGCCAAGTCGTTATTCGTGCGACATGGTAATTTGATGTGGAGAAGTGGATTCTCTATTAATATCCAACCAAGCTTCTTCAAAAAAGCTCATTAAACACATCTGACAACACCATGTGTCACACCGTAACAACGCTCGAACCAATCCAATAAGATCACAAGATACAGTAACCAAACCACAAAAAAACGACACCCAACCCATTTATCAATGTGTATCAAAGAAACAGTTCTACAATCTATGTGGAGTATCTATAAGTCTAAGGGGGGGGACCAGTTAGTCAGTTCACTTGATGAGGCTTTGTTGTTGTAAAAGAAGGTCCGTGTAGGTTACGCTGCAGCTGAGTTCCAACCCTTTTGTCGTAATGGGTTGTAAATCGGACCAAAAGAGAGACAAGGAGGATCGTCGGTATCTTGTTGAATGTTAATTGATGTTTACCGACAAACAGACAATCCAAGTATCATCCTGGTGACTTGGCTTTCCCACGCCTTGTGTTGGTTTGAAGAGTCCCACGGGTGGTCTAGATGTTGTATGTGGGTGGCGAACCGACTGGGCTGCGGTCAGATGACAACAGATGGCGACAGTGTGATGGCGTTGGCTGCTTCCGAAAATATGGTACCCGAGCCCCACAGAGCCATATCTTAACCTAATAAGAACGAATAGTGAGAATCACATACCCTCGTCATTATGCCTTACCTTGCATGGGCTCGATGGAGAGGGTCAAAAGTTAGACATGGCCAAGAGATTACATCAGTGTGGTAATGTTGCTGTGGTAATGAATTCAATCGTCCAGGTAAAGTGACTTCCACGTCAGGATGGGATTACGAGTCGTATCGCAATGCGAGGGCTGTCTTGTTACTTGGTACTGATGGCTGCCCTGAGAGAACCATTCAATGTCAGCTTGATACCGGAAGAGTCAAAGGAGTTGGTAACGAGTCCACCTTGTCGACATGAAAGCGGTGATGTAGTTGATCCAGGGTAATCATGTCATTAATGAGCCAGCTAAACATCGTCATTGATTATCAGGCGCTGTCAAGTGGTGACCAGAGTTAAAAAGCAGGGCATAGGGAAAGAATGGAAAGAGGAAGGAAGAAAAGTCGATTTTGGCTTTCTTATCAAAATTCAATTTTTTCAAACTCCGGTTTGCTGGCTACAATAATAACTTTTCCGTCCATCCCATTCTTTGCTTCTTCTTTCCTTCTTCCCCACTTTTTATTTTTTCCACCGACAATAGCATCACACTACGAACGACGACAACCACGACGAAAGACGAACGACGACGAACAAACGGTAATACTCCCCTTCTCAGCATTCTGTTCCTCTCTTGATTACCATGACTAACAATTACTTTTTACATCCTTCATCTTTTTTCGACACTAGATTCGCTACGACGACGACGACGACGACGACGACGACGATAACGATAACGACGATGACGATGACGACTCGACCACTGCCTTAGATCATTTTTTAAGGCTGTTTTAAAATTTTTCAAATGTAAAAACATGGGGAAACCCTTGAATTTTTTTTTTAGGTGCACCCACTTTTCCTTTGCCATTGTACTTCTGAAGTGCCTCATTCCTTGACCCAGTCCGTGCGCACTCTACCACTGATACTTTTAGTACCGCTGACCGGCTCTCCCTTTCTTTATTCCGTAGCTCATTACACTAGACTAGTCACTCCATGGCCATAATCTCATTCCATTTAATAAAAGCTACTTGTATCCATCTCCAAGACTTTACTCTTTTGAATATGTTCCAGTCGTCTCGTAAACTGTGACATGCACCGGTGCGCCAAGTCTTGACCGACTGCTACGCACACAAAAGTTTGAAAAGGTTGTGTGAAATAATGTGGGCGGGCGGCCTTTGAACTCATATACTTTTTTAAAACTTTTCGATTTCCAGTTGTAACTTTGTAACGAGTTGCCATGTCTTTCAAAACTGAGATGGATAACCCATCTTTAAACTCCACACGGAACAAGATGAGGTGCATGCCTACCGAAAGATACCAAATTTGAAGTATACCTGTGTTGTATGCTTCGCTGAACCCTACACTAAGCTCGAAAACAGCGACTGATTCCAAAGGCATCAAAGTCGGTACTGCATCGACCAAAACCTAACGTTCTTGACATCATTCATTAAATAAGAAGTACTACTTTCTTCATGTGAAATTTGAGGTGAAGTTTATTATCCCTTTTACAAGAAAATCCATGTCCAGCCAAAAGTGACACTTTTCATGGGGGATGGTCCATCCTTTTTTTCAAAAAGCAAAGTTTGAAAAATTTGGTTTTCTGAACGGGAGGGTGCCAGGCACACATGATGCTTGTATAGATAGAGCTCAAAAGGCAAAGTAGTTAAGCCAGAGCAATAGCAGAGGAAGCTCGATCCCTTCGTTCAATTTTGCCCTAGAAATCGATACGAAAGTCATGAAGATGGTTTCAAATGAGTTTATTGAGTGAATGATATGATACTATGTTTAAGCTATATGAGGGGAGGGGGAGGCTGTGAAGGTGTGTACTGTGCAGGACTTGAAATGGCTGACCTAATGTAATGAGCTACGGAAAAAAGAAAGGGAGGACTAGTCAACGGTGCTAAAAGTATAAGAGGTAGCGGGCAAAGGGAGTGAGCAGAGGAGTAAAGCTGTTTAGCAGTGCAATAGCTACACAATCTACAATGGAAAGTGCGCCGATATCCGTTGCCGTCCCATTCGATCTACCAAGAAAAAAGGAGCATTGTTGCAAAAGGCAATTGTTAATCACTGGTAAAACAGAGATGGACAAGATGGTGAGAAGGAGAGAGTTACCCTGTATTTGTCGTTGAAGGTCGTCGTATAGAAAAAAGAGTCGCTCGTGAAGAGGTGCCAATGTCGTCGGAAAGAAAAAATGTGCTGAAGAAGCGAAGAAAGGGATTGACGGAAAAGTGTGCCTTTGTAGCCTAGTCTGTTCTTTTTTTTTTTTAAAAAGGGCGGAGTCTGAAAATTTGATCAACACTTTTTTTTCGACGGGCCAGAAACTTGGCTTTTCCAACTGAAGGATGCAAGGAGCATATAGTGACTATGTTGATTGGCTTCAAAAAGCAAAGTAGTAAAGTTAAAAAGGAGCTTACTCTTGATACAGAGTGAAAACCCTTACTCTTCCCAAATGCTGGAGGAGGGGGAATGCATTCACTTTTATTTGCAAACTCCGATAACGGCCCCCCAGTATGAGGAATCCAATCAGATTGTTATTGTCATGGTGAATGTTTAACCCGACTCTGAGATTAAACACAAAGTAAACGCACAGAGACTAGTGTATAGGAAACAAACAACGAGTATCGTCATCAAAAGCTGGGATCTGTGCGGGGGCGATGAGTCACGACATTGATGGAAAGAGATAATGCACAAACAAACAAGGAGATATTTAGATCAGATGAGGGGGTGAAGGCAAAGGCTTTTATGAAGGGGTTGCATCTTGTATCTGATTATCAACTAACCAATCAGTCATGAGAGCCATGCCCTAGAAACAAAAAAATCAGATAATCATTTCAAACCCCGAAATTTTGTAAACAGCCTTTATTTTTCTCCCTTTTGCTTTTCTTTCTTTCTCTTCTCTATATTTTATCATTTACTCATACCCTATTACTATCCACTATCATTCTCATTCTCATCCAATGTTGCCCAATCTACTGGGTGGGAAACTCTTGACGGGTGTGCTACCTCCAGATAAACATGACCATGCTGAACCTTGGCTCCCTTCTCACTCACCCATTGCCGACATTGAGTCATGTATTGATGATCCTACTCTTGCACCTCTCGGCGGCCACATTCGACAACTCAACAACAAGCACAAACAAAGGAAAAAGGAACACAAAAGTCAAGTGAAGATTCGACGAAAGCATGATCTTTTGCACAAGGACATTCATGGTGCTGGACTCCTGATGCTTAGACGAAAGAACCTGACTACAGATGACTTGGCACAACAACTCAATGCAACGAACGAAAGGTCTTTGCTTATTCAACAACCCATAGCGACGCATTATAGATTCGATGGACTGGTAGAACTAGATATATCCCGGAACAAGCTGGCATCGCTTCCTGTAGAAATCGCCAATCTCACTCAATTACGGACCCTCAACGCATCGTCAAACCTGCTGACTCGTCTCCCGACTGAATTATACCATCTGACTAGATTGGAGGTCCTTCTCCTGGCTCAAAACCAACTTTATACCATTCCTGACGAACTACCTCTTCAACTTCCCTACCTCGTCACTCTCTCTGTTGCTGGCAATCGGATTGATTATCTCACCCCCAATGTGTCTCGATGGAAGTACATGTGTCATTTACAACTGGGCTCAGTCTATGGTGGGAATCTGTTGTCAAGGTTACCGGATACAATTGTGGATATGCCTTGTCTAAACGAACTGGATCTGTCTTGCAATCAACTGTGTACACTACCAAGCAACATGTATATCCCTTCTCTGCTCCATCTCAATGTCTCTCGCAACCAATTGGATTCTTTGCCTACAAGTATCGGTCGCTGTCATGGGTTGAAAACATTGAATGTAAGCAAGAATCATTTGACAACGTTGCCCGCTAGCTTGGTGGAACTGGAAAACTTGGAGCTGTTTGATATCTCGGAAAACCTGTTGTGTATCATGCCTGCTGATATCTTGGAAAGGATGAACACAACCTTGTTGATCACTGGGAATCCACTGACTCGCCCTGGCCACTGCGATAACTCGAATCCGTCCGATGCCTATGCTCAACTATTGAAACGAATGACTATGCGTGCTCTACCAATGATGTCTTTGTCCTCTTCGTCGTCTTCCTCATCCTCCTCATCCTCATCCTCCTCTACTTCAACTTCTTCTCCTCTTCGATCTCACCATCAATGTGGACCACAGGGGAATGGATGCTTATCAGTGCGATCATCACCACAACAACAGCAATCAAGATCATCACCATCCTCCTCACATTTACACAATCGACAGCCACCACCATCTGCCACCATTGCCATACCATCATCGATACCCTCAAACACACCGCATTACTTGGCAACACCTACACCTACACCAAGTTCATCCTCCACTATACCAACATTGCTGCATGAAACAGATCAAGGCGACGACGATACGGATGATGATGCGATGATTGATCGGGAGCTGTCCTTTTTGGCCCAACAATTGAATGTCCAAGGGGCAAGTCGACAACCCACGCCACCCTCGCCCCCTCTGTCCGATGCGCCTCCCTCCGATGACTCGACGGTCCCTACAAATGTCGGGTCTCCACCACTCCAAGACGATATGTTTTCAAGATCACTCTTAATGGAAGCCATGGCAACGATGGAAGACGAGGCCGACTCTTATACCATGGTAGAAGAAGAAGAAAACGATAGCTGCTCTTCTCTTTTATCTTCCAACACCCACTTCTCCACCAACATGCTGCATTCGCTTCGTGAACTTGCCACGCGGGTGATCTTACAGTCCAAGCTCAAGGTCCCTCTCCACATGATCCCTCCTCACCTGGCCAATGATCTGTCCAAGCATCGATGGTGCGCCAAATGTCAGCAGCCCTTCGTGAATGAATGGCTAACATCGGTGCAAGTAAAAAGCTATGGTGGCCATCCTGCTGTGGTGCGTCGGGTCCGATTCTGCTCCACTCGGTGCTGGCAACATTACCTCCATTCGCGCAAAAAGTCTGTGGTCTGTGTGCATCGGTCGGAGACTCAACCTATTCTGCGGGCAAGCGCTGAGCAAGAAGAAAACGATTGGCTGGAAGCTTCCTCTTTGGCCGCTGGTGGTGGTCCCATAGTCTAGATTTATAGTTTTACGCTAGTTCTTATTGGTTGAAATGAAATAAATAAGCCCTAACCGGACTTTTGGATTACCAGGATTACACTTATTGTCCAAATCAAGGTTAATGTGAAGTGGAACTTTGCTATATCTGTGATAAAAGAAGCATGTAGTACACAAGGGTAGTAATAGGTCTTTTTGCAGTAGTGTGGGAGCATCAACCGTCTAATTAACGCTTCCATCAAAGCCTTTATCGCATTCACCAACCTATCCTTGTTGATAATGACGCTGAGGCATTCAAGCCCAGCATGATGAACCTCGGGGTTGAAACTCCGCCGAGTCAGAATTTGAATTGCCAAGGCACAGAATTGAAAAAAAAGTATTTCTTTCTCTTTCTTTCTCTTTCTTCCCTTGCATTCTCAATCCCGGTCATGAATCCATATCCCCCACCTCCTTCTTCTCATTATCCCTCTGCACAAGGCTACGGTGCACCTGATCAAGTCAATCAAGGCTATGGCTCACCCAACGACCTAAACCTCAATCAAATGAACCTCAACAGCAACAGCAATCATCATCACTATCCACCACCTGGCGGCAGTAGTGGCAGTTTCCATCTGGGCCACCATCAACTCCATCGACCTCATCTCCATGATCTGAAAGAACAAATTCTCCATCATCAACAAGGCCCTACTCAAATTATCTGTGGTCCTTTGCTCCGCTACATTGATACTGATTATCATGCCCGCATGTGGCGAGGGTCCTGCCTGATCGTCTCGAATGAAACCCGCGCACCACCTCTCCGAGTCGAGCTCAAGTCTGCCCAATCCGGTCGTAGCCAAGTGTTGGAATGCCATGCCGAACGCCTGGACAGTTTCCGCCATCAGTACCACTTTTGGCGCTACGAACTCAACCTGCCCTTGACCACACAACCGCAACATGTCGTCTACACCGTCCCCAGCACCGGTGCTCACCATGATTTCCATCTGCCCGCCATCCAGGAATCCATGCGCTTCATGTTTTACTCGTGCAACGGCTTCTCCGATATCCCGCAAGACATCAAGGATAAGTTTGGTGGTCTGGATCATCCTCTATGGCAAGACGTCTTGGACCGTCACCAAGTCATGCCTTTCCATGTGCTCATTGGCGGTGGCGATCAGCTTTATCAGGACAGGATTATCAAGGAGGACTTTATGCAGCCTTGGAACGATGAAAAGGATCCCAAGAAACGACTGGCTATGACTTTGCCTCCTCAGATGGTCGATGGTATGGAGCGCTTCTACTTTGATAACTATGTAGTAAACTTTGGGTAAGTGGGAAAGCAGATTTGGGAAAAAGTCAGGTACTGATCTCTCTTTCTTTTGGTGTAGGCCAAAAAATCCTTGGGTCGCAAAGGCCTTTGCCTCGATTCCTTCTATCAACATGTGGGATGATCATGTAAGCCGTTGTCATGGAAATATGGATAGGAATGGGATCTTAATGGACTATTTCTTTGATTTCACATTAGGATATCATTGATGGCTATGGCTCGTATCCTACTGATATGCAAAATGCCCATTGCTTTACGAGTAAGTGTCTATCTTACATAGATGGTAAATCTGACTTGTTTTGTATTGTATGATACATAGCTCTCTTTGAAAACGCCTGTCGATTCTACTATCTCTTCCAACATCATACAACTGTGGAATTGGCTGAACGGCATGGCATGATTCGAGGTACTAAACCTGCTTGCAACAGTGTGGTGACAACATTGGGCCCTGACATCGGTATCCTCTCATTGGATTGTCGTGGTGAACGCACCAAGCATGACATCTGTCAGCCAAAGACATACGACATCGTCCTCAATGCCCTTCATACTAGACTGCCAAGTACTGTGAAGCACTTGTTGATAGCCACAGGTAAAGTGAATAAGCTTAGGTTGATATTGGCACAAATATGTACTAACTCTCTTGGGTGAAACAGGTGTTCCTTTGATCTACCCACGTTTGACGCTGTTTGAAAAGGCAATGGATGGTGCGGCAGGGTTTAACTTGGCTACCTTGGCAGGCAAGACGGGAGCTTTGGGCGATGTTATCACCGGTAGTCTGAACAAGTGGAATGGGGACCCTGAACTCTTGGATGATATGAATGACCGTAAGTCGAATGGAGGTCCTATGGAAATCGGTACTCAAATCTTCCTCCCTCATAGATTGGACGGCAGGAAACCATCTCGTGGAACGAAAACGTCTGATCGAAAACTTGCAACAATATGCCCGCCAAAAGTCGGTCCGTGTGTCCTTCCTCGGTGGTGATGTATGGCATGACAAAGGAAAGGAAAGCTATGTGATTGACCCTTTTCATTTTTCTTTAGGTCCATTGTTGCGGTGCGGGGAAGCTATACTCAAAGGATATGAAGGAAAAGGAAGAAGGGGACCCCTACTTTATGGTGCAAATCATTTCCAGTGCTATTGTCAATGTGTAAGTAGAGTGAATGGATTCTCTCTCTATGGTTCTATATCTAACTCCTTTGTCTAGACCTCCTCCTCAAGCCCTGTTGACCATCTTGAACCAAAATTCTTCCTACATCACATTCAATGGAAACACCGAGGAAAAGATGTACAACATCTTCAAGAAATCGCCTAACGGGAATACAGTAAGTCTCTATAGATACCATAGGTGGTTTGCATGAACTCACACTCCTTTTATAGCGACAAAACAAGAAACTGATGGGTTGCCGAAACTACTGTGCTGGTTACTTTGACGAAGCCACAGGGAAGATCAACTTTTGGATCCAAGCTGAAAAGGAGGTGGGCAAGAAAGGGACGATGGGCTACTTGTTGGATGTACCCAAATTGGTCTTTGGTCAAGCGGGCTATCATCTGCATACACAAGGAAAGAATCATCTCCTCTCTTCGGGTGCTGGCTATCAATACAAGGAATCCTTCCCTGGCGCTCAACAACAGCAGCAATATCCTCCCCCTGGCGCTCAGCAGCAGTATCCCCCTCCCCCTGACAACGGACCCGGCGGATTTGTCATGCCCCAACCTTATCCATAGTGTCTTTTAGCAGTAGTTGTGGCTGTATATGTATATGTAGTACTGGGGACACCCTCTTATGATTAATAATAAACATCGTCTTATCAGATCCATCTTGATTCAGGGGCATATGTCAATGGTAGTGACACTCAGACCCTTCCTGCATGACTCCACTTTTTATCATCCCACATCATCCCACATCTAAACAGACAAACAAGGTGATCTATTCTTTATTATTTGCTACTAGTGTGTAATGTTCAAGTCATCAATCAAGACTAAAGTTCAAAAGGTATGTAAGAAGAGGAGGGGGGAGTGATAATAGATCAACCACCATAATAAATAGGCCAAAAAACGACGCCGAGGTGATTTAGAGGATCAAGCATTTGCTTTTCTTGTCCTTCTTGGGTTTTGATTTGGTGCCGGCCCGGAGTCCTTCACGTTGCGCACGGATTGTCTTGACCACCTGGTAAAACGAGCGTTCCACATTGACACACGTCTTGGCAGAGGTTTCGATAAAGTCGCACGCCATCCGTTTCGCCATAGCATAGCCTTCTTCCCGATGGACATCCCGTTCCGTCACTTTATCGCACTTGTTGCCCACCAGCATCAAAGGCACATTGTCCACATCCTTCACCCGGAAGATCTGGTCACGGAATCGTTCGATGCGGTCAAATGTCGATCGTGATGTGATGGAGTACACTAATAAAAAGCCTTCACCGTCCCTATCAAAAAAAGATATCCCGTCAGTCTCATTTGCTCTCATCATGTATGTAAGTAGTACCTGATCCATTGGTCACGTAGTGCTGTGTATTCCTCTAAGTTGTGTATAAAAAAAGGAGGAGTGAGCAATTCAGATCGAGCCCTTCTCCAAAGTCACACTGTCTTACCTTGACCGGCTGTATCCAATACTTCTAATACACAAGGCTGATCATCAATTACTACCTGCTTCCGGTAGGAGTCTTCGATAGTGGGATCATAGGTTTCTATTGGGCGAAAAAAGAGATGAGCTGGTCTGTGGTTTGGAAGGTATACCAAAAAAGCAACTTGCCTACAAAGTGATTCAAGCAAAGCTGTAAAAGAAAGGTGAGTTTACGCTGGGCTGGCATAGTGAGGGTGGGTTACTTACCTGAATAGTCAACGCTGTCTATATAAAGAGAGCCAAGAGACGGTCAGAATTCCAGCACATGATTCCTATTGCCATCTACTTACTTTGCCCACACCACCATCACCCAGTACGACCAGTTTATAGAGCATCATCTTTTAAGTTATCTATCAATATCGATCAATGCGGTCGGAATGGATCAGAATGAGTCATGAATGCAATGCAGAGGTTTGCTTTGTTCATCATCCTACCTGTTTACAATGAAGGGAGAGATGATATCGATAAGAGGGTTATCCGAAGAGATAAAAACCACAAAAGAGTATGGTGAGGAAGAAGGGAAAAAAAAGTAAGAGAAAGAGGAAAGAAAGGAAATGAGCGCACGTTTCTCCCTGAAAGCTGAAAAACCTTTTTTTTTTTTGTGGGTACAAACAAAGAAATTCTGTTGCGTGGAATTGAAACTCCGCCCGTTGGTCCATAAATCAGTTGGAAACCATGTGTTCTCTCCATCCTAGATTGACCTAACTATTCCGAGATAGCGGGGATGCACTTGTGTCTGGTTTTTTTTTTTT
>LT552697.1:62561-79655 GCA_900079185.1 Absidia glauca
GCTTCCAGAATCACATTTTCATCCAACATCTTTTGAGCTTCCACGCTGGTCTTGTATCTTGAGGATTGGGGGCAGTATTTGCAGTCTTCAGTACAGCCACCGGTCTTGATAGACAACAGAGTCGCTTGTTGAACCTGGCGAGGGTTAAAATTCTCACGGTGTGTTTTGGCCTATGGAACAGAAACAGTAAGTAACAGTAACTTTTCAGGCGAATTGCACTTACACCATAATACATGAGTTCCAAAAAAGGTGAGTCATAGATAGCTTGGATTTCTTCACGAGTCCAGTCGTTACGTAAGGCTCCACCTGCATGTAAGGCAGCAGCAGAGGTTGCTTGAGGAAGCGTGGATGTGGCAGCGCTGACGGACGCCAATCGAGATGGAGTGGCTGTGCTGTAAAGACGACTGGTTAATGCTGTGGTGGATTGAAGAGGGCGAAGAGCAAGACGAAGACTAGACATGATTAGAGTGGTTGTGGTAAGGGTGTGATGAGAAGGGTTCAAGAAAGCGAAAGAGAAGCGAAATAAAGGGGGAGCGCCCATCTGTGTTTTAAATACACCCCCAACCTTTTTTTTTTGGGCGTGACTTTAGACTGCACTGGTGAGATCTCTGTTTCAGTGAGTCAATCTTTCCATTTATAGGACCTTTTGATAAGATGAAAGCGATGGGACCCAACACGAACATACACACATCGCTGTATTCTAAGGAACACAAGTGGTTACCCTCTCACTCTCTCCTTTTCCCAATATTGAAACTCCGCCTTCCAGCCCTGGCCCGCTCTTGCCCTCTGTTGAATGTGAACGCATATGTCAAAGAAAGTCCCATCATCAAACAGAGCATACAAACAGTGGGGGGCATGATATCATAAACTCCACCTCTCCGACAACCGATCCCTCAAAGGCAAAAGTTGGATCCAAGGTATCCACCCACCAATCAGATCCACCTGTCAGAGACTAGTCTCGCATTCACCGTGGGAAAAAAATTGTGATCACATTCAGGCACTGCTCGATCGGGGTTTTCTTGATCCAATCAACACCCAACAAAAGTCCTGCCCTCCTGAGTGTAACCTTTCTGTGGCAGAGCTATTTTCATTTCATGCCATGACTCTTAAATTCCATTCGTTAGAGCACCAGGGATTGAGCACGTACAAACATAGGTTCATGCAAACTGACCAAGGTCAAGGAGGAAGCTTTATTGATCGATATGCTGTAAACTGACCATAACTATGGCTAAGCTAAAGAGATCCAAGTGGCGGGGTACCGGAATGTAGGACATAAAAGCTGACAGTTCGTTCGTCCCTTTTGACCTGAGAGGCCGTCCTTTTGCACGAACCCGATCCTATAAATGATAATGTTATTCAGGTCAAGGAGAAGAGTAAATTCTCATGGAGATGGCTTCAGGTGAGCTTTATTAAATGAATGAATGAGATTATGGTTAAATTATATGTCCAAAGGGGGGGGAGCTGTGAAGGGATATAAGACCTGGAATGGGTTGACTAATCTAGTGTGATGACCAACAGAATGAAGAAGGAGAAAAGTGCGCAAGCGGCATTAAAAGGGCCAGTGGCAATGTGTACAAGAATTGGGTCGAGAGATGGGGAACTTCAGAAGCATAATGGGCAAGCAATCTACAGTGGAAAAGTGAGTGCACCTAAAAAAAATGCGTCCAATCCCTAATCTAACCACATGTCCATCCAGTCCTGGTGTTAGAAAGCCTATATCCGTTGCCATCCCATTTGATTACCTAAGAAAAAAAGAAGCATTAATGCAAAAGGCAAATGTTGGTCATGGGGGAAAAGGATGTTCATGGGGGGAAAAGGATGTTCATGGGGGGAAAAGAGTTACGTGCCGTTCAGTGCTAATGGTCGCTAGTTCATAGAGGTTTTATGTTAAAGGCGGTGTCATTCTTATCGGAGGATAAAAGTATTGACGATGGAAAGGTAAAAAGTGATGGGGAAGAGAAGAAGGAGGGAAGAAATGGATTGGGAGAAAAATTTACATTTATGCACCCGGCGGAGTTTAAATACCTACCCTAAGCTTCTGAAGTCCCAACTCTGCTACCGCCCCACTCTACTCCAACTCCACAGGTTTTACGCTCCATATTCGCAGTGTATATGATATAAAAGCTTCTTTTATTGCTATATGTCAAACGGGGAGGGGGGGAATATAAAGATCAAAAGTATAGAGGGTGGGATATATGACTATGTATAAGATGTAGAGTTTAATTTTCGATGTCGATGATGATGATGGTGGTCCAGAGTTCCGATATCATGTTTCCCTCCACAACAAAGTCTGACGTTTTCTAGCCCCTCGTCGTCATCGTCGCCGTCTTCATGATCGTGGATACTGGAGGCTGTATGTATCGATGGGTTGCGATGGAACATGTCGCTGATCCTTTGGAAGCTGGGTTTGCGCAAGATAGAGGCAGAGACGGAGCGGCGAGGCATAATTTCAGGGGGTGGGCCGGTTTTCATGACAAGATAATTCAAAGACTATGGAAATAAAAAGCAGGATGAGCGACTATGATATTGTGTTGCAAGGCACTTACTTGTAACCAGATGACATGTCGTTCGAGAGTGGGTGCCTTGATTTTGAGAGGCCGTTCAGAGGTATGGACCAGCAAAAAGGGGACGTCTGAGCCTTCATCGGGATAACCCACTGTGACGTTTTCGACAAGGGCGTTTTTGGAACCACCATTGACGTTTCCAGGGGCATGTTCGGACCAGTAGAGCGTGCGTGAGTAGGGGTGGATCCAAAAGTACCGCTGATGCTGCCGCCGGTCGGAAAATCCGCCCATGTGTTTTCTAGGGTACTTGGTGAGCCATTCGCCGATCATGGTTTGCGTAATGGATACGATGGTGGGATCCGAGTGGGTTGGGGTGTCGATATTACTGGAGATGGTGGAGGAGGAGGAGGATAAGGTGTCGTCGAGGTACTCTTGTGTTGCACTGGCAGTGGTTCGGGTGGCCTTGTCGAGGAGAATAGAAGGAGGTGGTTGGTGTGGCCGTGCTGGGACAAGAATCATCTCCTGTTCATCTTCGCCTTCTTTGATACCGAGTCGAGCCTTGTAGTCTGACATTGCCTTGGTCACAGCGCTGTCCATTTGTTCTTGCGTGTACTTGTTGCAGGCGGGATCCAAAGACAGGTTTGTGGTGTTGTTGAGACTACCAAGCCAGTCGGTTGTCGATGTGTCGTTGTTTCGTTCGTATTGTGCCGCGCTGTCTTTTGTTGTGACCCGTATGGACTGCGTTTGCTGATCAATGGCCTGTGTTGTACGTTCGTGCTGGACAGCCGTATCCACCTTGGTCGGAGTGTCAAACTGTACCCCTTGATCTACAGGTTTGCTTGGTGATGATGCCACCTCTAGATCTTGGATAGTCGCCTCGTTGTTGTCCTGTAGTTGTAAATCACATTGCACACCTTGATCCACGGAATCGCTAGATGTTAATGATGATGGTGTCAGGTGGATATCCCGTGATGATAGATCGCATTGGACTTCTTGGTGCACTGCGCTGCTTGTTTGTCGTAAATCAGCATCAGCCACTTGACTCGTCGTCTGCGTTGTTGTTTCACATAAGGTCACTGGGGCTTGATCAATGCATGCTAAATGTTTCGTCGTCAAGCCAACATGATCCCACGTTTCCAGGTGTCGTTGAAGCTGATTCGTACGTGGTTCTTCGTTGCTGAGTTTTGTTGTGCTTTGGGATAGTTCAAGCGACAGAGAAGTGAATCCAGCGGGTACATTATCGTTATCGTCGTTGTTGGAAACAGAAGAGTAATCATCATCGTCGTCGTCATCATCGTCGAGATCATTCGTATCAGAGATGTCAGAGTCATTGTCGTCAGGGCCAGGGGTATGCTTCGTTGCCGTTGCTGCTGTCGCTGTCGCTGTTCTTCTTGCACCACGGAGAGCAGTCGTTTTCTTCGATCGTCGTTGTTGCTGTTGTTGCTGTTTTACTTTGCGCTGCTGCTTCTTTTGCTGATCATCGGCCACCTCCACCCACAAATGAGGATCATTCTGTAGTTGTTCGATCGCTTCTTGAGATTCCGCCAGCAGTTTCTTGAGCTCGAACTTTTCCGTCTTTTCCTTGTGAAGATTTGAGCGAAGATTGTTGACCATTCGATGCGCATGACCCAAAGACGTTTTCAAGGTTTCCACCTCCATGGCTGGTGATTCGCTACCGGGAGAATCGTTCATATGGTGGTGATGGTGATGATGATGAGGGCGATGGGTCGAATCAGTGCCAGGTAAAGCGGTGTCATCGGTTGTCGTGGCTGCAGTTGGTGACGGGTGGTGGGAAGATTGCTGCTTAGAGAGTCGAGATTGAGCTTTGGCAATAGCTAGCTCGGAGGTCAATGCTTCAATATGTTTGGCGTGTTGTTGCGCTTCCCGTTGGTACCCAGCACAATGTCGTCGCATGTTGCCCATGTCATGTTCATGCCGCTGTTTCGTCTGCTCCAATGATTCCGCCAGTTTTTCTTCTCTACCGCGCAGCTGCTCCATTTCGTTCTGAAGTGTGCTGACCTGCTGATTCAATTTGGTGTGTTCATGGCTCGATTTATCCAGCTGGTGCTGCATCTCCGTCACGCTGAGTGTCAATTCTTGCTTTGATAGCTCCAAGTTCCATGTTTCTTCTTTTAGATGTTCTATGTATAGAGAAATGAATGAATGAATGGAAATCATGCGACTCTGTCTTTTGTTATTACCTTCACTTTCTTCACGTTGACGTAACTGTTTGGCCATGGCTTCAGCTGACCGTTCCAAATCCGTCTTTTCGATATCCATCGCCCGGAGCTGTTCTTCTTTTTCTTGTAAGAGGACCTGCATTTTACGGACTTCGAGCAATAGACCTTGACCGATTTCAGTGGCGAATTCGATATCTGTATTGCGTCGATCTGTGCTGGGTGTTTTAGACCGTCGTTGTGTGGGGCCCGTTACAGGTGCTGGTGGCAAAAGAGAGCTAGAGGTGATGTGATTGGGAGAGCTCCTTTGAGACTAGGGAGAGGCGAAGGAAGTGAAATGAATCAGGAGTAAAATTAATCATGTTAGTATGTATTGGGGTCTTCTTTATACTCTCCCACCCTAGTTCCTACCTTATCGTCGTTCGCCAATCTGTCCCGTAGTTGACTGATTTGACGGGTCAATACGTTTCGTTGAATCGCACTAGTACATTCTGCAAGTTGCTGTTCCTTTTCGGTCAGGTCTTTCTCCATGTCTAATCTTGAGTGTAGTTGATTGTCGCCAGATGGTCGCATCATCGGGCGAGGCGAAGGACCTAATGGTGTAGAGCGTGTAGGCCGGGGATGCTGTGACAAGGACATCGAGGAAGAGAAGTGGTATCGTGGAGATGGTCTATAGGGACTTCTTCTTGTCTAGTCAAAAACAAAGAAAAAGTGGGCGGGAGGGAAGAAGAAAGAAAGAAAGAAAAAAGTCGTCGAGACGCCTTTTATAAAAAAAAATGGGGGCCTACCAAAACCAAACAAAAAAGTGGGTCGAGCGAATGGAGCCTGAATGTTCACATGGTCGGGTATGCAAAACAAGGTGCATAGTCGGTTGTTTGATGACTTTTTTAGGTACACAGTTCCAAGTTTGAAGCAGAGCAAACTGACAAGCGGAGTTTTAATATACCACGAGACAATGCGTTTATTGAGCAGTACAAATAAAAAGGCAGGATGATATACTAAGAGTAAACTACCAACCATCTAACTACCATGTAACACTGAGAATGATGTTTCAAACTAAGGCACAGAAGAAGCCTACCCAAAACTTGAGCCACCCAGACTGGTCGGATGATGACATTCAGAGTCTATAATGCTACACCCGCCTTTCTTAATACATTAGTAAGAGATGCGGCACACTGTAATCCATGTTTCAGTTTGTGATGATGATACCTACCTTGATCACCTGGCTTTAACCTTGCCGCAAAAGGAGTCGGGTGTCATGGTATTGTGTCTATCTATGCCGTAAAGAGTTTGATGTTGTTGTGTTCCTACTGGAAAGGAGAGACCACCAGAATCAGTTGGGCTAGACTTGCACTAGCTCGCTGTGATTGCCAAAGTAGAAGATTGATCCCATAAACTGAATGACCCTTCGGTCTCGTCTTCCAGTCATCCGTATACCATGAGAAGATCTACTGAATTTGATAGTGAGCAGCACAAATACATGGACGCACCATGTCTATTGAGATTTGAAGGACATTCCATCGGTGCTAGTTCAGGGACAGGAAGAAGGCCAAATGGAGACAGGGTGGTAAAGCAAGCAAGAGGCCAGCATCATTCCTTAAAGGGCGGTAAATACATAAAAGAAGACCGGCCAATACATGCACGCTTGGATGTTGACGTACAACGTATCCTGTCAATCAGTGGAGGAGGTGGAAAGAAGGAAGGGAAATGATCTCGCTCCATTTTCAGTGTGCCCTTTATGAAATTTTTTTATTTTAAACTCCGCGCGCTGGGATAAGAATAACTTTTCCGCCCGTCTTCCTATTTGCTCCTTCTTCCCCTCGTCATTACTTTTTTGCCTCCACATTGTCATTCTCTTTACTCCACGTCGACAAACGGACGAACGACGAACGACCGATGAACGAACGAACGAATAAATGGTAAGTCTTCCCTTCTCAGCATCTTTTAATCTTTTGCTTACCATTACTAACTTTTTGCCTTTTGCATCGCTCCTCTTTCTTTTGACACTAGATCGACTACGACGATGCCGACGACGATAGGGACGACGACGATGCTAATGACGACTCCAGCACTGCTTCATGTCGCCCAAAAAGGCTCTTTTTAAAATTTTCAAATGTAAAAAACATGGGGAAACCCTTGAAATTTTTTTTTTAAGCACTTTCTTTTCCTTGGTGGATCTCTCAGCCATGGCACTGTTGAAATGTATTAATTCTTCGGTCTTTTCCTTTGGTTGCTGTCACTGGTATTTTTCGAGGCAGCTAGCCTGGTCTCCGCCTTTGTCATTCCACTAGATTAGTCTTGTCATGATTTCCCTTCATTACCCCCACCCACCCACTTTGACCTATAGTTTAGCCATAGTGATAGACTGTTTAAAGTATACCCATCAATAAAACGCATTCTTTGACTTTACCAATTAGCCTTATCGAGTCTACATGGATGATCACTAGGTAGCCCTACAGCGAGCTGCTATGGAGCGGGGTTTAAACTACGGTTGTATCACATATGAGAATGCAGAGTGGAATTGAATACAATGCATGCTTTCCCAAAAGCTTTTCTTGGCACGCTGTCCCATACACAACATGCTCCCCGTCGGAGTGAAACCCCAAATTGAGTTAGTCGAGTGCTGTGGCCCATGCTTTTGGGGGAAGGAGTGTGCATGTAACACTCTTCCCAGCATTCTCCATGAACGAGCCCCGTTTGAAACTCAGACAGGGATGTCAAATCATGCGATGGGTGCGCTCCCCCTCTCATGTGATCCCTCACTATGGAAACCATGCGGGGAAGTTATCTATAAATACAATGTACAAGTGTGCTGTTTATTGATTGGTATCTATTGGTTCTTGCTAGCCAAGGAATTAGTGTTCTTCATCACCAACGAAGACAAGACTCTATTCTAAAATGGTAAAAGGTTAATTTCTGTGCCAATGAGGTTATGCCACGGCTTTTTACCTCGACCTGTAAATCATGGCAGGCGGATTTTAGGGCTTCAATTTCGTCTTGTTGACTTTTGTATTGGGCTGTTAAGGTACAGAGCGACTCCTTCATTTGGTCGTATTCACTTTTTAGTGATGGTAACAGAACAAAGGGGAGATCGTTTTGGATGGGCTTTGCATCGGCGGGCTTTGTGGGGTGACAGGTTGTACCATTGAGACGTTGGTGCCGATGCAGCGCATCCGACCTGGCAAACGACCGTGAGCAGGATGTGCAGAGGAATGGCTTTTCGCCTGTGTGTAGCTTCAAATGACGCTTCAAGTCGTACTGGCGCCGGAAATCTTGGTGGCATTGAGTGCACTAGTAAAATCATGCAAAAAGGGGTGGGTGAGCGTGTGATTTGAAACGCCGCCGATGTCTGATGATGTTGGTGGTCAAACTTACTTTGAAGGGTCGTTCCGAGGCATGGGTTGTCAGATGAGACTTCAGATTGTTCAACCGGGTAAAGGTGTGGTGACAGACATCGCACCGAAAGGATTTCTTTTTTGATTTGGTTGGAGCGATCGGTGGTTGCGATCTTTTTGGGAAGGGTTCAAAGTCCGTCGGGGTTAACAGGAAACACCCTAATGGAGATGAGGAGGTACGTGCGTCTTTTTGAATTGAAGGGTGATGAGGAGGAGAAGACTTGTTTTGTAATGGGGGAAGATGTTTCCCGTGATGCAAGATAGGAGGTAGTGATAAGGTGGACATTGTTTGTGTGCCATTGTTGTTTTCAGCCATAGTGAAGAAATGGCTTGGTAAGGTCATGATGATAAATGAAAAGCAAAGGAAAAAAAGGAAGAATGGAAGAGAGGGTTCTTTTTATAGCTTTTGATGTTCGGATGTAGTTGACCGAGCTATAATTGGGATAGCCTTTTGCCATGGAAGAGTGGCGAGACAACCAGGTGGTTCTTTGTAATGCCACCTGTCATCGAGGAGCGGAGGTAAAAAAATAATCGGAGTTGTAAAAAATCGGAGTTCAGATTACGATGTTTGTTCTCAAAGTCATTGGGGCGATTATCTTTTTTCCCTTCTTTCCTTCTCTCACTTCTTCCTCATGGCCATTATTGAAGAACTTGCTTCTGAGCCGCTCACTCCCACTAGAGAGCCCAATCAGCAACAGCAAAAGCAGCAACATGATGATTCCAACATACCCCCATCCACACCATCTCCAACCATACAAAGCGATCCACCCTCTTCAGCGACGACGGTAAAACGAAATGACGACGACGCCGACGACGAACCATTAGCTTCACCACCTGTTGTCATTCTTGATCAAGATCTATTCTACGATGCAGCCGAAGATCCCGCCCATCTCCTAGCAAAAGCGACCTCGTACAAATCCCAAGGCAACCGATACTTTGGCGGTGGCGATTACGAAAAGGCCCTGACGAGTTACCAAGATGCAGCGACGTTATGCCCTGCCGATCAGGCCGAGCAGCGCGCGGTGTATGCGGCGAACATGGCGGCGTGTCATTTGAAACTGGGGAATGCAAAGGAGGCGAAAACGATGTGTGATACAGCGCTTGATTTGGACCCTGGGTATGTCAAGGCAAGGTTACGGCGTGCGCAGGCGAACGAACGGATCGACTCTTCGGCGGCTCTTTCAGACGCTCTCAAGGACTACCAACACCTCTTGGATTGGCATCATGGGAAAGCGACGAAGAAAAACGACGACACCTCTGAAGAAGAAGAAGAAGAAGAAACGGTACCACGGATTGTGCTGGACAAGACGACATTGGCGATCTGTCAACGGAGTGTGCGTGACCTACCACCAAAGATCAAGGTCAAGATGGAAAAGGAAAAGGACGAAATGATCGGGAAACTCAAGGATCTTGGCAATACCGTGCTTGGCAAGTTTGGTCTGTCCACTGATAACTTCCAATTCCAAAAGGATCCCTCGTCTGGTAATTATAGTATGAACTTTGTCAATAGCCCCTCTTCTTCTTAGCTTGTAGTTTTTCCCCAAACCCCCTTTTATGACCCATCTGTATATCATTCAACCCTACATTTTTATTAAAAGTGTGATCAACATCACTGCCTCATAGTGATACGGTATAAAATAAGTATGAAGTGAAAGTAAATACAATATCAAAAAGCACAGGTAAACCAATAAATACGACTACTGTTACTACTACTAGACTAGACTAGACTAGACTACATTTAGAAGGGAGGGGGATAGGGTGGTTGATGATGTTGATTTTGCTGATGCTGTTGTTGTTGTTGCTGTTGCTGATGTTGTTGTTGTTGTTGAAATAAAAGATGTTGCTGATGTTGTGCGTGCTGATGGGGTGACATACCAAAAAGACCAGGTGGGGGAGGGGGAGGACGGTGCATAAATGGATCAGGCGATAACTGTTGTTGCTGCTTCATGTCTGGCGGCATCATACCAGACGGCAATCTATCAAACAAACCAGGGGGAGGCATCATCATACCACGTGGCACATTCTGCTGCTGCTGTTGTTGCCAGTGTTGCTGTTGCAAAGTCTGGAGATGTTGTTGTTGAGGGGATATACCGAATGGAGGAGGTCGCATCATAGCCGGGAATCCATTCTCTGGTGCCGCACCATTAAAGTGACCAAGCGAAGATCGATTCGATTCCATCTCCTTTTCACGTTCGGCCACACGTGCTGACATGATCGCTGGGTCGTGGAATGGCACTGTACCTTGACAATAAAAGTGGGATGATTGATAAGTTAACCCCTCCAAGTATTCTTTTCCTTTCTTTTACCTTCTTGTCCGTGTTCCTTTTCCGTCGTATGGGTGGCAGCGTTTTTCAAAAACTCGCCGAAAAAGTGTTGCGCTTCTTGTCGTCTATCAGGCCGCTGTAACATCTGTTGCTGATCCTGCTGGAAACCTGGTGGGGGAGGCATGGCTTGTTGTTGTTGAGGGCGAGAGTGTGGTGGTGGGTGGTGGTCCCTGTTGTTCATCATATTGCCCATTGGACCTACACCGCCACCAAAGCTGATACTGGCATTGGGAAGCATGGCTCGAAGATCGTTGCGAAGTTGGTATTCTCCATTTTGTGGGGGAGGTGGTTGCTGTTGTGATGGAGGTGGTGGGGGTTGGTACTGATGATGATCCATAAAGGGCTGATGAGGCGATGAGGCCGCAAAGGATGGAGATGCAAGCTGGTGGAGTGATGACGACGAAGGAGAGTGAGGTAATGCTTTGAGCGAATCCGAAGAAGAGGCGGGCGATAAGTGCATTTGGTTGAATTCAGAGCGTAATCGGGTCAAATCATGTTGTGACGACAGGGGCGGCGAAGAAGATGATGATGATGGTGGCTGTGGTTGCGGTGGTAGTGGTGGTGGTTGCATCATTGGCTGCTGCTGTTGTTGTTGAGGGGGTGGAGGTGTAGGATGGGACATCATATTAGGTCGAGCGATATGGGGTGGCGGCGTAGAGAACATCCCTGGAGGAGGTGGGGGAGGTGGAGGAGGATGACCGCCACTAGCAAAGCGAAAGTCAGGCGAAAAGTTAAACGGCGCAGGAGGTGGAGGAGGTGGAGGCTGATGGCTGTGTGGGTGGGGAGGTCGGGCGCCAAATCCATATAATCCAGAGGCTTCCAGCATTTGTTGAGAGTGTTGTAATCGACGTGCTGCAATCAAAGCCGGATCCTGGCCTTGGAAGAGATCAAAGTTACGAGGTAACCAACCAGGGGGAGGGGGAGGGAAACCAGGGGGAGGGCCCTGCAAGCCACGCCGAGAGAGATTTTGCTGTTGTTGCATGTCAGACAAAAAGGGCGGTATAGGGCCGTGCATCGGTTGCGCCAAAGAGAAGAGTGATGGGGAAGCATTGACCATAGTGGGTGTGGACATCGATTGTTGCTGTTGCTGTTGGATTTTTTCGGAAGTTGGCGGTGATGATGAGTTCAAGGATTGCTGTTGCTGCTGTTGACCAATCATATCAAACGCCTTGATGATTTCATCATTGTCACTGGCGAAATCGCTGTTGCTGTCGTCCTCCACCAAATCGTCGGTCATCACGCTACCCAAGACATCATCAGCAAACATTATATCCAAGACGTTAGGGTCCATCATGTTGTTGTGTTGACCATCATCAGGTGCAAGTTCGTCGCTGTTGGGGTTTTCCAATGAGTCGTCAATCACCAAAGTATCGTCCTTTTCATTCTCTTGTTCCACAGGTTCAGGCGAATGGTTGTTGTCCAATACATGTTGTTCATCCACCAAGCTACCTTCAGATACCACCTTATCATCAACATTAGCTATTTCCGTTATGTTTTCGTCGATAGGAGCATGTTGTTGAGAGTCTTCCGTAGGTTCGTCCCTCGTTGGTGCCACTGCTGTTTCATCCGTTGTCGCTGCCACGCTATCCTTTTGTGTCACGTTATGATCTACCGGTTCCAATGTCTTCGTTTCGGTTGCTGGTTGTGGTGCCTCCATGATGATATCAACCGCTTCTCCGTCACTAGTCGAATCTTCAGTTGCTGGTGTGGCATCATCTGTCGTTGGTAGTTGTTGTTTCGGGGTTTCCATGGCAACAGGAGGAGAGACGGTTGTGGGTTGCTTGGTCTCCGTCGACACCGGTGTTTTCGTCGCTGTTGTTGGTATAGCAGGTAGAGTTCCCCATGCAGATTTGGTCACAGGTTCCTTGTTGCTGTTGTTGGCATCGGCATCCACCTTGACATCACCACGAAGAGCAGCATTCAATGGGCTGGATGATAAGGGCGATTTTGTTGTTGTGGGCGATTGGCGAGTGAGTTCTTCAAACGTTTTCAATGAGACCATTTTCGCCTTCTTCTTATCCTTCTTGCGACTAGTGGAAACAGAGGGTAAGGAGGACGATTCGTGTTTGGGTTTCTGAGGTGTCGTCAATGCATCCGAGAGTGAAGGTCCAAAGTGATCAGGTGTAAGTGAAGCGCTCTGAGTGTTCTGGCTACCACCCTTTGCCCATGATGCTGTTGCTGGAAGCGCTGGTTTCTCGTTTTCCTTGTTGGTCGCGGCGAGACTTGGTTTGGTGTGATGGTCTTGGGAATCGACTTGTTTTTGCTTTTGTTGAGAGAGGGACGCGGAGAGTAAAGAGACAGGCGAATGGTGCTTCTTTGGAGTGGTCGAAGCTGTTGCTGCTGCTGCCGCTGATGTTGATGAAGAAGATGATGGTGACGATGACGACGCTTTGGAGATTGATTTGGAGGAAGACGACGCTTGTTGGTGCTGGTTCTGCTTGCCACCTAGCTTCGAGGATGATGGTGAGGCTGGTCGATCATGATCCGTCGTAGCCGCCACTTTCGCAGAGGGTGAATGAGGGGCATTACTACTGGCAGGTGCTGAGACAGGTTCTGGTTCAGGGACAGATGCAGGTGCAGGTGGTGGAGGTGGAGGTGTGACTTTAGGAAGCGGTGCCCATGCCGATTTGATTGGAGGAGGAGCCGGTTGTAACACTGTTTCCGAATTCGAAGTCGTCAAGGCAGATCTCGCACTGGAAGGAATTGTGGAGGCAGAGGTAGAAGTTGTGGTTGAAGTGCTTGCTGCAGGACGTTTGTTGGGGTAAGTATAGCCAGTTGCACCACTATGACCATGTTTCGTCCTATTGATCAAAAGGGAAATAAAAAACAAGTCCATCAATACCACTCCGATCCATCACTACGTGTTCTTTTTTTCCCAAAACAACGAACTTACCCAACGGTGGGGGTTTCATTATTGTAGCTATCGGCATCATCACCAGCTTCATGAAGGTACATACAGTTTGGATTTGGACAAGACATATGGCGCAAAAAGTAGGTGCAATACTTGGTGGTCCCGAAAGAGGCTCTATATTGTATGATACAGACGACTGTTAGTGGATCATCCTGAGCTTGTATGTAACGACTCCTATTATGTTGTATACCTGACAGATTTCCCATCGCACACTGCACCATTGATTTCTTCGATTGCCTTGGCAGCATCTTCCTTTCGAGCATAAGTTACATAGATACCAATACTAGCGGACGTCCCCGTTGATGTTGGTGGACGTTTACTGACCACGAGTTTCAAGATCTTGCCATACTTTTTGAAGAAGTCGTTCTATGATACCAAAAGATCGAGTTCAGTAACTCTTTTCCCTCTTCTCTTTACTACAAGCACTTTTACTTACTTCAGCGTTCGCATACTTTGAGCCAAGACCGAGTACATACACCAAGTTCTTTTGGACCACACGGACGTTGGAGAGTTGTCGACGGTTAGGATCCTTCATGTCACGTTCATGTCGTTCCTTTTCCTTCTTTTCCCGTTTGCTTTTCTGTATTTCTTCCGCGCTGACAGGTATGAATTCGACAATTTGATCAGAGTAGACACGACGGCAAGCAGGGCAACGACCATTAAGATTTGTTTTGATATGGTGCCAACAGAATCGACAAATCTATAAAGGAGAGTTGAGTTAAGAATGTGTTTTGTTTGTTGTGTTGTAACTGACTGGCTCCTGTCACTTTTTCTATTAGTCTACTTCTTACAAAGACAACTTACTTGATAAGCACAGGGACAAGGCCGGAAGTTACGATCAGCAATATCGAATTCTTCCATACAGAGAGGACAATCCATATCCTCATCGTCCGACATCATTTTGGTTAAAAGTAAACAGTCTAGTCAAAGAGATAAAAACAAGTGGGGGAGGGAAGTAAAGAATGAGGTTGATGGAAGAGGGAAGGAATGTTGCGATACAGGAGAGGCGTGTATGAGTGAGTTGATGTGTGTAAGAAGAGTAAAGGATAAAGCTAATCTACGTATACGGTATTTGAAGGAGGAAATACAACCAGTTGGAAAAATATAGTGGAAGAGAGAGGAAAAGAAATAAAACAGAGGGCGAGTCTGATTTAGCGTTGTTTGGTTCGGAGTTACAAACCAATCACCCTATCAAAAACCTCCCTATTTTTGAAATTCCGCTAGAGCGAAGAGAACATGCACTAGGCATATAATCAACCCGCAAGAATCTCGTTGAGCCGTTGCTGATGTTCTTTTTACATGTGCTTTGCATTAACTTGCTGGTCAATCCGTGCTGTTTATCAAAGACACACTTGCAAACCCCGTCTTTTTACGTGGTAGGCTAGAAAGTAACTCAGCTTTGTCTGTCAGTATTGCAAAACTCCGCTTTTCTCACGTCGAGTAAAGAGCAAGTCTTGTCCTGCATGATGTGATTCCCCCAACAAGCACTTCATCTTGCCCACTTTGCCATTTTTTAAACAATCACAGCTTTTATTTGTCATGAGGTACGTAAAACTATCACTAATGCCTGATAAACTAGTCACTGGAGGGGGTAGCAGACTTGTCACCTTCGACCGGATCTTGAGGGCAGCTACCCAAAAGGGTTTCCAAGCGTTCCAAGACCTTTAACGAGAATCAATCAGATCAAAATAATCACCCAGCATCATATGTTTCCTAGCACTAACCGCACTCGAGTATTTCTTACCTGCTGAATAGAAGGGCGCTCCGTTGGATCGACAGTCAGCATCCACGACACCAATTCCTTCAGACCATCCGAGTAAGTGACCCCTGGCGGAAAACTGAATTGTCCATTAAGTATAGCCAAAGCCAAAGATCCCCCACCCTGCTTGTTGATATGATATTCGAAGGGCGATTCACCAAAAGCCATAGCAAACAAAGTGCACCCGAACGACCAAACATCTACTTTTTCATCAAGGACCGAATCCACCTCTACTTGTGTAAGTTCAGGCGATCTGTAAGGCATGGACGAGTGTTCCTCGGCAATTTCCTGCTGCTTTCCTGCTTGTTGTTTCGTCGTTATGGTGATCTTGGCGGGGTAAGCTGATCCGAAATCCATCAAAAGTGGTTTGCCTGTATTCGAGATCATGATGTTCCTACATTATAATCGTAGTAGATTCTATAATGAGTACAAGTCTGTAGTCGATGGCTACCTACCTACCTGTTAATTTGTTAACCTACCCTGGTTTGATATCACGGTGAGCCCACGCTACCCCTTTGCCTTCGTCCTGTGCGATCCCGGTCCCAGTATGTGTGTGAAGTACAAGTAAGGCTTGACCAATGTCCAAAAAGAGCCGGTAGATCTGGCGTTCCTTGAAGCGCTGGTTCTTGGTGTAGTATGTTTCTATGATATCTTGGAGAGTGCCCCGCTGTTTTGGTTGAGAAAGACGTTTTCAGTGCGTGTGCGGCGTGCCAAGAAGACTTACCTTGTAAAAGGGCATCACTACATAAACTGTCTTTGAGCCATCAGATTCGTTGACAATGGCAGCATTCTAAAGAGTATCAAGTCAGTGTCATATTGGACCATAAACTTGATGGGTGCTTACAATTAGAGGTACAATGGATTTGTGTTGAAAGAGTCGTTGAATCGCCACTTCACGTTTTGCCAGTCTGAGTTGCTCTTTACCGAGTCTACAGGGTATCCTTTTGACAGCAAAGTAACGGTTTTGATCATCTTGAGCCAAGTACACCTGAGAAAATCCGCTATGAAGACAATGCAGAGATGAATGAGGGTGGGTAAAGGAGAAAGCAGGCTGTTCGTGATTACCCTTCAGCCAAAAGTCTAACATTTTTCAAGACTTGATCATTGATGACAAAGGTTTCGGAGGAGGGTTTGATGTAGGTGTCGATTGCAGTGTTGACGGTATTGACAATGGATGAGAAAAAGGAATTCATTGAGAGAAAAGGAGAAGAAAGACAAAAGAATTGAAAACGCCGAAATCAGCGCTTAAATGTGTGGGTCGGCATTTGAAAACATTTGACTTTTTTAGAGATCTTGTGGGTTTCCAACTTCACTTTTTCTAAAGAGTTGCCCTAATTCGCAAAACTGGGATGAATTACTGTGTCTCAAATTTTACATGGGCCAAGATGCAATCCATATCTATCAGATCATATAAAACAAACCGTTCCTATGCTGTATGCGTCCATTAACGTCACAGAAGGTCTCAAATTAGCGGGTTACTGGAGTGCCCTTGATGCCAGTGAGTCGCTCAAAGAAACTCAACGTTCTTGCTATCATTCGATAGATATCAAACACCCCTTTCTTCATGTAAAATTTGAAGAAGACTTGGTTATATCGCTCTCCATAAAATCCACGTTCAACAAAAAGTGACATTTTTCATGGAACATTCTAGGGAGAGTGCTACAGACGAAACCATCCGGACAGAACCAACCTGCGCATCCTAAATTTTGCTGACAATAAGAACTTACATGGCGGGGGATTCTCTGAGTCCCAGACTTTAGTCCCGGTCATAGATGGGACTCGACTTGAAATTTAGATAAAATCGCCCCTGCCCACACACTCCTCCAACAATGCTTGCCTATGCACTCTAGATTTCAACCCCCGATTTGACTACAAGAACTTTTTTATGCCCGTCCTATTATTTTGCTCCTTCTTCTCCTCGTCATTACTTTTTTGCCTCCAATGTCATTCTCTTTACTCCACGACGTCAAACGAACGAACGAACGAGCAAACGAACGAACGAACGGTAACTCTCCTCTTCTCAC
>LT552697.1:90575-108241 GCA_900079185.1 Absidia glauca
AGATGTTCCAAAGACCAACAGGAGTAAGCGAATCCTTCATTTGATGATTTCTTCACGTTGCCTTGGTTGTTCCGCTTGGGCCTTGTTGTCGACCGAGAATCTTGATCGCAGGCGGTTTGTTGTCAGGGTCGCCGCCGGGTTTGTTGTCAGCCTTGGGTTTTTTGTCTCTGTTCCTTGATCGCTTTGGTTTGCTTCCAGTCGTCTCCTTTTTCTCCCCGGTAGATGATGGTTTGGTCGTTTTCTTCGGGATTGATGGATCGCCGCCTTGTGGTGATGAGGTCGAGGGTGATGCTCCGCCTTCTTTCGATTTCGTGGGTTCCCCTGATTTTGACTTGTCCTTTTTCCTTCGGTTAGGTCGGCTCGACTTTTTTTCATCGCCGGTCTTCGCCTTTTCTGCCGGTTGCTGTGGTCCATCTGTCGCCGCTTTCTTTTTCAATAGAGTGGTCTTGGCTGCTGCTTTCTTTTTGGCGGATTTGGCGGACTTGGCGGCTTTTTGTGCACGTAAATGTTCCAACAAAGGTGTCGTCTTGGGCTTGTTGGCTTGTTCCTGGGCAAGAGTTTGCGCTGCATGAATATCAGTTGTTAGCGACTTTATCTTCGCTTTACACACAATGATCTCCATTAAACATACCTGCAACCAAAGCAAGCTTGTTTTCAAGTCGTTCGATTTGTGTCCCGTTGTCCGTCAAGTCAGTCGTTTCTGTTGCCTTGGTCTTTTCTGCCTTGAGTGATTCCAAAAATTGAATGTAATCCGGGTCTAGATGCAATTACCAAAAGCCAATTCTGTCCTTAGTCTACCAAATACTGTTGCATACCAATCCTCGGCGCCTTACCTTCGTCGATAGTTCCTTGACGTGCATCCTGCGACTTGTGATCCTTTGGAATACCTTGATAAGGAGCAAACTCTACTACTGCGCGGCTTTCGTTTCCTATAAAACAAGAATGAGTCAGGTGTGAGACGTATTTACTTTGTGCTTATCTTACCACGGCTGTCCATGAAGATGTGCCCGTCAAAACCTTGATGAAAAGCAATCACTGCATCCACTGTTTTCATATGGAAGTAGGCCCGTGAGAAGACACTTTCTTTCGCTTTGCTACAAGAGGTTACAAGTGAGTCAATCAACAGACTGCTTGATATAAAGAGCATTTCCTTACCTAGTGCTGAGCTTGCCGGGGATAAATGTCTTGAAGTCCACCACTTCATCAGAGGTCCATTGTTGTACGGCGGTCATAAAGATGTGTTCAGGTAGATTAGGGGGAAGGCGACGCACCACGACTTTGGTTTTCGGTTCATCTTTCTTGGCTCGTTTTGCTTTCTTCTTTCGTCGATCCCGTCGTTTCTTCTTCTTTTCCAAGGCCTTTTGCTTTTCCTTGTCTTGCGCTGATAGAGGTGTAGTCGAGTTGGTTGGTTTGATGGCAGGTCTGGTGACAGTGTCGGTAGTTGTAGTTGATGATGATGATATCTCTGCCATGTTACAAATGAGGAGAGGAGAAAGTGAAAGAAAAAGTAAACAACCCACCTGTCGCAGTTTCAAACAAGCGAACGACCTTCACCAGAAAAATGTCGGAGTTCAAAATATCGAGCGTCAAGCATTCGTGTTCAATGCAGAATGGAGGCGGCTGTTTGCCAAATCTTCAGATTCGTCACTCCACCATGTCGGTAATTTTGCAAAGTTCTTCATATAGATTGTTTGCTAAGCATTCTGTCATCACCCGAAATGTTCTACACAGCACGTTGCAGGCTGGACCCGTCTCTTTTGCCTGTGTAACTCACGTCATACGGTCCAATTAAAGCATGAAACCTGTTTATGTGCTGATTGTTTTAATTGTTTGCACCCACAGACACAACTGCGTCCACAATGTCAAGGAAACAATGAAGGATTGTAGTCCAAAATGGTCCTTTTTTGGTTCAAAGTGCGCGTGAAGCATTTTTCTGTCCCTTCTATCGATTTCAACTCCGCCAATCTAGCAGAGATGACCGGGACCAATCATTTGCAGTCGATAGCTCAAAGATATACTAGCATATCAGTCCAAAATCACCGCCAACTGATCCAAAAAGTCGATTCCTCTGGTTTTCCGCTGCCCGGCATACAAAGAGGGGTCTTTTACAAAACTGTCAAACGAAGGAGCCGGGGTATAATGGACAGTACATCGCATGAGATGGAGTACAAACATCTGAAGCCCTGCAAACCCTCTACTCCGTCATGGCACACAAATCTCCCTGGGAAAAAAAACGGACTGTGGGAAAACTTTATCTTAACTATATCATGGCATTTTAGCCGCTTTTTCTTTTAGGCAAGCTTCAGTAGATAGTTCATGCGCAGAAATGAGGCAGTTCTTTTATCTCACCTGACTCATATTGAGCCCACCAATGACATTTGTAGTAACCTTACTCGGGGGTTCGATTGAGTTTGACAATTGGCGCCAAATTGCTTTAAAAGCTAATTTTTCAAACCCCGCTCGGCCCTGCTATAAATTTGAAATCTGAAAATGTTTCTGTTTTCCTCTCATTACAACTTTTTTCTGTATACTACCTCTTACTTTTTTTTTCATTTCGTCATCCACACCTTGTAAACTATACAGCACATAACAACAGCATTAGCTTCATCAACATCAACAACATACAGCCAAAATGTCAACACACGAAAAAAAGGAAGGAGCTCCTAGTTATCAAGGGTCATTAACAGCCGACTCTTTTACTGACTCTTTTGATGGAAACCAGCAATTCTTGGACGTGGATCGATCCCAAGCAGGGTCTTCCTTTTGGGCATACTTCAACGTTGTCTGTGTCATTGTAAGTGAATGGTAACAAATGCCCGGCGATGCATATGCCATACTCAACTCTTCTTCATTTAGGCCGGCACTGGTACTCTGGGCCTTCCCTATTCTTTGAAGCAAGGTGGATGGTTTGGGTAAGTGACATGCCACTTTTTGAATGATCGGATCGGAGAAGCTGATGTTGTCTTTGTTGTTCCAATATGATCTAGATTGTTTATTCTATTCTTGGCTTGGTTCATGTCAACATATACGGCCATTATCCTGATCAGATGTCTCTATGCAAAGGGCGACAAGCGCCTTCACAACTACAAGGATATCGCAACGGCGGCGTTTGGTGCAGTGGGTGGATGGATAAGCTTCTTCTTCAATGCATGGATCACTTTAGGTGCACCTGTCCTTTATATGGTTCTCTCGGGGCAAAACTTGAATCAGCTTTGTCAAGGCACTGTCGCTGAAATCGGCGTTGTCAAATGGACTATTGTATCCTGTGCTATTGTCGCCATTCCCTTTGTCTTGGTCAAGAACATGAAAGAGGTGGCTTTCATGTCTGCTTTTGGTGCGGTGGCAACGGCGATCGTGGTCATCATCGTGCTGGTCGTCAGCTGCATCGATCAGTCCCATTTTACGCCCGAACAAGTCGCTTCTCATACTCATAGTCCGGTTATCTGGGACCAGTTCCCTATCGCCTTGGCAACAATCTCGTTTAGCTTTGGTGGCAACATTGTGTATCCTCATGTAGAAGCATCGATGAAGAAACCTAGCGACTGGCCAAAGGTGGTGGCTGCTGGCTTGGGTACGTGTGCTGCCTTGTACTTTTTGACTGCGATCCCCGGGTATTACATCTTTGGCTCTACTGTGCAATCCCCTGTTTACAACAGTATCTCCGATGGCCCACCCAAGATTATCGCTATTGTGCTGATGACGATCCATGTAATCACTGCTGCCCCCATCTTGGTCACTTCGTTTTCGTTGGATTGTGAAGAAATGGCAAATATCAGCGTAGAACGCTTTGGCAAATGGGGTGAATTCGCTCTCCGGGTTTGTCTTCGTGGGGTCATCATGGTCTTTGTGGGTGTGATTGCCTGTGTGGTACCAAATTTCTCCGCTTTGATGTCTCTCATTGGCGCTTTTGCAAATTGTCTCTTGATCTTTGTTTTCCCCGTCCTCTTTTACTTCCGCTTGACTGGATTCCGTAACAAGCCTATTTACGAGCTCTTATGGTGTGGTCTTATCGTCTTACTCGGCATTGTTGGTCTTATCTTTGGTAGTTGGTCCGCTATTGATGAACTCAAGGTGGCTTACAAGTAGATAGTGGTAGACTCTCGACATATAGATTAGATAGTATAGACTGACAAACTAGTATTGTACCTACTTCTGGGCTTTGCTGGATACCAAAGTCGTGTTTTTGTAAATAAAAAATACCCCTTACTTTTGATGACAGTTTGCATGAATGGAAAATCAAATTTTGAAACTCCGACCAAACTGGAGCGAACTCTTCGTTTCATTATCATTGCACTCACAGTTACCTTGTTGTCTACCGGTATCCATCAGACATGTAAGGAAACGACATTCACAATGTCTTTGATTGTCAGGGATAGTTCAACTGAGAGTTGCAGTGAAGAATGTTAGTGATTTTACATGGGCCATGACAAAATTCCGAGGAATTAGTCAAAAAGTCTCACTCGCTCTCACTTTCTTTTCCTTTTCTCCTTCATACGATCTTTTGAGCATACGATCTTTCGAGCGCCGGATATAAAGGTCCTTACATTTAAGACAAATCAGAACCATATTAAGTTTCAGGTCTCCCTTATTCAAATGGAAGGAATCACAAGCGATCAGGCGGTTGTCCCGCCACCCAAGCTGTTGCTATGGAAACAGGAACCACTGACTCAAAATCTCGATGCCAAGCCTAGTGTTGCCGAAGAAAACCAAAAGTACCGGCTGAAGAAACCTGAAAGCTTGGTAATAAGTCCTCCCAGGCGATTCTTCCGTACGAGATCGCTTCAGTCAAGCGCCGTCTCTCCCTATCCTCTGGATCCACTTACTCCAGCGCCTAATACCAACCCTACTCTGTCCGTAATAACAGCGGTAGAACAAAAATCGACTCTAGTGGATAGTGATAAGGATCTCAAAGGGAAGAGACTCGTCATCCCCCCCTTCCCCACAGATGTCATGACGGAGTACATACCACATCACAATGAGAACAACCAAATGCCACCCCGATCCTCAAGATCAGCTGAATCCATCATGAACAAGTCATTCCGACAGCTTATTCGTTTGAGCCGAGCGACTGCATGGCTGATCCCTAAAGCCATTGCGGCGACGGCTTCTTCCCCCACAAAACCTGCCACCGTCACTCCTACAGAATCAATTCAGAACCCATTCTCTTTGGCTGGCTACTCAAATACATCAGATCTGATACCTCTTCGGTTGCCTTCTTTTGATGAGTTCTCAAAAGGGTCAGATATGGATCAGCTGTCATCGTTCAGGTAAGTGATGGCGGGTGTTTTGACAGTTTTCAGGAACGGGCGGAGTTTAAAAATCTATAAGTCTCAACATTTTTTCTCGTCGTTGACTTTTTCCCTTTTCTTCTTTCTTGTTTAGAGAAGAACTCTTCGCCCAAACCGATAACCGTGATTACTCCTTTAGCCAAAGGCTGGACAACTATAAAAGGAATCTTCGCTTCAATGGTAACGACCAACAGTGATCAAGTCATGTGAATGTGATGACCCTAACTTTTACCGGCATTGAATAGTTCACCAAATCACCAGCTTGACATCGGCAAGGGGTAATGATGCTAGAAGAAGATGAGCTGGATGACTAGACATACGACAATGTGAAGCATCTGACTAACAGCATCACCTTTTATACTATTTGGTAGATTTGGACTACGAACTGCTTGTACAAGTGAATCAAGAAACGGTGGCTGTACGATACGGGCAATTGAAGAAACTTGCCAAAGGCATAAGCTCTTGTAGTTTACCTGAAGATTGGTTATCCTTGTAAGTTAATACGACTTTTTGTATTGCGCTGTAGAGTATTAATGCCACTTGCTTCTACGCTGCACGTTTGACAATGCCATAGAAAGGTGACTGGGCCATTTGAACTATCCATTGTCATCAATACGAAGCCAACCAGACACTCAAAAGTGGCCGATTACTTGGCCAGGCGGGGTTTATGGCCTCTGTGGTCACGAAAACGGCAAGAGCAACAACAGCAGCAACCTGATCCAGCATCCAGCACTCAACTCTCTTGTTGGTCTTCATCTTCGGAGGCATCAGACTCTCCAGTGGCTCCTTCGTCAGCTTCTTCACTCCAATCAGCCTTCACCGCCACCAACAGCACGCTTTCGTCTGGCATGATATCCTCGGGCTATTTGGATATATCATCTGGGAAAGACATGGACCTGATTGAAAATGGACAACATCGCTATCGACTATCGAAACCGCATGCGTCAAAGAAAGGAAACAGCTATACAACATCACTGAATATCGAGCTTTTGATGGAATTCGTATGGCAGGCTCAGCGTCCCTCAGATAGGGTGGTCAGTCCGTCCATACAAGATACCGCCCTCTCCTCGTCTTCCTCTAACAAGAACGCCCCATTGTCCTCTTTTGCATATCCATGGTTGCGCTACCCAGGTGTTGGTGATCCCAGCAGTGGCGTCCTTTCTCCAGTGTCTCCCGAAGCCGAAAATGAAGACCGTCTATTGGCTGATAAAGATGCCATTCATGCAGCCATGTCCCATGCTTCCAAAGGCGACCACTTGACTTTTTACCTTTATGAACTGGCCTCACCGGTAAGTTGTTTGATTGCCGTCCCTATCTATCCAAATTTGAAGGTCACCAACATGTTGTTGTTGCTGTTTTTTGTATGTACGGAATAGAAATGGGAAAGATACTGGGTCACTCTACACAACAAGCGGCTACAAATCATCTCTTCTGTGAACAAGGTAAGAAGGAAAGAGGCGTGCAAATCAAAAGGAAAGACACCCACTTTTTTCTTCCATTCAATAGAGTAGGAATCCTACGTATGATATTCCCTTGAACTCATTGGTACAAGTCTCCAAACCTACTGAAGAGGACCAAGAACATGTTTGCCTGAACCGAAAAGTGGGAATTGTACTCCAGCTGGCGGAGGACGATGCGAGCAATGCGACGCCGCTGGGAAATAGGATCTACATTTTGGCCGATACACCAGCTTTGGCACTACACTGGATCCGCGCCCTGACAGTTATCAAGTCCAACAACCAAATACAAAAGGCGACTAGTCTATGATGCTTACCATCACTGTTATTTAGTCAGTAGTTAGATAGTGGGGCCTACCCTCGCCGGGCGGAGTTTTAAAAATAAAGGTTTCACATAAAAATCCCTTTTTCCTTGTGTCCCTCTCCTTCTCTTTTTCTTATTCATCACAATCCAAAAGATGGATCCTGGAAACTCTGTAGAACGTTTGGAGCAACAGTTTGGTAAGCTATAACGTGGTGATGAAGCAGTATGCTTAGGACTGCACGGGACACTTTACTTACTGGTTTGTTTTCATTTAGCCAAAACCGGTATCAAAGGCGACCAAGAGCCGCATCCTCCCGTCTCAACTCCAACGAACTATGCTCCGTATCCTCAAGGGCATCAGCATCAGCAACCCTATGGTGTAGGTGCCACTCGTCCTCCTTACTCTTCTCAGAATCATAACTGGAACACGCAACGTCCTCCTCGTCCTGAAGGGTAAGTCGAGACAGACCAGCAAACATACAAAAACATGCAACTCACATTCTGTCCTTCTTCTTCTCATTATTACAAACATCAAGGCATTACGGTCATCGGAACGACAATCGTGGAGGTGATAATCAACGTCCTTGGCAGCAACGCGGTGGATCTCCTCATTATCGCCCACACAACAACTTCAACCACAGTAGCAACAGCAATAACAACAACAACTACAACTATAACAACAACAGACGTATGGGCAACCACGGGCACTGGAAAGACGGGCAGCATATAGTCGGTGGGCGGAATAGTCATATTGAACGTCAGCTGTTTGGCAATGTGGAAGACACGGATCGACAACACACCGGCATCAACTTTGAAAAGTACGACGATATCCCTGTGGAAGCTAGTGGAGAGAACTGCCCTGAAGCGATCACGACATTTACGGCACCTCCGCTGGACGCTCACCTGCTCACCAACATTGAATTGGCAAGATACATGACTCCAACTCCTGTGCAAAAGTATTCGATTCCTATTGTCTTTGCTGGAAGGGACTTGATGGCATGTGCACAAACAGGTATGGTAAGACAGTCCCTCCCATACAAAACAATAAGCACTTGCTCACCGTTTTACTCATTAGGCTCTGGCAAGACGGGTGGATTCTTGTTTCCCATTTTATCTGACATGTTTGCCAAGGGTCCGTCACAACGCCCTACACCAAAGGATGAAGAGAACACCACTCCACAGCAGCAGCAACAACACTCTACTTCTTCGACGGGCCTTCCTACAGTCTTGATCCTTGCCCCCACACGCGAACTAGCCTCACAAATCTTTGACGAAGCCAACAAATTCGCCTACCGAAGCTGGGTGCGACCTTGCTGTGTTTATGGCGGAACTGATATCGGGCACCAGATTCGACAAATCGGACGAGGCGGCTGTGATCTGTTGGTAGCGACACCAGGACGGTTGGTGGATCTTTTGGAGCGCCACCACATCTCGTTGCGCAATCTGCGATTCTTGGTACTCGACGAGGCGGACAGGATGCTGGACATGGGATTCGAGCCTCAGATTCGACACATTGTGGAAAAAGAAGACATGCCCGGGGTCCAAGACCGTACGACACTCATGTTTTCGGCAACGTTTCCCCGTGATATACAACACCTCGCGCGGGACTTTTTAAACGACTATGTCTTTTTATCGGTGGGCCGGGTGGGATCGACGTCGGAAAACATTACGCAAAAGGTGATTTATGTGGAGGACGACGATAAACGGGCGGCCCTGTTGGATATTCTGCGCTCGGAGCATGGGCGGACTCTGATCTTTGTCGAAACCAGACGCATGGCCGACCATTTGAACCAATTTTTAACCTCACACCAGTTTCCTGCCACTGCCATCCATGGGGACCGGAGCCAGATACAGCGGGAACGGGCCTTGACCTCTTTTAGAACGGGACACACGACACTCTTGGTGGCAACGGCGGTGGCGGCTCGTGGATTGGATATTGCTAATGTGGAACATGTAATCTCGTTTGACTTGCCCTCCTATATTGATGACTACGTCCACCGTATTGGGCGCACCGGCCGGGCGGGCAACACTGGCGTCGCAACTGCCTTCTTCAACCGTGGTAACAAGAACATCGTCAAAGACTTTATATCCATTCTCAAGGAGGCCAATCAAGAGGTGCCGGACTTTATGCATGCTGTGGCTAGGGAAGGCAAAACATCGGGATCAGGTCGGGGCCGTGGGCGTGGACGAGGCGGCGCTGGATTTGGCCCAGGGCGTGGTGGTGGAAATGTCAATGGTGGCGGATATACCTTTGGTGGCAGAGACTTCCGCCAGTTTGATTATGATCCATCTGGTGCAATGTACGGTATGCCTGGCCCCGGTGGCATGGCCTATTACGACGGTAATGGTGTTATGGTGCCAGCTTACGGTTATCTTCCTCCTGGTGGGTATCCTGCCTATGGTGCCTATGGTGCATATGGGTAAGAAAGCAAAGGAGAGATGGTTGATGATGGTGAGTCTCATTGTTTTTATATTAGGTTCCCTCCTCCTCCCTTCGTCCCACCTCACTTCATGCACCAATTTGGCGATGGCCTTCTTCCTCATCCTCATGCTAATGTCCAAGCGCCGCCTCCTCATGCTCCTCTTCCACCAGCTGGTACACCACCTCTCACTTCTGTATATAGCAATCATGGTGATGAATCCGCTCACTATCAAGACCAGGCAAATTGGTACTAACATGGACAAATTAAACAGCAAGGCTCCTCTCTCTGACTCCAAATAGACCGTCTCTTCGTCACAACCCTCCTTTTTTAGTGTATAGTTGTAGTTTGCAGGATGATTCATATACCTTTTGCTTTGAATAACTTTGATTGTACGTTTACCTGAATAAATGACCATTGAATACTTAGGAACAACTGAATGTGTGCGGGTGTTAAATGTTGATGTTGATCTGCATGAATCTCGTTAATGTCAAGCTCCGACGAAACTTTGTCTGTCTGATTTGATTTTCGCTTTGTATAAAGGATACGAATGAACAAAGCTCGCCTTTTGACCTCACTACTTTGTCTTTTGAAGCCTATGTACACAGTTACTATGTGTCAGTAGCATCCTCTTCTTTTTAAAATCAAGGGCCTGTGAAGTCTGAACTACTATTTGTCTTTGAAAAAATTTGAATGGGTGGCATTTGACTAACCGCCGCAGTTCGATTAGCCAGTCATCTTTGGGTGTACGTGCTGAGGAGTAGGTGGGAGGAGCGAAGTCCATATGCGGGTAGAGAGAGCCAGCACTCATTGTGGATCAATGTAAGCACACACTATATTTTTATGCGGGCAAAGTGTCTTTTTATGGGTCGTGGAGTTTTTGAAAATTTGAACTTTTGAAACTCATCGGTTTTGAACCCCAATTTTTTTTTTGTGAAGAGTTGCTTGTTTCTCAGAACCGAGACTGACAACCCATCTTCAAATTTCACAAGAAGCACAGTAAAATGCATATCTATCGAATGCTATTAAAATCGATGCGCTTTTACGTCGTATGTGCCCGTCATCGCTACAAGAAGTCCCCAAAAAGCGATCGATTGGAGTGGTACGTACCTAAAAAATGACCTCATCCAAGGAAACCAGGCGTTTTTCGTATCATGCAATAGATACGAAGTACGTCCATATCCTTGTCAAATTTGAACACAGGTTGTCCATACAGTTTGGGAGAGAAAAGAGAAGCAAAACTTTTTCCAAAGGGATGTGTCACGGGGAATGCTACAGACAGAACCATCCGGGCAAAACCAACCTGCGTATCCTGAATCTTGCAGACAATAAGGACTTACATGGCGGAGGACTCTCTGAGTCCCTGACTTCAGTCCCGGTCTAGATGGGACTCAACTTGAATGAAGATAAAACCGCCCCTGCCCACACACTCCACCAACAATGAGTGCCTATGCACTCTAGATTTCAAACCCCGATTTGACTACAAGAACTTTTTTATGCTCGTCCTTCATTTTTGCTCCTTCTTTCCCTCGTCATTACTTTTTTGCCTCCACATTGTCATTCTCTTTTTTTCCACGACGACAAACGAACGAACGGTAACTCTCCTCTTCTCACGTCTTGTTAATCTTTTGCTTACCATTACTAACTTTTTGCCTTTTGCATCGTTCCTCTTTCTTTTGACACTAGATCGGCTACGACGATGACGACGGCAATAGGGACGACGACGTTGCTAATGGCGACTCCACCACTGCTTCATGTCGCTCAAAAAGGCACTTTTAAAATTTTTAAATGTAAAAAACATGGGGAAACCCTCGCAATTTTTTTTTTAGGTGCACTCCCATTCCATTGTAGAATCTCGTAGTCAAAGTTACTAATAAAAGTGTACCAATTCTTTGCCCACAACCTTCCGCTACTATCACTGAAACTTTTACACAGCTTGGCCCTCTTTGTCTACCTCCATTTGCTTGATTTTTACAGTAGCTTAGTCCTTCTCATTACGACCCGTCGCCATTTACACATTAGCTTTATTCCGGCCTCAAGCATAGTCTGTACCATAGCCCATTAGTCCTACTGTATCAATAAAACTTTGTAGGTATGCGAAGATAGACCTTATGATCATGTGCATGTCATTAGATTCATTACAACTAGTAAATCAACGGTGTTTTAGGAGTTGTCAACGATGAGCTACTCATCTGTAGTTTGGGTTTTTATAATGTACATGGTATTGTTATGGTTATGGATTTGAGAAAAGTCTTTCGTAGAATGATTCAAGTAGGTTTTATTGATGTAATGGGTTTAATGGGCTATAGTACAAACTATGTCTAAGGCCGTAGTTGAGCTAATGTGTAAATGGCGACGGGTCGTAATGAGAAGGACTAAGCTACTGTAAAAACCCAGCAAATGGAGGTAGACAAAGAGGGCCAAGCTGTGTAAAAGTTCAGTGATAGTAGCGGAAGGTTGTGGGCAAAGAATTGGTAAACTTTGACTACGAGATTCTACAATGGAATGGGAGTGCACCTAAAAAAAAAATTGCGAGGGTTTCCCCATGTTTTTTACAATTGAAAATTTTAAAGAGCCTTTTTGGGCGACATGAAGCAGTGGTGGAGTCGTCATTAGCATCGTCGTCGTCCCTATTGCCGTCGTCATCGTCGTAGCCGATCTAATGTCAAAAGAAAGAGGAACGATGCAAAAGGCAAAAAGTTAGTAATGGTAAACAAAAGATTAACATGACGTGAGAAGAGGAGAGTTACCGTTCGTTCGTTCGTTTGCTCGTTCGTTCGTTCGTTTGACGTCGTGGAGTAAAGAGAATGACAATGGAGGCAAAAAAGTAATGGCGAGGGGAAGAAGGAGCAAAATAATAGGACAGGCCAAAAAATGATCTTATAGCCAAACGGGGTTTGAAATCTAGAGTGCACAGGCACAATTGTAGAAGGAGGAGTGTGTGGGCAGGATCGTGTTCATGAGCTTCAATTTGCAGCATATCCCTAACATATCAGAGCAAGCATGCTACTACATTCTCATGCTATGATGTGGACTTACCTTTTGAATGACAAATAGGCTGGATCAGAGAAGATTGAATGTTGCCAAATGGGATAGCAAAGGTGGAAATCCATCATGAGTACCGAGTCTTGTATAAAAGTCTTCCTGAACATCATGATCATCTGTACAAATGCATTTTCAGCGACGGTAGGTTGAATAGGATCGCCATGACTGAGTTCTTTCGCCACCAGTCGGTCATGTCATTCGCCGATCGCCGGGAACAACTTTTTGCAGAGGCTGGTAGGTGGGTTAAGGGCGGCACGTGCAATATAAAAGAATCGGCCATATATGGGGAAGTCTGCCATTGATTGCACTAATTCTCTTGGAAGGCTGGTGAGATATGCGCCGTTTATCGTTATGTTGTTCCGTCGGTCTTGGCGTCGTATCTGATCCACGTTCGCACACACATTACCCGCCATACGAGCTGATGAGCCGCAAGTGATATGTGTGTGTTTTTTTGGGCCTGATACCAGGAGAAGAGAGGGCCTTGCCGATCGATTCCCGATGAGAAAAGTAAGACCATTCCTGTGCCTGGCGGGGCGGTTTTATCTTCATTTCGAATAGAGTCCCAGCTATTCCCGGGACTCAAGTCAGGGGCTCAGAGAGTCCCCCGCCATATCAGTCCTTATTGTCTGCAAAATTCAGCATACACAGACTGGTTCTGTCCCGGTGGTTCTGTCTGTAGCATTCCCCGTCTCAGCATGTCATTTTTTCATGTCGGGATTCGAAACTCAACAAAAGATGGCTTTCAAATGCCGCTCGCATGAATTTTCTCTTTCTCTTCCTGCTTGACATGGGAAGAGATGCATTTCCTATCTATCTAGCGGTATTCATTCTTTGGGGTTCTGCTAGGGGAGTCGCCGCTTTTGGGGACACTCCAATCGGTCGCCTTTTTGCACTTTCTATACACCTAACAGATGCATACAACATGGGACCAATTGGTTTTCACCATGGCACGATTGATATAAATGGCATCTTCTTTCATGTGAAATTTGAAGGTGGGTCGTCCATCTCCGTCTGGAGTAATAGGGAAACTCGTGACAAACAGAAGAGCTGTAAACCAGCAAGATTTTCAAAATCATAATTTCAACCCCCGCCGTTGACAACTGCTGCATAGCAAATCCTTATTGTGAGGTGCTTGTTCAAGTGCACAAGCTCGTTTCCCCTGAAAAACACAGTGTCTCATCTTCATAAATTGATCCTCTTATTACAATGGAAGAATGTGAAATCTAATGGATCATTCAATTACATACCCTATCCTGCATGGCGGCATCAAAGGAAGATATCGGCCATGTGTCAATCAGTCCTTTAATGATTGGCAGATCCTCTCACGGCCTGATATGGCATTACTCCTTATGTCATTACTTTGAGGATGGAACAATGAGGCATGTTGTCTATACTGGTTTTTCGAGGTCTGGGTAATGAGTTACTCCTTTACCTTTCTTCCATTTTGAGACCATGTCGTGGATAGATGTAGTTGTATGTATGTAGTTGTATGTGTATCATCGTACTGATAGTGCAGTACAAACTTACTCACCAAAAGCCACGGAGGACATTGGGTATTTGTAGCCTCGATCAAGTTCTGCTACAGAGCATGATGGCGGGGTTTCAAAAACAATTCCTTGAGGGTCTGAGCGGGTTTTCTTTTTCCCAATCTCTCTTCTCCACTTTTCTTTTAGATGCCTGTTAAGCTAATCAGCAACCTCCCCATATCTTTTCTTTACCACTCCTGAATAAAGTATCTTTATATACAAGCTCTACGTCTGTCTATTTACCTAATCTAGCTCATTTACTTTGGTAGGCTTAAGGAACGAACGAATGAACGAACGAAGGAACTACTTGCGCTGACGGACATTGTACCTCAAGTTTCCATTGCCTCTTATCTTCAATGATATACATGAACATCAGAGCAGTATTACCCAACGGCAGGTGCCTGTGAACTAGAAGCAATGATCCTCCTGCACTTGATGGCTGAACAGGTAAAGAGCAGGGGAGGGCGAAGAGGCGGACCGATATGTGTGCTATCGACCGTGTATGCGGTTAGAGTTATGTATAGGATATGTATGTAAAGGTAGTATGGATAGGGAGAGAGGAGGGAAGGGGATATAAAAGAAGGAGGAAGGATGATGAACAAGGAGGTTTCATCATGGTTTAATGGTTTACTAACTAGACTCTTCTTTTTACTTGATTGGTTTGTAAGTAGTACAATGGGTGTTGTTATTGGACTTGATACATTAGGATTTAGGATGTCTCATTGTTATATTGATAACTAACAAGGTAAGATGTTGTTGTTGTTGACGATGATCATCTCGAACATGAAGACTCCATGTATGTCACTTATGCAGTAGGAGCCTTGATGAAGGGTGTTGTATTTGCATGATGATAGGAATGGTGATGGCGGGCGGCTAACAAGAATCATGCACGGGATATAGGATCGCCCTCAAGGACTGATTCTGTAAAGTCTACCCACATTCATAGATCTTTCGTTGTTAGGATGTCTCGAAAAAGGTAAGTCTATCTCCTGATCCAAACTAGTATAAAGAATATACACCTAGCATAGCTTGACCACCTACTCACTCCGCTCTCCTTTCTTTTCTTACGGTCTAGATTGGTCAATAACCTCCACCTTTCTTGGAACGTGCCTACCCCTTCTTTGTATTCAGTACATCTACGCTCCCCCAATCGTTATAAATAGGTAATGGATACGAAAAGATATAAAATGACTCCTTGTAATCATCCTCTTTATTCTTCCACTTCTTCTTCTCTTTACTCATCTCGTTAACATGGTCTTCCGTTTGACACTCACTACTCTTCTTGGCTTATCCGTTTTGCAGGGATTAGTCATGTCCATGCCTACCAAACGCTCTTCTGGTGAATGCACTCCTTTCAGTGGCAACTTTGGCGACAGTAGCGAATGGTCCCCAGAAGAAGACGATAGCACACTGTACAGCCCTATCACCAATGGTCTCAAATTCAACTTGGTACGGCCTGACAGCTATACAGTCAAGAAGGATCCTAACGAAGGTAAACCATCCATACATCCATACATCCATACATCCTTGCCCCTTTATCGCGGTAGATCTGAAATGAAGTCTAACTTTGTGCATTTACATTTCTACCCCCCCCCCTATTTATCAATAGGCTCCGATTATAACACCAAGGCAGGTCGAGGTCCTACTTTTGTCTACAACACTGATGTACAATACGGCGTCCTTACTGCTAAGGTCAAGGCTCCATCCGTCGGTGGCACTGTAACAGCTATCATCTTCAAGTCATCTACCAAAGATGAAATCGACTATGAACTGATCGCTGCTCGTAAGTAGATCGACACAAGTGTAATAAGAGCACACAACTCACCCTTTGCTTTTCTTATTTTTTACTCTGCTACTCTACAGCTGACAATGTCCAGTAAGTCATACAATGCAGAAAAGAAAAGAAGCTGGACAAATCGACTCACTAACCTTTTTCTCTAATGGCAACAGAACGAACTACTATTGGGGCAAAAAGGTTGAACAGGGAAAGAACGACGCCAAGGTTATGCAATCGATCTCTGATGACTATCATACATACTCTATTAATTGGTAGGTCCCTTCATGCATGACATGCCCCAATTTGCTCATCTTCGTTTGTTTTTGTTTTTTTTTTATCCTTAGGTCGCCTGAAGCTATCAAATGGTCTATTGATGGTGAAGTGGTTCGAGAAGTGACCAAGGAATCGACTGACAAAGGTAGCGGACCTCGTTATCCCACGTCTCCTTCGCAGATCCAAATTGGCTTATGGGATGGATCAGATGCAGCTGGTACTGCTGCATGGGCTCAAGGACCCATTAAGGTAAGCTCTTAGAAAGGATGACTGGACACCAAGTGCTGACCTTGTTGCCAATGTTGTACCTTTTGTAGTGGAAGAATCAAAAAGAAATCTCGGCCTATATCAAGGATGTCACAGTGACCTGCAACTAACAATCCTCATGTCCTTGATCTGCCGTCTTCTCTCTCTCTCTCTACTCTCTAATCAATCGCCTCCATATATCTTCTTTATAATAAACCATGTGTACTTGATCATTGGATCGCTAAATGGGTGTTTTGCATTACCGGGATCCGAAAATGTCAAATGGCGGGGTTTGAAATCAGGGGGGTGGTATAATGGTTGATCCTCCAAAACACTTTGATGCTCTTTCCTTTTCCCTATTGTCATAACCATGGTAGGAAGAAAAACAAACTTGATGAAGCTATGAAGAGGGGTGATACCCAAGTGATGGATGGATGGATGGATGGATGGATGGATGGATGGATGGATGTGTGGGTGGATGGATGAATGGATGGATGTGGATCAAATATCTAACTCGACTGTTTTATTCTTTGTCCTTCATGTAGCCTTTCGTCAAGCAACAAAAGAACAAGGCCTACTTCAAGCGTTACCAAGTCAAGTATCGTAGAAGAAGAGGTAAGAATACAAGAGCTTAGGGTCGGCATGGTCTTTGGCTTGAATGTGATGTAGGATGATTAGCAAAAAAAAGTATAGTTCATGTGACATGGGCTTACTACCCATTGGATGATACTAGTCATTTCGCCCCTATCTGATATTCACATTCAAAGCCATAGATTGCTGCTGTCATCACCAATGAACATTAGTGCGCTGATTGTACTAACGCTGTGCTTTCTTTACTATAGAGGGCAAGACCGACTACTATGCTCGTAAGAGACTTGTTGTCCAAGCCAAGAACAAGTACAACTCCCCCAAGTACAGATTGGTCGTCCGCTTCACCAACAAGGATATCGTCTGTCAAATTGTGTACGCCAAGCTCCAAGGTGACTTTGTCTTGTCTGCTGCTTATGCTCACGAATTGCCCCGCTTCGGTATCAAGGGTGGTTTGACTAACTGGGCTGCTGCCTACGCCACTGGTCTCCTTTTGGCTCGCCGTACCTTGACCAAGCTCGGTCTTGCCGACAAGTACGAAGGTGTGACCGAAGCCGATGGTGCTTTGACCATGACCGAAGCTAACGAAGAAGGTCCTCGTCCTTTCAAGGCCTTCTTGGATGTTGGTTTGGCCCGTACCTCCACTGGTGCTCGTGTCTTCGGTGCCATGAAGGGTGCTTCCGATGGTGGTATCTTCGTCCCTCACTCCGGCAACCGTTTCCCTGGTTACGACATTGAAACC
>LT552697.1:145359-159156 GCA_900079185.1 Absidia glauca
AGGTCAGGGAGATGGTCCCTCAATTAGGTTTTATTGACTTGATGAGACTATGGTTCAGCTATTTGTAGGACTTGCCATGGAATAACTAATCTAGAGTAATGAGCTACGGAAGGAAGAGAGGAAGAGCTGGCCAGCGGTGCTAAAAGTGTCAGTAGTGGTATCCAAAGAAAGTGAGACAAGTAATGGGGTGTTTCAGAAGTGCAATGGCTAGACAATCTACTATGGACAGGATGAGTGCACAAGAAAAAAAAATTCAAGGGTTTCCCCATGTTTTTTACATTTGAAAATTTTAAAAAAGGCCTTTTTGGGCGACATGAGGCAGTGGTGGAGTCGGCATTGGCATCGTCGTCGTCTCTATCGTCGTCGTCATCGTCGTAGTTGATCTAGTGTCAAAAGAAAGAGGAACGATGCAAAAGGCAAAAAGTTAGTAATGGCAAGCCAAAGATGAGCAAGACGTGAGAAGGGAAGAGTTACCGTTCGTTCGTTCGTTTGTCGTCGTGGAGTAAAGAGAATGACAATGTGGAAAAAAAAGTGATGACGAGGGGAAGAAGGAGCAAAAGTAATAGACGAGCAGAAAAAAAGGTCTTATGGCAAATCGGGGGTTGAAATCTAGAGTGCATAGGCGCACACATTGTTGGAGGAGTGTGTGAGCAGGATCGTGTTCCTGAGCTTCAATTTGCAGCAGATCCCTAACATATCAGAGTGATCATGCTACTAAATTCTGATGCTATGACGTTGACTTACCTATTGGAAGACAAGTAGGCTGGATCAGAGAAGATTGAATGTTGCCAATTGGGATGGCAGGGGTTGGGAGCTCCATCAGTCTTGTATAAAAAACTTCCTAAGCAACATGATCACACTGTACAAATGCATTTGCAGCGATGTTAGGCTGGTGAGATAGGCGCCGTTCATCGCTGTGTTGTTCCATCGGCCTTGGCGTCGTATTTAATCCTCGTTCGCACACACGATGTCCGCCATACGAGCTGATGAGCCGCAATTGATATGCGTCTTTTTGTTGGACCTGATACCAGCAGAAGAAAGGACATTGCAGATCAATTCCCGATGAGAAGAGTAAGACCATTTCTGTGCCTGGCGGGGCGGTTTTATCTTTATTCCTTACTGTCCGTAAAATTCTGGAAACACACAACTGGCCGAAGCGGCGTTTGAAAACGAAATGATCGATTCAGGTACGCCGTTTGCAAAATCGAAGTTCATTGAAGTGAAAGTGTTATGGGTACATCAAAGTGAGAGTAATGTTAAAGATACATATACGAGCATTATGATAAGTCTACGCTTTGTTATGATACTGTGCTTTTTATTTTTGAGTGTTAGATAAAAGAGTGTCAAAGATAGGGTATTAATTGGTTGTTCAGAATGGCGAGTGGGGGGGGTGATATACAAACTAACAACGGGTAGAATACTAAGTAGTGAAGGTGTGATGGTTGTATCCAGACTATTTTCTCTTTTTGAGTTCCAAGCCCTTGTCCTCATCCATGTCTTGAATTTTGAAGGTAGGTTTGTCGAATCCGTCATGGTCGGGCAGAGATGAATCAAGTATGGCAGTTGTCGTTGTAGAAGTAGTGGTGCTAGGCGTCAAAGAAGTCATAGACAAGCCAGTGATAGGGTGATCTGAGGTCATGGTGAAGCTGTTGGATCGACTACGGAATGGAGTGCTGCTTTCTGATCCACTACGACTGATGAATCTACCCCAGAAATAGCCGTCTTCGCCCGCCGCTGAGGATACGTCCAGTGAATCTTGACTTCCCCCCTTGTAGAGCTTATTAGTGAGACCGCCGCCCCAGGTGAAGATGTTCTTGTCGTCTAACCATTCCATCCGAGCGGCTTGTTGGAAAAAGCCACTACGCAAGCGAGGAAGTCGATTTCGCATAGCTGATAGGTTGAAGTTGCTGGCGCTTTTGCTAGGTGTTGGGCTAGGGCTTGTTGCTGAAGGATGGTGGTGGGCTGCTGTCATCGTACGGCTGATATAGTCGGCTAAAGCACACACAAAACAGAATAAGATAATGATACAACATTGCTTTTCACCAGCTAAACTTACCGTCAAAGTCGGGGAAAGCTTGAGGGCCATATTCATTGATCACATCGGTGATATCACGGGAGAGTTTACTACGGTTCTGTCGGAGTACTTGTACACTTTCAGGGTCCAATAAAGCCATCACCAGAGGTTGTAGCGATCTGCCATAAAAGATGAGAAGAGGTGGTGGTCAGAATTACCCAAAAGTTCACTTTATAGAGGCATACCAACCTTGCAATATCCATGCCGATTTCACCGAATTGAAGACTTGCATATGACATGGCAGAGATAAACACCATGGAGGCTAGAGGAATGATCAGTTTCCATTTCAGTTCGAGGCTCGTTTGCAGCAGGCTCAAGAAGACGAGGAAGCCATAAAAGCTATATAGAGTAGGAATCAAAACCAAGCCAACAAGTAGTTTCCAAGTTGCCAAGACATCTCGACCAGCAATTTTCACACTAGATCCCTTCAATGCCGCTATTATCCAAATGTATTAGTAAAGTGTGCAGATGGTGCTCCCTCCTTTAGATTCTTACCATCCGCTTTCTTTTGACTGATCACCCTGGCAACGATAATAACAGGAAGATTCAAAACAGCACTATTGTGAGAAAGAGGATGTGTGAGTACAAGCATGCATGACATTGACTACACTATACATACCCGGGGAAACCACAAAGAGAGATCAAGGTTAACTTGAAGCAACGTTTCATCAATAGAACCAGTGTATGCTTGCCACCAAGATCAGTCTTGGATACTTGATGATCCCGAATGCCGTGGTACTTGAGTAGTTGGTTGTACGCGAGGACCCGTTGATGCAGTTCCTCCACCTGCGGTTCCTGTTTGAAGAGATTGTAGCCAATCAAAAAGCGACGATTCAGATCCACGACTTGGGAGATATGCAGTTTTCGATGGGCAGGTTTATAAAGGCGGCGTGCCGCTTGGATCATCTAATCAACAGTAAACGGATAAGTGCCTACTCTTTGACCAACATCATCCTACACTTTACCATCAGCGTTTCGTAGCTTCCTGCATTGACAGTAACACTTTTCAGCGCATCGTAAATGGTGTCCAGTAACTTGCCACAAGCTTCCCGTTTATCAGGCCCACCTTGGCGATACTTTTCCACTAGATCTTGCTTGATTGAGATAGGTGTGCCAAATTCTATCACCGCACGAGATCGGAATCGGTGGGCATGGAAGTAGTTGAGACCTTGAGAAGGGTGTTAGATCACGTACGAGATAAGTGTGTGTTGCTCTGTTCGGCTTACCACAAGGGACAATCTTGACGTCCAATCCAGGGTATTTGGCCATAGCGCCCAGGGCCATTAAAGTGACACCAGCTATGGAAATAAAAAAAGTCAGAAAGGGATCCTTAAAGAGTATCAAAAGTAGGCTCTCAAAACTTACCTTTTAAGGGGAGAAGTTCTGCACGATCATGACTGCCGCCTTCGGGAAAGATAGTGATGCATTGGTTTTGGTTCAGTTGGTCATGGACGCAGCGGTACACAGCATCTTGATCGACATGAGGGATACACTTGAATGGAGTTCCTTCCGTTAACAGAGACAAAGCCTTGAGGTCCTTGAATTCCTTTTTGATAATCAATTCCGTATCCGACAGTACTTCCACCACTTCTGCCTGACCACCTTTGTTGGGCAAGACAATCTGATGATGAGGTGCCAATTGTTGAAGGAATTGAGTGCCATCACCGACGATGCGAAGCGGTTCTAGTTTACGATCCAATAGCCGGATGGTGCCAACCCCTTTCACCGCTAAATCTTGAGGCCGGATGACAGGGACTAGGTGGGTTCATGAGAAAAAGGAGAAGAAGAGAGGTTGAGCATCATTTTTGTCGAAAATCTTCAGGATACCAGCAATTTTTCAAGCTCCGCTGCCCTGCGATATATATTTTTTTTTTTGCCCACGACTTACTAGCATTGACCATTTTAGCAAAGGTACCAATTCCTCTTTGGTGCATTGATTTCTCGGCAATCAGAAAAGAGACTTGTCTTTTACACTCCCTCATCACCATAATAGGGTCTACAAACTAGTTGGAATGAATGAATGGGTCAAGTCTACCGGCACAATGGCTCGCTTTACTTACTTGGTTTGCATGTGGTCCAACAACGAAGATCACAGGGCCTTGGGTGGGTATACGATAAGCGTTTCTGGCTCTGATTTCTCGGAAGAACAAGTCGGCCAGGACGTTGAAAAGCCAAAGAGCTATATTGTAGGTTAGCGTCTTTGGATCGATCATATGTGTGTGTGTATGAAGTAATAAGGAGAGGAGAGAGAAAGAGAGAGAAAGGAAGGGAAATAATCGAGATGATATGATAGAAATAGCTTATTTGTACGTGGTACAAAAGTGCGTTCTGCCTAATACTTCTCAAAAGCACGACCTCTTTCATACCAAATGTTGTTGCTAAGTAATCATCATGATCATCCTTTCGAGAAAGTCAGTTCCAATAATAAGTGTATTAGTATGACATTCATTCACATGTAACAATATCGAGCCATAGAAAACGTTTTTTCAGATGCCTTATTGGAACTCCCTTGGAACTCAGAGTCGGAGCCTAAACGTCGGAGATGAAATACTTTGAAAGTGAGACACCCCCTGGTGCGCTTGTGTCAGAAATGAAGAAAAGACGGTAATGCAAAGCCACAGGAACACATCCCCATGTCTATAAAAAGGCTCGAATCCTTTTTGCTTTTGTTGCTTCTTCTTCTCTTAAATAGTCATAGCACTTTTTACCAATAAAAGATTGATATGTTTTGAACCATAAACGCATCTAGTCTTTTTGAAATGTTTGAAACCAATGTAGATTGTGATGTTCACCTAGTGTGAACTTTACCCGCCTCTATCCTGTGTTCTATTCCATTACAATGAATAGTTGACCTTCGGGAAAGGTTTGGGAAGATCATCAGGCGTCTATTCTTCTCTATTCATGGGACAGACTAATGAATTCGTTCTTGTGTTTGTTCCAATTGGAGGGGTTTTAGCCGAAATCTCTTTCGATCACTAACTGAAAATGAAAATGTTCTTCAAAGCCCCCCTTGCAGTGGGTCAAAGATTTGAAACTCCGGCAATGGCCACTCATACAAGTACCGATTTTCTTTCATCTCTTATTCTTCCCTTCTTCTTCGCTTCTCCATCCCTTTTTTCTTTCAATCAACATTGGCACCGCACCACGAACGACTCACTTTCTATATGACGACCTTGAACGACTAGGGTAACTCTCTCCTTCTCACTGTCTTGTCCATCATTGTCTTCCCATGACTAACACTTAGCTTTTGCATCATTGCTCTTTTTTTTTTTCTTAGTAGATCCAACAGGATGGCAACGGATATCGGCTCTCTGGTGCCAGGACTGGAAGGACATGTACTTAGATTAGGGATTGGGACCGAGGGATTGCGAAAAGCAACTCACACAATTTTTTTAGGTGCACGCACTCTCACATTGTAGATCCTGTAGCCATTGCACTTTTAAACATCACTATTCGTTTGCACCACTCTCTGTATTCACGATCTCTGACACTTTTAGCACCACTGGTCAGCTCTTCCCCCTCTTCATTCCGTGGCTCATCACACTACATTAGTAATTCCATGGCACGTCCTATACCTGTCTTTGGTGTCACACGCCTTTTGCTTGAACATATAGCTTGACCATAGTCTTATCCAATCAATAAAATCCTATTTGAAAGCGTCTCCATCTGCATAGACTCGGATGACCTTGCAAACCCTGATTTGTACCGTTAACCCAAAAGTCGGCGTTTGAAAAATGAAACTCTTTTTTTTTTGGAAACGGATCGATTTTCAACTCTTATTTTTTGTAGATGTTTGCGGTATTTCTCAGAATCGAGATAATTAACCTTACTTCAAATCTCACATGGAGCAAGGTGTGATCCATATCTGTTGGATGGTTCAAAGAACAAAGTAATCCAATAATGCATGCGCCTGTTAGCTCTATACAACGCCCGAAAAGAGCGACCAATTGAAGAGCCACGAATACAGCGATTCAAGTAAGTAAACTCGGCATTCTTGGTATCATTCACTAGACAGAAAAAACACATTTCTTCATGTTAAATTTGAAGGCGGGTTGTGTATTTTGTTCGCAGAAGAAGTCATGTCCAAGAAAAAGTGGCATTTTTCCATGGAGGATGGTCCATCTTTTTTTTTCCAACAATCGGCGTTTAAAAAATTCGGGAACTTTTATCATGTCGTTGGTTTTCTCAGCAGGAGGACGCCAACGACGCAATAGTGCTTGTGTAGGCAGACTAGTAAAGACAATGAGCGATTTTTATTGATTGGTATACTCTAAAATGATTGTATCTACAACTAGACCATTGGTATAGATGGGTGGGAGAGAGTGAGAGATGCCAGTAGCACTGATCTAGTGTAATGTCAGTGCCCGTTATTGTGGGGGTTGCTCTTCCACCGTGCAAAGGCTATAGAATCTACTGTGAAAAAAAGAGTGCAAGAGGGATCAAGTGAAGAGAGTGACTATTGTCATGCTCGTAAGGGGACCATGTCAAATTATTAAAGGATGCGTTTATTACAAAAGGAAGATGCTAAAGTATTCTATTCTAACCACTGGTTGTACATTTTCAATAGGGTCTTTTGACCACTTCCCTTCCCACCTTGGCCTTCTCTTTCCAACGCAAAGATGGCATCCACCACGGTGACCAGCCTATCTTGTCCTAGTTCTTCATTGGTATCATTTACAGCGTAACTTTTGGTGGTAGTTGAGTATCCAGGGGGTTTATTTGTGAGGGTCCAAGACGGCTGCTTCGTTGGTTGTGCTGGGGGAGGTGGGGAATGGTGTCCTCGGTCGAGTTTCTCCAACGCCATCAAGGCCTGCTTTGGATTCGCCTTGACCAGGACCTTGTACAACGGGTGGTCGGTTGCAGGAGGTCGCTGGAACGGAGATCGTCGTTTGATTCGATGCTTGGACGCCTTCACCATATCTTCCACCAATCCTCGTAATCGATCCTGGGTCGCCAGAGACAAATAGGCCACAACGTCGGGATCCACATGCGCAATCGTCAATGGTTTCGCTAGTTTGTCCACCACTTGTTGTAAGAGTCGTCCGTTCATAAAGTTTTGGGTTTTTGATCGATCGACGCCGTCTGCTGATAACATGCCCGTGCTGTCGCCCCCGTCCTTCATAAAGTGCTCGGCTTCTTCCTTGAGATCCACGCCGGCATAGCCCATAACATCTGTGATTGCATCGTAGTCGATTCGATTGTCCCCGCCGCCGCCCCCTGATGAAGTGCCTGATGATGACGTTGATTGTTTTCTAGAGAAGCAAGAGAGGTTAAGTGTCGTCCATCAAGTAGTGTGTCACTTACGTGGATGATGATGGCGCTGATGATGTTGACTGAGGTATTTGTAAGCCTTGTGCGGTGGTTGTGGTAGTGGGTGGATTAAATGGCTTCGGTTCTAATGATGCAGTTGTTTGTGAAGTTGAAGAGCTGGAGCTAGATGATAATGGTGTTGCAATAGATGTATTGGGTAGAGGAGGAGTGGCAATGTTGATATGCGCACTGGGCAATTTCGGCAAGCCCCGTGGATCTAGCTTTGGCCGTTTCATCTGGTATGATGCATTACTATAATAATCAGTTTGACTGAGTAATCATGCGTTCACTTTGCTAACTGATAGTATGATCTTACCTTGTACCCGATGAGGACCGTTGAGAATCGTCATGGCGGCCAAGAGAGCTTGATAAACGTCGCTTTTGTTGTTGATCGGGAATGGCCAAGGGAGCGGTTGATGATGTGGAAGTATGTGTAGGCCTGCTAGGAGTAGCTACGTTGGATATTTGTTGGTGAGCGTCGTCTCCTCCTTGTGGCGTTTGACTTTTCAAGTTCTCCAGCATTTGATATCCTCTTTCGTCGAGTAAGTATTTCGCCTGAGCCAAAAAGTTCTCGGCCGAGATGGTGTTTTTCTAATCAAAAGGGGTGTGAGTGAGTATATGCAAATACCAAGCACGCTGAGTGCTCATAGGATGTTCGCTGTACCTGTAACTCAACAAAGAGTTGATTGAATTTGGCCTTGCGTTCGACAGGTAGTTGTGCTGTAATCGAGTCCAGCAGAGTCATCGTTCCTATGCACAAAGAATAGTGAAGACAGTTGGGTTTGTGAGTTACCGTAAAACGAGCATTCATAGTCCACTACCCTCTTTTTCGATTTTACCTGCGGACGAGGAAGGAGTCGCCGTCCTTTCTGCCTGCTGACTTGTTGTCGGTGTGGATTGCTGCTGTTGCTGTTGTGGATACTGTCTTTGGTCAATGTTTCGCTGCTGCTGCAACGGCGTAGTAGAGAGCTGATTATCGAAGGGCAATGCTTGCTTTGGTATACTAAACATTGGCTGTTGCTGTTGCTGTTGCTGTTGCTGTTGTTGCTGTATGCCCAGTGGTGATTGGTTGCTGTTGTTGGTATGATTTGTCGATAGATCTTGAGGACTGTCCTTCCACATGGCGATGAAGTCAGCGGTTTCTTGACCAGATGGAAAGTCTATAGAGTTGTTGTGAGAAGGATGTTGAGAAAGAACATCGTCAGTGTCGTTATCAAACAAGTGCTGTAGCTCGGTTGGCATATTAAACTGAGTTGGCGTTGTGTTTTGATCCTCGTTGCGCATGGTTTGGACAAGAGACTGGAAGGAATGCCCATTCGTGAAGAGGTCTGAATCATCGAATAGGTTGCCGATATAGAGATCATCACTGACTTGTTGCGTATGAGACTTTTGAGGCGTATCTTGTTGCTTTTCCCCATCCGCCATGGTGAGTGTAATAAAAGTGAAAGAGAGAGACTGAAAAAAAAATCGTGTCCAAAGACGAATACCAAGATAAAAAAAAAAGCGGGGTTTAAAATTCGGTGGTTGGACAGCCTCACACTGTGGGCTTCTCTACATGCCTATTGCTCTTTTGTTTCATATTGAAGGCGATCGTTAGTCGTTCAGTGTGAGATGGATCTAGTCAGGTATCTGACCTGTTGCAATGCAGTATAGGTTGAACCAACTTTAAGAAAAAAAGTCACAAAGTATGGTCCTCCGCGCTACAGAGCCATCATACAACAGTTTTTGAGGTGACAGTAAAGGAGCGGGATGGAGACGACACCATGCACTCTATTCTGCTATGTGAGTGGATGCTCATGTTTTCGTGTCAGACTGGTTGCCTTTTCGTCGAAAGCAATGGACGGGTGGGAGTTTCGATTCAAAGGAGGTCATCTATCGGCGTTTGAAATTCTGTTTCTGGGGACTAAAAGTTTTCGTTTTTCATTTTCTCTGGTCTTCTTCTTTTCTTTTTTCTCTTTCACCCTTTCTTTTAGAATATCCTGAATCAACTATTCCAATCTCTTCTACACCTTCTGAATCATCTCTTATAGCGTATATAAAGGTTCCCAACTGATCATCCTTATATACTACTTTGCCCTACACTCTTATACAACAAACCTTCTCTGACACATACCTTCATCACAATACGCACCCAGAAATACTTCAATCGACAATACAGCGACGCCCCCCTAACTACCGCCTACACCACAACCAAAACAACAAACAACAAGAAAAACAGCAAATAACACTAAAAACAATACCACTCCTTCTCTAATCCTTTGTCAACAAAGCACATCCCCCATCCCCAGCAACCACTACGAAACGAAATAGACCTCCATCATAACTTTTCCACCATACACCATACACACACCTCTTTGCACTACCACACATAGTAATGTCTGATATCGACGAACAGCACACACAGCTCCCAAGCAACGGTAGCAGTCATTCAATCACAACAACAGCTTTAATAACTGAAGCACCAGCAACTATTCGCTACTCCAAACATGTACTTTTATCATTGCACGATAGTCCGTTAGTGGCGAAACCTGACAGTATGCCTTCTTTGTCTTCTTGGTTCAGGTAAGTTGCTATCAACAGAAGAAACCATACTCACACCCCTTCTTCTTGATATCCGCCAGTGAGGAAACAGGGTCTCCTGCCGTCTCCAAAAACATTCTAAATGGTAGCGTGTCGTCACGATCATCAGGCAAGTTAAAAGGGAAAGAACAGGTCGACAACATGGCTCTAACCACCCCGATTGCACGCTCTACATAGATAAAAGCATCGTCCTAGGCCCTCCAAAAACTAACTTTGCATCATCCCTTTATGGCGGCCTGAAACATACAACAGATACCAATAGTAACTCTCCCTTATCCACTTCAAAACTATCTTCCTCCACACGTCTTCGCCAGGTAAGAGCACCAAGTGATATCCATACCAATATCGTAAACTAACCTCTTTACTTTGTGAACACTAAAAGTCGGAAGATTCTATACGGACGCACAGCACCGGCAGCAATGGAAACAGCAACGGCAACCGTATGCCTCGGGGCCCCAACTATGTAGGTGAAAAAGGCTTCCATCATTATAATTACCACAACAACAATAACAACAGCGGCAACAGCAATGGAAACATCAATAACCACAGCAACAGCAGCAACACACATCATCATCATCATCACCATCATAACAGACAAGAGAAATCCGGTTTAGAACGGCGTACATCCAACCCGTATGGCAACTCGTCCTCTTCACACAACAAACGATACAGTCATTCAGATCATCATCAGGGCGAACGGCAATCAATCAATGCATCCAATGCAGATACTGGTCGACGGGAATGTAAGATACTATTGTTAGTTGACATCAGGGCTGACAAATCCAAACTCACCCTTCTTTTCTCTAGTCAATCGTGATCAACGCCCTGGCCATCATAGATCAAATCACTCGAACCACAATGATGCTCGTAGTCAAGAACGTGTACCTGAATGGATGGACTATAATCCTGACACCAAGAAGACCGCCGACCTGGACGACAAGTCAGACCGTCGAGGTGAATTCGCCAACGATCTGGAAGCGTGGAAGTCTAGCATGAAGAAAAAGGACGGACTCGCTGTCGATACTGTAGAAAAGCAACCTCCCCCAACTACCGTCGCTATTGAAGGTAATGTATTACAACACACACGTGCATGACTGATATGTTCTTCATTAGATCCATTACCACAAGAGCAAGCCACCAGTGATGCTATGGAAAAGATACTAGGGTTGGGCTCTCTGGAATTGAAAACCGCCTCGTCACCAATTGCACCCTTCCTCGACTCTTCAAGCCTACCATCGCCAACGTCTGATCTTCCATCAAAACGAGGGTCTCGATTCGCAAAATTCTTCGCCAAACGAGGAGAAGCTGCTCAGGTCCCACCTTCCTCGAGTCCTCTGGCCCATGAAACTTCCACACAAGACTCACAGCCAAGATCTATAAGTGTAAACGATCTTTTCCAAACCCCTGGCGGCGGCGGTATTGGTAGCTTATCACAACAACAACAACAACAGCCTTTGGCGGTCAACCGTGAATTGAATGGCAACCCGACTGACTCTCCCCGTGGTCAAGACCTTCCACCTAATGCTCGTATGCTATCTGAAGAAGACGTGCTCCAATCTCTCGGTGCCAAGAAACCTGTATCAAGTTCCGAACCACCTGTGCATGAATCCGACAAGAATGCGATGGGCTTTAACAAGGTTTTACAGATTCTTTCTCAATCAAAGGTAATGTAATGGTGTATTGAAAAAAGAAACATACTGATGCCGTCCTTTTCATCCCTTTAGCCAACAGTACCGGAGTCCTCACCAACTGACATCAGCATTCCTTCACCCTCATCAAATGCTAGCACCTACTTAAAGGGCCAAGATAAGAAGCGGGACAGCAATGAAGAGGCTTTATCAGGAACGACCCAGTCTCCTAGCGTCAAACAACCACCACCCTCGGACACAGAGACAACATCCACTCCTCATGGAACGACAACAACACCACCCTCAGCGGCAAAGCCTAAAAAGGTCAGCAATCTCTTTGGCGGCAACCTTCCCACCTCTGTTTTGCGACAAATGAGTGCACGCTCGGAAGGCCGCTCTCCCTCTTTGGCGTCGACCAAATCCGGTCATTCAGGCCGCTTCAGTCATTCCGCAACCAATTCTCAAAACGGGTCACCTTTAATTGGACATGCCTCACCCTCATCGCCTTCAGCACATATGGCTCTGCCAGCACAGCACCAGCACCACCAGCAGCAACCACAAACGCAATCCCCATCTAACTACGGCTATCAACAGGGCTTTCCTCTTCGCGCAACCGCTGTACAGCCCAACACACATGGTAACGTATATCCCTATCCTCACCAGCACCACGATCTCGGCAACGAGGACAGACCTATGGTTAACGATATGATGCTAATGAACGCCCACGTCCCAAGGAACCAAGCGAACGGTGGCTACGATATGATGGTACAGCAGCTGTATGGAGCCGGCGAATCTGGCATGGCTCCCCGTCCTTTACCTCCTTCTCTTCATCAACCAGGCTCAACCATGAATGGCCAAATGAATCGCATCATGTCACCCAAATTTACACAACAGCAGCAAACGATGGGCCAGTCTTATATGAATACACATCCTCATCCACCTCCACCTCCACCAATGATGGGTATGCCAGGCGCTCACCCCATGATGTCTCCTCATATGTCGATGCGCTTACAAGGCCAAGCGGGGAATGCTGGTAACGTCGTCCCACCTCCATTCATGCAGCAACCCCTGATGCCTGGAATGCCTCCACCTCCACCTTTGGGTATGCCTCAGCAACAACAACAACAGATGTATACAAACAAGAACCACGGATGGAACCGCCAATAGTTTAGTTAGTTTATTCGCATGTGTCTGCTATGTTTTGTTACAGTGAGCGGTTTATCTAGTTAGTTACCAAGGCAACAATAAAAGGACCCTGTATTTTGCGTCAGCGATGGTAATCAATGTGTTTTATTTATATTCTATGGTGATGATGATGGATCTAAACGAGAGGGGTAGCTAAGGGTTCGAATGCAACTGTACAGATCTTGGACCCAGTTTGGCCACCAAAGGAGAAGGTAGGATATTTGACATGGGAGCTATACTTGAAGTCTATACAAAGCTATGGGTTCAATGCTGATTTCACAACCTCCCCCCCCCGACTTACATTGCTTAAAATGATTGATGAGTTCATCCATGGTCCAATTACAGCTAGTGATCAATAAAATCCCTTTGGCCTTGTCCATCAAATGATACACAGAGCTGACATAAGCGTCTCGGGGTCCAGGCACACCTTGAGATTTGGCGAGTTCTTGATCAGGATGCAGCGAAATGGCATCAAATGTCCCCTTGTCCAATACCAAATCAAACACCTTTGGCGCTTCCCACCCACCTTTGACGAAATCCACCGTGGCGTATACAATGTCGTCCCGTCCACGTTCCTTCGCCACCGATTGAGCCAAGGTGATGGCCGAGCTTGAGTAATCGATGCCTGTCAGATCCGTAAAGCCTTCGTCAGCGAGCGCTAGGAGCAGATGGCCATTCCCACACCCGAGATCGAGGACCCGGGTGGCCGTGTGATCTTGGACATGATCTAACACCCAATCCACCATACGTTCCACACTGTCTTCCCCAAACCATACTTCGCCAATGTCCCCTATTTCCTTAAAGTTGGTGTTTTCACGATCGTAGACAGTATCCCAGCTTTGGAAGCAACATGTTAGCAATGGCTTTTTTTTTTTTTTGATTAGGATAAAAGTCATACTTACTAGGACTTGGTTCCTAGCGCCGAGGCTTCAAAATCTTGAGGGTCCGGTCTGTCCATTGTGTAAAAAAAGGGGGGGAAGAGAGAATGAAAGGAGAGGGAGAGGGAAGGAAAAAAAAAAA
>LT552697.1:171084-200725 GCA_900079185.1 Absidia glauca
ACTAAACGGACAGATCAACTTTTCAATTACATGTTCAGTAGTAACCTGGCAAAATGATCCCCCGCTTAATTAAGCCAAGGAATGATCTATGCTCCCCAATGCCTTCAATGTCCAACATTGTGAGATCTAATGCTGGGCAGAATCGAGCCAATGACCGAGTACAACACACAGGCCAAAACTCAAGTGCCAAAGTGCAGTAGTTAGTGATAAGCCTGGGACCCCCTGACCCTACCACTATAGGAGCGGAGTTTATGCACGCCCTGAGCCTACGCTGAGCCTACCCCTCATGTTATCCTCAAACTCCGACAGATCGCTCCAGAGCCCCCATAATCTATCCAAACTTCGATCTAATATATCTCGCCCGGAAATGCACCTAGACCACTCATTTTACCCTTGAAATCTGCAGCTGGAGCCCAGTTTTAGACGGAGCCAGGTGACGGAGCCGGGTATGGTGCGAAAAGATATGACATGGTAATGCATTAAGGAAGTCTTTTGATGGTGTGGTGGTGGCTAAAAGGGATCATATAGCGAAATAAGGCTACTGTAGCAGGAGAAGAGTAAAAAGGCATATGGAGAAGAAGTTCAGTATGCTTTATTAAGTGAATGAGGTTATAATTAAGCTACATGCCTAAGTGTAGGGGCGGGAGTGACATGACGTGGGGTAACTAATGTAGTGTAGTGGCGTTGGGAATGGAGGAGGGAAGAGCAGACCAACGGTTTCAAAAGCATCAGTTGTGATGAACACAGGGATCAGGCCAAAGGATAGCGCACTTCAGCAGTGCAATGGCTATGGAATCTACTATGGATGAGGTGAGTGCACGAAAAAAAAAATTCAAGAGTTTCCCTCTGTTTTTCATATATAAATTTTTAAAACAGCCTTTTTGAGTGATATAAAGCAGTGGGCGAGTCGTCATCGTCGTAGCCTGATCTAATGTCGAAAAAAAGACTAGTCCTGGCAAGCTAAAAGATTAGCAAGGTGCTGAGATGAGGTGAGGATAATCGTTCGTTCGTTCGATCGTTCGGAAGGGAATGAGGAAGAGGGGGAGAGGGAGAGGGATCAATTTGAATGACGAGGGAAAAATGACGAGGGGAAAAAAAGTGATGAGGAGGGGAAGAAGAAGCAAAGGAAAGGATTGGTGGGGAAAAATCAAACTTATAGGCATTTTTCAATCTCCGCCGTGCCTAGGTTTGGGCCTACGAATGAGAAACGGCTCACAATGCATACAAGATTTGGAAAAAAGTGGTATAGCATTTGTAAAACCCGTCAACTTACTCTCTCATGACAAAAGTCTTTATTGTCCGCAAAATTCAGGATACGCAGAGGAGAATCAAACAGCTACATTTTGTTTATTGGTGGTCTAAAGAAGGAAGAGGTATTCTAAATATAACAGTACATACACCAGCTTGGCACCACAGGGCAGGGGTCCACTCTATCTTTATGACAGAAGCTACACTACACGTTTGACTTGAAAGAAGCTCTTCAAATAAAACACTTGCCAGAAGCAGACTGCCACCAATAAAGAGAGTTGGCCAATGGACCACCATTTGACTCGTTCGTTGGTACTTTCAGCCGCTATAAAGCATCAAGCGTTAATACGGGGCGGGGGTCCACATAATACACTTACTATCACGATGTTGCCGTTCTCGGGCCACAATGTATTCCTGTTCATCCTTGATTGCAAAGATACTTTCGGCCAATTCACGAATTTCACGTTCGATAGGATCGATGTGGGCTAAGAAAAAAACAAGCAAAACAGAGATGAGATTTAATGGAAAGAGAAAAAGTTCACTTACTTTGTGCGGTTTCTTCAATGCGTTGCATATCATGGACGTTAAAGTTGATGGATTTGGCCGTTACTGAAGACATGCGGTTGCTGAAACAATATGTATACTTGCCCTTTTTGGTTGCTGTCACCACGTAATGGCCACTCGATTCGCGGGCCACACTGGTAATCAAGTCATCATCGCTATCCCGTAACTATAAAAAGCCCCCCCCCCTTTGGATTAGCTCAGGGACCGAATCATGGGCCCTTTTTCTTACCATAAAATCAATGTCCAAATTTCCACCAGCTTCCACCTATCGTTTGTGAGAAAAAAGTATGAGGCTGATTATTGTCGGTTCGGGGTGAGGAGCAGGTTAATCGCAACTTACCTGAAAGGTGACCGTGAGCCTGTCACCGATGTTCATGTCTTCAAAGAAGCACTCTTCATTATGGGGTTCAATATCAATACTAATAGCTTGAATGAGGTAGAAGAGACAAAAGAGCGCAGCGATTCTGAAAAGTCCACGCATGACGGTGTGTGTTTGTGGATGTCACAGGACAGTTAAGAGATGAAAGGAAAGAAGGAAAGGGCGAAAGGGCGGACGGACAGGCAACCTTCATTTTTAATTTTAAACACCGCCCCAATCGAAATTCTTAAATTGCCAAAAGTTGGTCTTGCTGTATTTTATACACCGCTTTGGCTACAAAGAATCCTTCTTCGTCAATCCCTCTCTTTGCTTCTTCTTTGCTTCTCCAGCATTTTTTCCTTCCATCGACATTAACAACCCGCCATGAACGACTCGTCCTCTATACAATGTCCTTGAATGACGAACGCAGGGTAAGTCTCTCCTTCTCTCCACTTGTCCATCTTTGTCTTGCCATGACTACATTAACATCTTCCATCATTACTCTTCTTTTTCTTAGCAGATCGACTGAGATGGCAGTGGATATAGGCTCTATGACACCAGAACTGGATGGACATGTGGTTAGAGTAGGGATTAGGCGCAGAGGATTACGAAAAACATCGCAATTTGTTTTTAGGTGCACTCCCATTCCAATGTGAATTCTGTAGCCATTGTACTGCTAAACATCACCACTAGTTTACTTACTCCCCTTTGCCCACCACCGCTGACACTTTTTACACCGCCGATCAGCTCTCCCCTCCTCCATTCTCTTGTTCATGACACTAAATTAGTCATTCCAAGTCCTGTACATACCTTCGCAGCCTCACCCCCCTCATATAGCTTAGACATAGTCTCAATCACTCAATAAAACTTGCTTGAACCCATTTACATTAACGCCTTCTCAATTCCAGGGACTAAATTTGAGCGAAGGAACCGAGATTCCGCTGCTGTCGCTCTGGCAGAGCCTTTTTTTTTGTGTACAATAAGGGGTTCACTCTGTGTCAAGTGTATAAATGAATAAATCTCACTTTTGGACTTGACTTCTTTGTATTTTGAACTCTTTCCACGTATGTAACATGTGTTCCTGGCATCCTCTAGTTCAGAAAACCAAAAACCTGCCGACTTTTTCAAACTTCGCTTTTTGAAAAAAAGGATGGACTATCACCCATGGAAAGTGTCACTTTTTGTTGGGCATGGATTTTCTCGTAAAAGAGATAATAAACCTTACCTCAAATTTTACATGAAGAAAGTAGTCCTTCATATATCCCGAATGGTGCTAAGGGTGCTGAGGAAAAGGTGGGTGATATACAACCTTTGGGGCCACCAGAACCAGCTGCTGTTTTGGAGCTCAATGAAGAGTTCAGAGAAGCATACAGCAAAGCTATAGTTCAAGTTTGGTATCCTTCGATAGATATACATTTCATCTTGCTCCATGTGGAATTTGAAGATGGGTTATCCATCTTGACTTGGAGAGACAGAGGGCAACTCGTTATGAAAATTGGGAGTTGAAAATCGTAAAGTGTTTAAAAAGTCAACTGTTTTCACACCCCGCCCTTTTCAGACTTTCGGGAGCATAGCAACGAGTCAAAACTTTACACGAAATTCGTCAGGGACAGTGGTTTTTGAATGTCAACGGCATAAATCAACTATCGTAAAGTCAAATGATGTCTACACACAGAATGATACAGTACATTAGAAACACATAACATGTTTATTAGACAAAGATGATGAGTGAGGGGCAACAGATGAGAGGAGTATGTGTAATTGTGTATGTATAAAGAGGAGTACTAGTAATAACCAACAAGGAAAACAAATGTATAAACTATATATAGCATGATGATGTGGTGTATGAAGTGTATAAAAAGATCTAATCAATATCCATTTCGTCCTTCTTTTCTTCCTTAGCGTCTTCCTTCTTTTCATCAGCATCAGCCATGGGGGCGTCGGCAGATTCTTCAGCGGCGGGCTTGGGGATAGGCTTGGGCTTGTTCAAGATGGGAGTAGCAAAAGCAACGACAGCTTCTTCTTCCTTGGCGATGTCACGGGCAAACAGGACAGGGGTTTCGCACTTGGGCACCTTTTCTTGCTTGGCCAATTGTTCATCCAACCAGCGACGAGCACGGTCACCGCGATCGACAATGTCTTGCTTATCTTGGGCGGGGATATGGGAGTACTTGTCGTCACCGCTCATGGCTTCTTGAGTGACACGTTGGATGGCTTCACGGAGAGAGTTAGCGGCACGAGGACGTTCTTCGGCTTCACGGTAACGTTCGACGACAGGAGTACCAACGGCCTTGAGGGCATCGAGCTTTTCCACATAGACAGACTTGGGTTGATCGTAACCTTCGTCGTAAATCCAGTCCACCACAGTGTTCAAGTCTTCAACAAACTTGTCCTTCACGCTGGCGTCGATGTATTCGCTGAGAGGGCCGACAATCTTGTCACGCATGTCGTAGCCATATTCTTCGAGAGAGTTCTTAGCAGCTTCGGTGGCCATGATGAGCTTGTCGGTGGCAACCATTTGGCTTTCCTTTTCGGTGTATTGATCCACCAAGTTGTGAGGCAGAGAAGTGGTTCCACTGACGATGGTGAGGTCGCCGGTCTTGACGAGCTTCTTGGTTTTCTTGGTTTCCTTTTCGCCGTCCTTGTTGGTAACTTCTTCTTCCACGACCTTTTCTTCCACAGTGTGAGCGCTTTCCACGGACATGATACCATGGATGTTGAGTCTGACCTTGACCTTGATTTGAGCAGGTTCACCGTTGGAGGCAGGCTTGACGTCCTTGATAGTGTATTGACCCAACCAGGGGTTGATACCACGGGGCAAAGCTTCAGGCACAGCATACTTGGCTTCCAAGGTGAAGGGTTCGCTACGGTGGAAAGTCAACATCTTGGTGGAGGGAATGCTGTTGTTGTTGTCGAACACCACGATTTCGGTATCTTCGTCTTCAGGAGACTTGGTCCATTCGAGCTTGATAGGATGGCTGCAGATGTCACCCACACGGAAGTCACGGACCTTGAAGACAGGAGACAACATAGCGCATTGAAGAGCAGCACCACGAGACACAGCTTCGTCTTGGTTCAAAGTGGTAGAGATAGGCTTGCCAAAGAAGTTGGAGATGGTAGTCTTGATAGCAGGGATACGGGTAGAACCACCAACCATTTCAACAGCATCGATGTCTTCCACAGTCAAACCAGCGTTTTCCAAAGCCTTGCGCAGAGTATCTTCGGTACGGGTGAAGAGAGGAGCAGCCCATTCTTCAAAGTCGGTACGGTTGACGATGGTTTGCACATCGCGGTCATCCATGATAGATTCAATGTTGACAGGAGCTTGAGGGTTAGCGGACAAGACCTTCTTGCAGCGTTCAGAAGCCACCATAAGACGGAGGAGGGCCTTTTGGTTGGTATACACATCGATCTTGAATTTTTCCTTGAATTCAGTGGCAAGATGTTCAGCAATGACGGCATCGAAGTTACGGCCACCAAAGTGCTTATCAAAAGCGGAACCACGGACGGTCAATTGACCCTTGACGAAGGACACAATAGCCACAGAGTAATCAGAGTGACCAACATCCACAAAGGCGACGGTGCGGGGCTTGTCTTCGGGCAGATCAGTCTTGGTGATACCATAGCCAAGGGCAGCAGCAGTCAAATCGTTCACCAAGCGCAAGCAGTTGAGACCAGCGATTTGAGAAGCGCTCATGATGGCACGGCGTTGGACTTCAGTGAACCAGCCAGGGACGGTGATCACACAGTCGGAGACAGGACCGTTGATTTCATTGGCGGTGATTTCCTTAAGCTTGGAGAGGTACATGGCAAGCAATTGGACGTTGGAGAAGGATTGGGATTCACCAAGGTAGTTGACCTATATCAGCAATCGTGCGCATGTTAGTACCAATCATCCTTATCAGATCACCACACCCCATTCTCTCTCTCTCTCTCTCTCTCTCTCTCTCTTGTACTAACCTTGACACCAACTTGACCATCAACGTCGACGAGTTCACCAGCAATGAACTTCTTTTCGAATTCTTGGAGATCGGGGTCAGACAAAGTACGACCGGCAAGACGCTTCAAGCTACCAACGGTGTTCTTGTAGTTGCTGACTTCTTGGGTCTTGGCGGCTTCACCAAGGTAACGTTGTTGCACACCGAAAGAGACAAGAGAGCTATTGACAGAGGGAAGAAGAAAAAGGTACAGTATACCGGTTAGAGCCGTTGCCTGTCAAACAAGTCGCTATTGTTCATCTTTTCGTTGATTTCCTTCACACACACTTACGGAGTAGCACGGTTGGAGACTTCGTTGCAGATAACATCGATACCACGGTTTCGGGCAACGGAAATGACGGATTGGAGGTTACCTAAATCAATACCCTGTTCCAGGTGTAGGTAGAAAAAGTAATGAAGGTGAGCAACATGCAAGCATTATGGCCATTTCCAAAGACCATTGGTTTCGTTTGTTGAATAAGAAGGTTGACTTTACCACGACAGACATGATGATTCAAAGAGTTATACAGAGATATAAAACAAAGTGAAAGAAAGATAGAAAGAAAAGTGGCCGGTTCCTATCATTAAAAGTTTTGAGCGCAAGTCGGAGTTTCAATGTTAGTGTAGTGACTAGTAAGAAGATTCTCGATACATCTATTTCAAAAAGCCACCATTATATCATAGTGTTCCTTTTTAAGCGGCGATGGTATGGGTCGTGGCATAATTGACCCCTGTTGATGCGGCATGAAAGTGGGTCCAACCCTTCCATCATAAAAGGTCAAATCCATTCGGGCAACAAGGCAAATCATACACTTGACAACGCTTGCCCCTTCCCTTGCATGAGCACTTGCATTCTGCACCCCAGTTCTTGAAAAACGTGCTCTAACGAAGAAGGAAAACGTGGCCTGTAAGAATAGCCCGTTCGTTGTACGAGCTGGAACCGAAGTAATGAACGCTGGTCAATTGTAACATCATCTAGTGCTCAGGGGACAGACAAATCAGTCTCACGGTTGCCATGGTGGAAAAAAAAACTATTCAAGCTCCGATTGTCATACACGTTTTTGACAAGGTCGTCCTGGAGATGGGAACCGTAGCGGTACTCCACAACCTATGCACTCTCTATCTATACAAGACATACAAACAAGCTGGTGTAGGAATAATCCATTGAATAACTTTTCATAATCATGCTGGCTCTTCAAGAATCGAAAGGATGAGACTTGGTCAGATCAAGGGGTACAAACTAGGTACACCGGGTGATTTGCACAGGCATATATCAGAGTTTTCAAGACGACAAGAGCTTATGCTGAAGAGAAGAATCAAGTAGATGTTTTCAATTAGGTTTTATTAACTGAGAGGCTATGGTTAAGCTACATTTTTAAGGGGAGGCTTTTGAAGACAGATGCAGGACTTGTCCTGGTATGACTAATCTAGTGTAATGAGCTACGGAATGAAGAAGGAGAAAGCTGTCCAGTAGTGCCAAAAGCGTCAGTGGTAGTAGGCAAAAGGGAGTAGTGACGTTTAGCAGTGTGATCGCTACACAAATCTACAATGGAAAAGTGAGTGCACCTAAAAAATATGCGACGGTTTCTCCATTTTTGCGTAATGCCTTGTGTCCAATCCCTAATCTAATCACATGTCGTCCATTCCTGGTGCCAGAGAGCCTATATCCGTTGCCATCTCAATAGATCTGCTAAGAAAAAGAAGAGTAATGCTGAAAGATGTTAATGTTACCAATGTAAGAGAGAGGGGGGCAAGATGGTGAAAAAGGGGGAGTTACCATGCGTTCGTTGTTCATGGTCGTTGTATAAAGGGCGATTCGCTCGAGGTGCGGTGTTATTGATGGTGGAAAGAAAAAAGTGGTGAAGAAGCAAAGAAGACGCAAAGAACGGATTGGCGGGGAAAATTGGCTCTTGTAGCCATATCGGAGTTTGAAATCAAATGGAGCTGCAAATCACTTCTCAGCCAGTCGCTTCTCACACCATGCCAACTAAAAGTGCAATGCTCACATCATTACTCTTGTAGAAGAGCTACGTAGGAGGAGGGAATGTTGCGAGGGTTAGAGGACGATGGGTTTCTAACAAGGATGTGTCTTTTAGGTTGATTCTATGGCAGGTTTATGCGGGAAAAGGAGAGTTTGTTGATGGCGTTAAAGTGACTATATGTAAAATATAAGCAAACATGACGATCCTCGAACTAATGCATTTGAGCTGAAGGACTGGCACATGGAGCCATTGACCCTACTGATCAAACAAAGGAATCTGAAAGTAAACACTGCAACTCAAGCGTTTGAGGAGCCAACTATAGGAATGAATGATTACTTGCGAAATCCTCCCCTTTTCAAACGGTCTTCGAGAGTCAAGGCGAATCGGAGTTCGAAATAATCGGGATCTGAATGTTTTTCATGCAGTTTGGTATGTAGATAGATCTGATTAGTGCACTGACATGAACTCGACCCCGGCACAACGATTAGGAAGGAAGGACATTCCGAAAAAGTGGTATAATCGATGAGGCCATCTGAGGGTTGCAATGGAGTCAAGAGCAATGGAGAAAAAGTGAGGTGGTGCACCATGTAAAATGCTTTTCTCCTTTAACCTGGGAAACGACCGTTTTCATGGAGAAGCCCGCCTCTTTTCTGCGTGATCATGTTCCCATGCCTTCTTTAAAGGCACGACAAAACTTTAACAAGTGTATCGGAGCAATGTGATTGGATGGAATTGAATTCAGGAACCAAAACATTTACCAATGAAGAGCTTGTTAACCGTTTCAAACATGAACATCGTCAGTCATCAGTTGATATGAATGCAAAAGGCTAATCCTCTTCCTTTCCTCAGCTCTGGGAAGCTGTAGATTGTTTTGAGTACCAATCTGGTGTGTGGTAGGTCCACTTTTATGAGTAGAAAAAGGACAAAAGCTATGAAGCTACCATGAAAAAGCACATGATCATCGTTTTTTTTCCCAAGCTCACGGCATTTGAAATCGCCACGTGTCGGAGTTGATCATGGTTTTTATTGAGAATGTTAAGGGGTGGGGAATACAAGTATATACAAAGGAAGAAGGATTGATGGTACATGAAGGAGATCGTATAAAGGTAGTTTTGATCGAGACAGAGGAATCACTTTTTGTGTCGTCGGAAGAAACGTTTGAGTTTTGATATAGAGGCCTTGTCATCGTCCATTGGGTTGCCAGGGGCAGAATTTCTACTGCCATATGTACTGCTACTAGAGAGTTGATCTTGGTTAGAATCCGTGGATGAGGCAACGGATGATTTTGATGGAGACCACTGTGAGCAAGGGTGTATCGATGGACTCATGTCAAAGTGTTCAGTGAATCGTGAATTACAAGGTGCCATAGTGTAGTGAAAAAAAAGTTGTGTGATGAAATGCAAAGAGAGGGAAAGAGGTTGTAAAAGTGCACTTTTTATATGCCCATCTTAGCTTCTTTGCCCTCTCCAATGAAAAAAAATTGAGTTTGAATAAGAATTCGCCCCCCGCCGCGAAGGAGGAAATGGTTAGTGACGAATTGACTTGTCCTACTTTCTGATTTTATACAAGACCTGGAGCCTATTCCTCGGAAGTCAGCTTAAAGAAGTTCATTCATATGATGCATCGCAGAACTAAGGCACCATCCGTCACCTGGACAGTTTAGTAAGGATCCATTGAAAGAGGCAAAGGTGTCAAAGTGATTTAGGACCTCAATTGTCGGCGTTCATCTCAATTCTGGGATATCTTTTGCACTGATATCATTGAAAGTGATCTGCCATGAAAAATCAAAGTTGGAACTCCGCCCTTCTTTCTATTCGTTAGCAATGGACCGCCCAAGTAACAAATGAAACCTTAAATGTTTTTAGTGATCATCATGTACAATTGGTCAGTCATCTCTCACTGTGGAGATAAATCATGACATCAATGATCCAAGTCTTACAACCGAATGTCATGGACCACTTTGTGCCTTTTGCCCTGTCCAAAGCGAAGTGCTAAGCATGATGCCGTATCAAAGAAGTCCCTTATGGGTGCAACACAAATCTGATGAAGCATTCATTCTGCGTAACACACAGGCTGATTGAAGACTTAACTTTTTCATTTCATCATCAATGTCATTACAGTCAATTCTTTTGCTGGTGCCAAGGCTCGTTCCTGAGTTTTCATATGAACATTTGAAATCGTTGGGACGGAGTTTGAAATCGAAAAAAGGGATAGCTGAATTTTACTCAAGCTCGATTCTTTCTTTCTTCTTCCCATTCTTTTTACCTTTACCTTCCATCCTCGTCAATTTTATCTTTCCAACGATGTGACACCACCTCTGGCATGTTTCCTTTATGAACTATTGCTCTTTAATGGTGAACACAAGGTGATCCCTTCCTTCCAATAAGTGTCTCCAACTTTTTTCCTACATTGACCAACACTTGTCTTTTGCATCATTCCAATCCCTTTTCTTACAGATCGGCTACGACGATAACGAAGACGATAACGACAACGACGACGACAATGACGACTCGCCCACTGCTTTATATCACTCATTAAGGCTGTTTTAAAATTGTCAAAAGTGTAAAACATGGGGAAACCCTTAAAATTTTTTTCTTCACGTACTCATCTCGTCCATTGTAGATTCCCTAGCTGCTGCACTGTTGAAATACACTATCCATTGTATCAGTTGGTTTATCAACTTCCATGGACACTTTTGGCGCCGCCGGTCTGATCTCTGCCTTTTGCCATTGCGTTAGAATAGTCCTATCATGCTTAACCAAATTTTATAGCTTAGCGATAATTACAGTCAGTCTAGAGAATGTCGGTTAAATAAAAAACACTCCTTGGCGCTGCTCTCTATGATACGACACAAAGAGCCTAAAATTCGTAAAGGGAAGGTGTCCTGAACCTGTTGACTGGAAATGACCGAGTAGTGGCCAGGATACCATGAAAAGAGGGGGGGAGACGACTTACTTACAGTTTTAGCATAGGATTGTTTAGACCATGGTGTACCAGTGAGTCTCTTCATAATTTACAGTATGCCGGCTCCCTAATGCTCTGCCCGTGGACCTGTTGTGCACATTTTCAAACTCCGATTCTCAACTGTAACTTATTCTTGGCTCCTTTTCTTTTCAGTCTCTCTCTTTCGCTTTAGGGTTCTCTAGTCCACAGTTCTTGTTTGATTTATCGCACCGTCTTCAATAATAACTAACAATAGTTATTCCTTTGCTGCTTAGGACCTGCTTGGCATGTAGAACCTGTAGTTGATTACCAAACAAAGGTGAGGCTGGACGAATGGCAACAAACGATACACAGGTAATTCAAACCAAAGTATCACAAGGGTTATTGAAGGTACGGTTTACTGATGCATTCTCCTTTGTACCCCAGGTATCGCTATCAGATGTTATCAACTGGACACCGAGATTCCATTGGCCTTCTTTCCGCCAACATGTGCGAAACAGATCGGGTATCATCGGTAAGAGTATGAACTAGTTGCCTTCACCCACTCTTTTCACTAAACATATCTGATCTACAATAGAAACATCACATAGACATCCAGCTTACCAAAGGCTGAATTCAAGTGACAAAAAGGCGAAACGGTCAGGTTATCTACGACAGTGGAAAAAAAAACTATGCAAAGTTTTGAATCACTACTTCTTTTGATAGCTGGAATATGGTCACCCTCGAGCTCCTTCTTCAGCTGGTCCTACTTGTCAGTAATCTCTTTTTGCCGCTATTCCAGTCCAGTCACTACCCCACGACCAACAAAATAGCACTGTGCCATCATTTGTCCATCATTTGTAAGTAGAGCTAAGAAACTAGGTGTTTGATTTGAAAACTAACACCCATTTGCATGAATTTCGATCACACTATTTGCGATGTCATCATCGAGATCGACAAATCATTCTTCTTCACCTGTCAAGTTCTTCGCCCACATACTTTTAGATATTATGCATCTATACTTCCACCTCTACACCAACCTCTTTTTAATGATGGAATAGAACCTATCTACGCTTCTAGTGATGTATCATTTACAATAGGCCATTTACAATGCCCAGCGACTGATCTTTTGCCTGCTAAACATTAAACCTCCGATTGTAAATAGGAGGTTGAAAAATTTGATTGACATGCGGAGTTGGAGATATTAGTTTTAAGGGCTTGGATTTTTATTTTGTTGATCCTCTTTTACTTTATCTGAACATCATGAAAACGACTGCCAACATCTTTGTCATTTCTGGTCCTTCGGGCTCTGGAAAGTCTACTTTATTGAAGCGCCTGTTTAATGACTATCCCGGTATCTTTGGTTTCAGCATCTCACGTAAGTTGTCCCTTCTTTTTCGACTTGCACATCATCCCCAAAATGCTTGAACACTTTGATTACTCACTGTTGGCCCAACGACAATAGATACCACAAGAGGACCTCGACCCAAAGAAGAAAATGGCGTGGACTACCATTTCGTAACAAAGGAAGCTATGGAAGCGGAAGTGGCTGATGGCAAATTCATTGAAAGTGCTACCTTCTCTGGTAACATGTATGGTAAGTCAGTGAGAAGGGGCGGGGCAAAGCTAAACAGACACACACTCATCTTCTATGATACATATACATTTGTATAGGAACCTCGATTAAGGCAGTGAAAGATGTTGTCGATGTTGGCAAGGTGTGTATTCTGGATATTGATATGCAAGGTGTCAAGGCGGTCAAGAACACTGATTTGGAACCCAAATATATCTTTGTCCAACCTCCCAGCGTCGAAATATTGGAACAGCGTCTACGAGGACGGGGCACAGAGAAGGAAGAGGCTGTCTTGGCTCGTTTGGAGGCTTCAAAGGCGGAAATGGCTTATGCTCAAGAACCCTCTGCTTATGATCACATCATCATCAACGACGACTTGGAAGCTGCTTATAAAGAGCTGTTATCGGCTATCTTTGAACAACAACAATAGGATTCCTCTGCTCCCTATCGCCGTATGTCTTCCCCTGGGTAACCGCTTCTTGATGCGCCCCCTCCCTACTTATCCAACAAACCCTTTATAGAATAGATCCCTCTTATCATATTAGTTTAGCAGCATGTATTCTTGATTCAATAAAGTAACGAACACCTGTTTGACAAACTAATCCTCGACTGATTATGACTTATAGCAGGTTGCATGAAAAAAAAAAGTCGCCTGTTTCAAAACAAATGTCGTATGATGCACTCACTATACCATCTCTTCGGACAACAACAGCAGTGTGTAAAAGTGACATCATGTGAAGAGGTATAATGGTACCAACCAACAAAGATAATAAGCTTCTGCGCCATCATGTCTCATGAGAAGTGTTGACATCTACACCAAGTCATTCCCAAATTGGACACGAAATCACAGCTCTGCAAAGAAAGTGGCTTGATGACAATGTCATATCCACAGTATGTGTAAAGGCACTAACCACAAATTGGTCAATAAAGAGTGTTATGCAGAGCTCAGGAGCTCACAAAGCGAGTCTGTCTCAAAATGGAAGCAAAGCTGCCCTGAGAATCAAAACCATAGCCCCTCCAGAAAATTCCCACTTATTATCCCTGCCAGCCAATTATTCAAACTCCGACAAGAGTCTCCAGGCTACAAGAATCTCTATTCGTTGTCAATTCATTTCTTTGCTTCTCCTTTGCTTTTTCATCACTTTTTTCTTTCCATCGATATTGACACCTCACAAAAAACGACTCTCCTTCTATACAACGACATTTAATGACGAACGCAAGGTAACCCTCTCCTTCTTACTACTTTATCAATCTTTGTCTTACCATGACTAACATTTGTCTTTTGCATCATTGCTCCTTTTCTCCTTAGCAGATCAAACGGGATGGCAACGGATATAGGCTTTCTGGCACCAGGATCGGATGTATATGTGCTTAGATTGGGTATTGGACGCAAAGGATTACGAAAAACGTGGGGACGCTAGCTTTTTTCCTAGGTGCACTCATTTCTCTATAGTAGAATGTCTTGCCATTGCACTGCTTAATATCACTCCTTGCTTGCCCACTCCACTTTGCCCACCACCACTGATACTTTTGATACTGTTGGTCTGCTCCCCCCCCTTCTTCATTCCCTAGGTCATTACACTACTTTAGTCTCTTCCTGTATATACCCTTTGTGGACCTACTGCCCTACACTTAGACATACAGCTTAATCATAGTCTCATTCTTCAATAAAGCATACTTGATATCATCTGCATAAAACTTTTTCTCTTCTCCATGACTAGAACACTTCTATCTTCTTAGTGTCAGACAGTATTTGGCTGGAAAATAAGTGTTTCTACTGATACTATGACCAAAACACACAAACAAAGGATCAAATTTCGTGTACTGTACAGTACACGCTCCAGTATATTGTACTATGAGAGTACCGTTGTCCTATCAATAACAATATTAACACCGTGTTCAGAATAAAGACCAAACTAAAAAAAAAAAAAGTGGTTCACCATTACTAATTCCCGAGACCAATTCCTAAGAGACCAGCCATCTGCTAGTTGAAAGGATCCTTTATTAAGTGAAAACTACGATTGAGCTATTGTCTAAGTGTAAGGGCGGGAAATCTACAAAGGGTATATACAGGACTTTCCAAGGAGAGACTAATATAGTGTAGTGGCCTAGAGAATGGGGCAGAGAAGGGAAGGCCAACGGCTTTTAAAGTATCAACGGTGATGGGTGCAGGGATTAGGCTAAAGTAAAAGGGACTTCACAAGTGCAATGGCTAGGGAATCTACTATGGACAAGATGAGGGCAGGAAGAAAAAAAAATTCAAGGGTTTCCCCATGTTTTTTACATTTGAAAATTTTAAAAAGGGCCTTTTGGGCGACATGAGGCGATGGTGGAGTCGGCATTAGCATCATCGTCGTCTTTATCGCCGTCGTCATCGTCGTAGTTGATCTATTGTCGAAAATAAAAAAATTGTTGGTCATGTAAGCTAAAAGATTACAAAGGTGCTGAGAAGAGGGGAGTGTAATCGTTCGTCCGTTCGTACTTCCGTTCGTTCGTTTGTCCGCCCGTTCGTTCGTAGTCGTACGTATAAAGGTCGTCGTATAAAGGTCGAGTCGTTTGTGGAGCAATGCAAAATGACGATGTAAAATTAAAGTGATGAAGAAGCGAAGAAGAGGCCAAGAAAAGGATTGGCTGGAAAAAGTGATACTTATAGATTTTTAACTCCGCTTTTTTAACTCCGCCATAAATCCTACTTAAGCCCGAGAGGGTGCTCATTCGTCTTTTTCTCTTCTTTTCTTTTTACGTGTGCTGATTGTTGTTACTTCTCCTCCATAACCCATATCATTTGAACCATCATGTCTTTAGAAGATATCTTTAGCAAGCTTGCTATGACGACGGTCACTACTGTCTCCAGAATTGCTCTTAGCCATGCTACCAACGCCGCGATCAGAAATGTCACCACATACATTTCGCAGCAAACATCGACTGATTCTCAAGTATCGAACAAGGAGCTCGTTGCTCTTCAGCGACAACTGGATCTTAAGATAAAGAACTTGAAGGTAAAAGCAAATGAAGAGACAATGTTGCCCTATTCAAACGCTTACTCACCTTTGGTTTACTCCAGCCCGCAGTAGATATGATATCACACAGTGTCGCCAATGGAAATCAAGATTTGGAACCTGCCTTGGAGATGTGCAACGATCTGAAACGGGACCTGGACCTATTCACGCTGGAGACACAAGCCGCATTAAAAAGCAAATCGGATCCTGTCGCACTTGTGTCGAAACTGAAACGCCTATTGACGCAAGTGGATGATACGGTGCCATCACTATACCTATCTCTCCGTAGTATCGATTCCTCCTCCGACAAGATATCAAGTAGCAAACTGGTGCAGGCGTCAAATCTTTTACAACAGCAACAACACCCATCTTCATCATTCACAGTGACGCTGTATTCGCTGTTTGCGGCCAACATCCGACCGTCATCGACTTTGGCACCCTCCTCATTCGAATGTACCTGGAAAGAAGAGGCTCGAAAGTGCCACCTGACCATTGAAAAGCAAAAACAGCAATCATCACCCCCTTCTATTGGCTACGAACTGGTGCTGAAAGAGGATACGGACGATGGGCTTTATCACGACAAGGACGACAAACCTAAAGAATGGCATTGGCAAGTGGATCACATCAAGCGCATGTTTTATACAAAAAGCGGCAAACTCCTGAACATCGAAGACGCAAGGGCCTCGGTACTGGTTATCAAGCTTTTGAAGAAGGATCTCGACGGTGGCGACGAAACATCATCCTCTTCACCACAGCCTGTGATGAAAGCCAAAGAAGCGACACCGGATATCCAACGGAGTGAATTGCAAGTGGCAGACTGGTTTGCTGTGGAAATTTGGAACGACAATAGCGACGACGACGACGACGACGATTCGGAGGATGACGATGGTGACGGCAATGATACTGAAGCGACCAACAAGAAGCAAGCGAAAACGAAACAGGATGATACCAAGATTGGGTCTGATCTCACCGAGCCTATGCCGCCAATGAATCTGCTGCTCTTGGAATCGGTGATCAAGCTGGCATTATTGGAGGTGACAGAACAGATGAATCATTTGAATGCCTCCGATGAATTGCTGAACATGTACATGGCGTGATTCCCTTCTTCCCCTCTTTATGATATAGTACTACCTCGTCTTTTGAACAACCCCCTTAGTTTAGTACACCATAGTATGTGATTGAAACAATAAAGTTAGTACACTTTTTATATCAGACTCTTTGATAACTGAGATTATAAGACGTCTCATTCATGCATGAGAATCGGAGTTTGAAATGCCATAGTCGCTGGTGCAAACCCTATGGGTTCTAACAAAACAGTATCTCCAACCCAAAAACGATAATGCCAGGACTTACTGAGCGTTTTTCGCCAATGGGTGCTCGCTCGTGAAAAAGTCAGAGGCGGTGGAGTATCGATGGAGAGATAAAAGGGAAGGTTAGTACTTGGTGTGGACCGAAACATTTTTCAAAAGGCCGATAGCGGCTATAAAAGTACTGATTTTCTTGACTTGCCCTTTCTTCACCTCTTCTTTGCTTCCCCATCACTTTTTTCTTTCCATAGGCCATGCCACGGTATCTCTTCTGGCACGAAATGCATACAACTACCTTCAACGATGACCGCAGGGTAACTCTCTCCACCTCACCATGTTGTCCGCCTTTCTCTTGCATTGCTAACATTAACATCTTCATCATTACTCTTCTTTTTCTCACTAGCTTCACCAGGATGGGAACAAATATCGGTTCTCTGACACCAGGACTGGATGAACAGGTGGTCAGAATAAGGATCGGACGCAATGGATCACGAACCCCCGCAATTTTTTTTTTGGTGCACTCACTTTGCTGCTGTAGATTCCTTAGCCATTGTACTTTTAAAAAACACTACTGGTCTGTCTAATTCCATTGCTCGCTACTACTGCCACTTTTGGCCTTATTGTACAGCTCTTCCCTTCCACATTCCTTAGCTCATTACATTTGAATAGTCATTCCATGGCGAGCTATGTGCATGTTGTCCCAGCCATTCGCCTCCCACCTGAACATATAGCTTAATCATAGCCTCAATCAGCCAATAAAAACCAACTGAACCCATCTAAATGGCTTTCTTTTTTTGCAGAGTCTTTACCAAAATTTATGCTTCAAACGCCCTGAGCGGAGTATGAAATACGTGTGATGAACACTATGATCGTTCGTGTAGGTAAAGGAAGACCCAATGACGGTGTGATTCACAACAGCGTTTGCTTTGGGCACAGCAGCTAGATAGAATGAGATTGATCAAGAGTCGTGATGGGGTTAACAAAGGATAAGATAACATGGAATGCCCATGAGCAACTACAGCCTTCCCCGTCCAACTGTCACCAATTGTGGACGAATCAATATGGCACCAGATGTGTATACATATAGAAGAAGACAACTTTATTTGGGTAAAAACTATCGCTATCATCAACAGCACTATGGACTATACACACTAATCTACTTGTAAAATTCAAAGTTGGTGTCCTCTTTCTTCACATTAGCCTTGTACCCCTTTTCTAAATCCTTGCTGAGAATCACATATCGGTTCTTTCGCACAGCTTGCATACCAGCTTCTTGGCAGATAGCAGCGATTTCAGCACCGGAAAGCTTGTCGGGACGTGATACAACTATACAAGATTGACCAAAGGTAACGTTAGTTCACTTTCAGTCCTCTCCCGTCGTCTTTTAAAAGTTCCTTACAGTCTTCCAAATCCACTTCTTCTGATAGATTCATCTTGGCGGTAATAGTAGAGAAGATCAAACGCTTTTGACGCCGATCGGGTGTGGGGAATTCGATTTTACGATCCAATCGGCCAGGTCGAAGTAAAGCAGGATCCAGAGTGTCAGCCCGGTTAGTAGCCATGATGACCTATAACCACCAGCACACAAGAAGAAAAAAAAAGAAAGATACCCATGGTTATGAATTTGAATCTGACTCGCAGCCTGATCCCTCTCGTGCTATTTCTTACCTTCACGTTTGATGTTTGGTCAAACCCATCCATTTGATTCAGCAGTTCCAAAAGAATACGTTGTACTTCACGATCAGCGCCGGTTTGAGCATCGAAACGTTTTGTTGCGATAGCGTCGATTTCGTCGATAAAGATGATGGCGGGGGAGTTTTCTCTTGCCATTCGGAATACATCACGCACCATACGGGGGCCTTCACCAAGATACTTTTGCACGAATTCCGATCCATTCACACGAATAAAGCTGGCGGTTGTATGGTGAGCCACGGCCTTGACCAACATTGTTTTCCTAAACGACAAGAGATGTGAGTATCTACGGCATTCAGAAGGGTTGTTTTCAGTGATGCTACATACCCGGTACCAGGGGGACCATATAACAGGACACCACGAGGAGGATCAATCCCGATTTGTTTATACAGGTCAAAGTGAGATAACGGCAGTTCGACAGCTTCGCGGATTTCTTGTTTCTGGATATCCAAACCACCGACATCTTGATAAGTCACATCAGGGCGTTCATCAGAAGTCAACATGGTGATACTGCTATCGGCTTCAGGTGGTAAGATGTCGACAAGAGCATTGGAATGACGATGTAAAGCGACCGAGGCACTAGGTTTCAACAGTTCACGATCAATGGTTGATAAGATACGCACCACATAGTTGGATCCAGTAGTAGACCCTACAATGCCAGTATGTTGATCCAAAGGTTCCAAGAATTGACCAATCACCAAGGGAACGGACTTGATGCGCTTGACTTCTTCTTGGGCTCGTACCAATTCGCTTTTCAGGTGTTTCTGTTCGTCCTTGATATATTCTTCTTGAAGACCCAAGAACTCGAGATTGCGTTGGAGCTTCTTTAGTTTCACATAGAGATCTTGTTCCGATATGTCGTCTAATAGATGAGAAGGTGGAGCCGTTGCTAAGGTTTGTTTCGTCTTTCGTTGAAAAGGTCCAAGTGCAGCAGCGTCATGGAATGACAGGTGGGAATGGAAAGAGGAAAGGTTAGAGAGTCATATAACAAGAGTAAGGAATTCAATACTACTTACATCTGGCTTGGTTTGGATCACGTCTTCCATGACAAAAAGAGTGTTGTATAAGTAAAAGGGAAAGAGAAGGAGAGAATTAATCTTCAAGAACGAACAAATAAGTGTGTACGCGTTGCCTCTGAAAATATTCAAACACCGACAGTGGGAGCGGAGTTGTAAACGTACTGGGCGAAGACTCTGACTAGCGCCATCAAAGGTAGGCACTGTTGCATGAACCACCATTCTGATGATACTATGCAGCCCAACCAAGCATCTACAAAGAAATTGCAAGTCAATACAGTTAAAAAAAGGTCTACTTTTTAGGAATGCATGGCCTGATAGCCTTTATTTACAAGGGGGCTTGACATCAATCTATCTACATTGTCTATCCATCTATCGATCTATGTACTACTATGCAACTAGGGCAATCATGACCCTTCCCGAAGAGCAAGAATCATAATAAAACAAGCAAAGATCATGATAAAGAGCGCCATGGTATATCCAGCCCAGCCTTGACCCACCCCAAACAATCGATGCACTATTCTGTTTTGGTTGACAAAGTAGGTTGCCGTGGCCGAAATGATACTGAGGATACCGAGAATGACAAAGACGTAGGATATAGCTCTGGTATTGGTGCTGATAGGTCCGTCCGACCACGGTAAGGATTGAGAAGGTGCAAATCGCTTAGTGATGTCTAAAAGTGCCATGAAGCCTATCTCCCCCCCCCCACGGAAAGGAAAACATGGTCAATCCTCTTTCTACCGGTCATCAATGTTGACTTTCTTACCTATTAGAGCCAATGTCATTCCCGTCCGTAACCAAGTCAGTAGGTTTCGTTCATTAGCAAGGTGGTCTCTTGGATCAGGTTGATTTCGCACCTTGGTGTGGATTGCCGAATCCAAGTACTTGAATTTTGCTGAGCACCTTTCGTTGTTGCAGGCTATAAAAGGTAAATCGCTATTAGATTCCATCAATCTTATCAATGTCGAAGGGAGGTGAGGAAAGGAGAAGGAAAAGAAAAACCTTTTTTTTTTTTCTTTCCGCCTCATTTGTCGTGGGAATGTTTTTTCAAACCCCGCCCCTTAGCAACCGAGTCGGGCATGAAAAAAAGGGGCAAGGGAGCAAACGATCCGTAAAAAAGTCAGTGTATATAAAAGGAAGACACCTTTTGGAATGTTTTCTCCACTCCACCCTTATTCTTGAGCTCGGTGATGTGGTGGTATTACCCTTTCTTGTTGTTTGTCTTTGGTGGAAAGCATTTGAAAAGTGTCCATGCCTTCTCGTTTTTCGAAGGTACCGGTGCAAAGATCGTCCAAGGTATGCTGGTGAGCGACAGTAGAGCAGTAGAAAGATCATCTCAACCACTTTTTTGTAGATATGATCCTACTCTATACGAATTCAAGTTCGATAGATCGCACTTGCTCCGATTTCTCCCCTATATTTTATGACGATAACATTAGTCCTGTCACCAGCAACATGGAACGAATGGATAAAACTGGTTTAAGGGGTATTCTTTACGACCAAGGTTACTCCTGCTCGTCATCCATGACTAATCCCAACACCAGTGCTTCGGTACTCCCTTCGCCCTTTCTTGCAAATGCGTCAATCTCAGTTGAAAACAAGGTAGCTTTGATCAAATCAGAGGGATCGTGCTCTCTTATAGATCAAATCACTTATGCTCAAAGAGACGGGGCACACGCATGTATCATTTATGCCTCACAGCCTGGCTCCCCGTCTTTTAAACCTCCGGTAAGAAGCTACATAAATTTTCCCCGAAACTAAAGAGCATTGCGTTCTTCGTATACCTCAGGAAATAATCGACAACACCAGTGTCACCATTCCTGTATTCTATGTACAAAAGCAGATTGGACAAAACTTGTATAAGCTGCTAAGTGATCTGTCCAACAACTCACAAGCGGTAACTTTTGTTTCCACCAATGTCACAGCCGCACGCACGGTACGAGTGCTTTTGGTTCCACCCGCTGGAGGGACACCAAACCCCTGGGAAATAACTCTGATGATCCTTATTATCGTCCTCGCTGTGGGCTTCATGTCCTCAGGTAAGCACCCCTTTTTTTATGAAATTCATGCAAGCGGGGTTTGAAATATATTTTTTTCTCTGTCTTTTGTAGTGTGCCTCCATTTATACTTGTGGAGAAGACAGAAAAAGCTCCAACAACTGATAGAAAGTGGCCATTTGCCTCCAACCCCTGATATGCTACCTATGAATAAGCGTCTAATGACACCTTCCAAACTTGATCTATTCCCAACGAGACTCATCTCGCCGGAGGACACGTCAAAGGTGTCCTCTAGGCAGTCAGTACACTCGCACGTATCAACAAATGATGATAATGCTTGTGTTATATGTTTGGATACCCTGTCTGTTGGCCAGAAAGTTCGTCAGCTGCCTTGTTTGCATGAATACCACTGTGATTGCATCGGTAAGGAAGAGAACGTGAGGAAAAAGGGGAGACTGGATTGATTGAACCCTGTTTTCGGATAGATCCATGGCTTACCTCGAAATCTGGAGAATGTCCATTATGTAAATTTGATTGTGTGGGTCATGTCACAACCCCTGAGGAACAAAAAGCTACCGAGGAGGCTCATGCCTACTATACAAACACAGAGGTCAATGTCCTTCAAGTCGTCACTGAGTTTATACGTCACCGATTTGGTAGATCAGCACCACCCTCGCATTGATGTGATTCCTTTCTATGTATGATGATGACAGTGATAATAAACGCAGAGTGAATGGCTTTGCAATCAAAATTAGATCGAGCAGCGTTTGAAAATTCGACCTTTTTTAAAATCCATAGCCCCTCTAGAAAAGTTCCTGAATGGATAACCTGCGTTTAAATTTTACAAGGACTTGAACGTGATTTGCATCTATTGCATGATACCAAGAATGCCTTGTTTCCTTGGATGAGTTCACTTTTTAGGTACGCACCACTCCAATTGGTCGCTTTTTTAGGGCTTATTGTAGCGTTCATGGACCCCTTCGAGATCCAAATGCATGATTCTAGGTATCATGCAATAGATACAAAGCACGTCCATATCCCTGTCAAATTTGAACGCATATTGTTGATCTCAGTTCTAAGAAATAAGTCATTCTTTACGAAAAAAAGGTAGAATGACATGACCGACTGGCGGCGAAAGACCTAAGTCCTGACGATCCTATTCTACCTACCGTCGCTGAAAATGCACTTGTACAGGTGATCATAATGTTCAGGAAGACTTTTATACAAGACTCGGTGCTCATGATGGAACTCCACCCCTGTTACCCCATTTGACAACATTCAATCTTCTCTGATCCAGCCTATTTGTCATTCAAAAGGTCAGTCCACATCATAGCATGAGAATGTAGTAGCATGCTCGCTCTGACATGTTAGGGATATGCTGCAAATTGAAGCTCAGGAACACGATCCTGCTCACACACTCCTCCAGCAATGTGTGCCTATGCACTTTAGATTTCAAAACCCGATTGGCTATAAGATTATTTTTTTGCCCGTCCTTCATTTTTGCTCCTTCTTCCCTTCGTCATTACGTTTTTGCCTCCATTGTCATTCTCTTTACTCCACGACGTCAAACGAACGAACGAACGAACGAACGAACGAACGAACGAACGAGCAAACGAACAAACGAACGAGCAAACGAACAAACGAACGGTAACTCTCCTCTTCTCACGTCATGTTCATCTTTTGCTTACCATTACTAACTTTTTGCCTTTTGCATCGTTCCTCTTTCTTTTGACACTAGATCGGCTTCGACGATGACGACGGCAATAGGGACGACGACGATGCTAATGACGACTCCACCACTGCTTCATGTCGCCCAAAAGGCTCTTTTTAAAAATTTCAAATGTAAAAAACATGGGGAAACCCTCGCAATTTTTTTTTTAGGTACACTCCCATTCCATTCTAGATTCTCATAGTCCAAGTTACTAATAAAAGTATATCAATTCTTTGTCCATACCCTTCCGCTACTACTGCTGATACTTTTACACAGCTTGGCCGTTTTTGTCTATCTCCATTTGCTTACTTTTTACAGCAGTTTAGTCATTCCCATTACAATAGCTTGTTGCCATTAAACATTAGCTTAACTACGACCCCAAACATAGCCTGTACCATAGCCCTTTAGTCTTATCCTATCATTAAAACCTACTTGAATCATCCTACGAGAAACGTTTCCCAAATCCATAACCATGACAATACCATGTACATTATAAAGACCAAACTACAGATGAGTAACTCATCATTGACAACTCCTCAAAACACCATTGGTTTACTAGTTGTAATGAATCTAACGACACGTACATGATGATAAGGTATATCTTCGCATACATACAAAGTTTTATTGGTACAATAGGGTTAATGGGCTACGGTACAAGCTATGTTTGGGGTCGTAGTTAAGCTAATGTCTAATGGCAACATGCTATTGTAATGAGAATGACTAAGCTACTGTAAAAAATCAAGCAAATGGAGGCGGACAAAGACGGTCAAGCTGTGTAAAAGTATCAGTGATAGTAGCAGAAGGGTATGGGCAAAGAATTGGTATAATTTTATTAGTAACTTGGACTACGAGATTCTACAATGGAATGGGAGTGTACCTAAAAAAAAAATTGCGAGGGTTTCCCCATGTTTTTTACAATTGAAAATTTTAAAAAAAGCCTTTTGGGCGATATAAAGCAGTGGTGGAGTCGTCATTAGCATCGTCGTCGTCCCTATTGCCGTCGTCATCGTCGTAGCCGATCTAGTGTCAAAAGGAAGAGAAACGATGCAAAAGGCAAAAAGTTAGTACTGGTAAGCAAAAGATGAACATGACGTGAGAAGAGGAGAGTTACCGTTCGCTCGTTTGTTTGCTCGTTCGTTCGTTCGTTTGACGTCGTGGAGTAAAGAGAATGACAATGGAGGCAAAAAAGTAATGACGAGGGGAAGAAGGAGCAAAATAATAGGACGGGCATAAAAAAGGTCTTGTAGTCAAATCGGGGTTTGAAATGTAGAGTGCATAGGCACACATTGTTGGAGGAGTGTGTGGGTTGCAGTCTATAGATAGAGGTACAAACATAAACAGATATATTTGCCTTAACAATGTATCATACAGCTTCAGCATTGAGTGTGAACAATGAAAGGCATAAAAAGCAAAGGCAGAGCTTTCCACAGGGACATATAAGCGGAGCTTGAAAATGCATAGTGTCATTTTGGTCATCAAAGATTGAATTCAAACTTCAAGAAAAGACGAGTTTATTGGTAGTTTGTATAGGTATCATAGCAAATAAAAAGAGTAAGACTAGTTTAAAACATATCATTTCACTATACTAAAAGTTCAAGGCATGAAGCAAAGTGCCTATCACCATGGCCATGCCAGCAGTACCACCAATGGTCGCAGACAGAACATGCTGTGGGTCCACTATAGGTATAAGATGGCGATACAGCAAGCTTTCAAAAGGTATTCGTAAAAAGACATAAAGGGCCAGCCACGCAAACGCCTTGCTCCATAGTGAGTAGCAGTGCTCGTCATCATCAGCCAAAGTGGATACCATTGTGTTTAGTGTAGCCTCTGTTTTTTCGCCATCGAGTGTCCCTTGTTCGTTTTCCGCCGCCAGCACATGCCAATCATTCAAAATCATATGAGTTTCAACATTTTCCACCTTGGCGTTACTGCTGCTGTTGCTGATCCTTTGGTTGGTAGATGCCGTCCAGTGGTATGGAGATAAAAAGGGAGATCCCATGCGTAAGCCCAGATGCCGCCCAAGGCCGATTCCATACTGTTTGCTTCCCAGTGACTTGATGCCCACGTTGTCGTCTGATGATCCATTATCCCCGTACGTCCTGTCAGCGAGTGTGATCTTTGAGGTTTCCATTTCGGGCAATCCAGTAGACACCATGTCATCTTGCAGCCTTGCATCAAACGCCTGTATCACAGAGTTCGAATACACATTCCATTCATAGTCATCAGATCCACCCACTTCTAACCTCAGAAGAGGACAAGGAGAAATGGAAAAAAAGTGAGTTTGGTGATGTGATATGTCATTTGGGGAGGGGTGGTTTACCTTTTAACAAGTTTTCCTTTGCAATGGATTGTAAAAGCTGAGCCTGGGTGGTAAACACAATGCGACTTTTGGCAGCGTCGGATAAGAGAAGCTTGAGCACCTGCCAGACCCCTTGATGCCACCAACCGAAATTCAGCACATAGACCCGGTCCACCATAGCAGGATACCTGGATTTGACGAGATGCGAGAGTAGTCCAATGATAGACTTGTCGATGGGAAGAGACGGTGCATCGATCAGGTCCACAACCACACTGATTTGCAATACCAAAGGCTGGATCAGGCTATCGTTATCATCATCTTGCCTCCGACACGTTTCATCGTATGTCCACCTTCTAGCCAATTCCATCATATAGCACAGGTAGGGCTCGAGGTTGCTGCGTTCCTGTTGTAAAAGCGTCATCGAGAAGTAGCGGAGTCGAATCATTAGCACAGGCTGGCCCCAACGGTCGTACTTGTGGTAAAAGGCGAACCCAGGTTCGACCCAGGACGGGAATGAGCGCCATGTCAATTGATCAATCCCCGCCCCCAGGCGCCAATGCGTGGTGTCGAGTAGTCGTTGGTACGTTTCTTCATAATCACCATGGGCTTCAACAAGGTATCGAAAGATCGTGACTATAAAAAACCGATGAGATTACACAGTAAAAAAAAAAAAAAAAGCGATGCAGGACCTACCACGATCTTGACAGTAGCGCAGTGCATCGGCCAGTTCGAAGGGCTGCAGAGTGCTGGAGAGATAATGCCGGAGCTGTTGTTGTATCTTGCTGATCGTGGATTTGTTCTTCTTGTACAAAGCATAACATGCCGCCCATCTATCTTGAGAGTCGCAAGTCATCAAATCCCCCTTTTTCAAAGATATAAAAGATGAGTAAGGAAGAAAGGACCGTTCAAAAAGCCCTCTAAAACCTACGAAGGAGCCATTACTAGTAAAGTAAGCAACAAACTTGGGTCAGTCTCAGTCTCCACTATTGATACAACACTACAAACACCCAGCTCGACTTACCCTATTTGAAAGATGCCCCATAGATCGTCAGGATCGTGTCTTGTTTGCTTGAAGGTGACGCTCGGCGTATTTCCCATAGAGTGTCCGTCGCTGTGTGCCATGATAGTGCCAAGCAAAGACCGTTCCTATACACAATCAATCAAAAAGTATCTTGTCGTTAGCCGGGATCAATGACGGTAGTGCAGTGTATCGCTTTGTGAATATTTACAATGGCCTGCGTGGAAGGGATCATCAGGAAGGCAAGGACTGGAGATACCCATGACATTGTTGAAGTGGCAGGCATTCAACCCTAAGAAGAGAATAAACATTAGATCACTACCATCTATTCTCTAATGGACGCATACATAATCGGCAATGGCCCAGGGCTGAGAAAGGAGAAGAGAGAGATGGACGATCCTGCTGGAAAAAAAACCCCTCATCCGACCCCACACGCGGAGTTTTAAATTGCGTTTTTTATTTCAAGGGACCGAAGACTTGTGCCCACCCTTTCCAACTTGGAGATCAAATGATGTGCTGAAGGAGGTATGATATGCTTTTCATAATAGAATTCACATCTTGGATTGTTTGCTTCCATTTGGTCACGGCATCTTAAAAGAAAGGGTCAGGTGCGATGTTAAAGCCAGTAGGATGGGAGTGAGGGGAGGGGATTCATCTATGTCAGGGCGCTTGGTAAGATCATGATGATAATGACATATCATACGCTCAAGATGGGAACTGGAAGAGTTAACCTGTCTAGGTGCTGTAGAAAACAAGTCGACATGAGGACTCGGGTAAAATGGCTCATTCAGGGAGAGGATCGTCGACTGACGGGAAAACCATTATCAATAAAGTAATATTAGAAAGATAGAAAGCATGTAGTATGACCACGGCTTTTTGTGCATGACATCATTAAGATTATTCAGGTTTCTGGAAAGGGCTAAGGGAAAAGGCATGCGTCTGTGTTATTGGGGGGAGAGGATGAGCGGAGTTTGAAAGTATCACCAGCATAAAAGGCGGAGATCAGGTTAATTTTTATTTCTTCCCCTCTTCTTTCACTTTCCCCTTTTCGGTTTATTTTACTCTTTCTTTCTTTTTGTTGTCATTTTGTAACATAAACGATGATACCCTCTACTACAAACACTTCCATTGCCATTGATCCTGACGAATGCACCTGTCTCCTTTATACCACGCAACGCAAACAAAGCAAATGGAAGCGCTTCCTCTCCACCCAGATCGCAAGTCTGCTCCCGTCTATCGCATTAGGAGCTATCCTTTGGTTTGGCATCACTTCCTCGGATGATTTGTCACCGACAGCTATCCATCTATTGGCCGTCTTTATCAGGTAACCAAGATAAGATCCATAGTGTGGTTCTAAACACTAGAGTTCTCACGCACTCTCTATTGTAGTTGTATCTTTGCCTTGATGACGACTTCATTCAGTTTGACAACGCTGGTCATGACAGCCCTGGTGATCCTGTCTCTGACTCAATCCTTCCAATGTATCGATCATACAACAGGTCAAAGTGTGGAATGCCGGCTTTGTGGTACAGGTGACACCAATGAAGGTTATGACTGTCAAGGCCCTCAAGAGGCGTTTGCTCACTCTTTGGAGGGTTTCTCAAGCACTGTGGTCTGGTTGATCTTTGCCGCTTTTCATCTGGGAAAGGCCGTCGAGGTGACTCAACTTGGGCGAAGACTTTCATTGTGGATGGTGCGCTCGTTTGGGAAACATACCCTTGGTCTGGCCTACTCTATTGTCTTTTCAGGTACGAAAAAAGAAAATTGTCATTCACCCCCCGTGATCTTTTGAACCAATGAATGGAAAGATCGGGGGATAATTCAAGCTCAACTGATGTCTTTTTCATTATAGAGTTACTGATTGCTCCCTTTGTGCCCAGCAATACGGCAAGGGGAGGGGGTATCATTATGCCTGTGGTCCATTCCATTGCTCAAACCTTGGGATCTACTCCGTCTCATCATCCGGAAATGGGTGGCTTCTTGATGCTGCTTGGTTCTCATGCCAACCTGCTCTCTGCTTCGATGTATCTTACAGGTAAGTGTGCTATACGATCTTTGCCCTTTTGTATTTAACGCCTCTCTTCTTTTTTCATAGGAATGGCTCCCAATCCAATCGTCTTGGCAAAGGCAAACCAATTATTTCCAAACTTGAACTTTACCTTTATGACCTGGCTTTCTGGCAGCATCCTCCCTGCATTGCTCTGTGCCCTCTGCTTGCCTTTGATTCTCAGCCGACTCATGCTCCGATCCACCTCCGAGCCCAAACAATCTCGTAACGACCATATTGTGGAACATGCAAGACAGGAACTGGCTACGATGGGAAAGATGTCGAAGAAGGAAAAGGTAAAAGGACACACCGTTTATTGTAAAAAAAAAAAAAAAAAAGTGCTTCTTCTTGACAACGAACCCCTTTTTCTGATTTGTGATCTTAGCAACTGTGCTTTGTTTTGCTTGGATGTCTCAGTCTGTGGGTTACTTCTGGATACACACGGCTGGATTCTACATTGGTAGCTTTGATTGGCATTGTAACGTTATTGCACATGGGGACTATCACTTGGAACGACATATCAACAAATACAACCGCGGTAAGATGCACGCAGGGATCGTCATTAAAAAAACAAGCATGTGTATGTATTGACGATCCATATACTTTCTATAGTGGGACACTCTCTTTTGGCTGGGGGGATTCATTACCATTGCTCAACATTTGTCTGACGCCGGTGCATCGACGTACCTTGGCGATCATATCTCCGCCACCATTACAGACTTGGGATTGCCTCCTGTCCCTTGTTTGGCCCTGGCCTACTTTTTAACCACTTTCTTATTCTCTTCGCTCAGTGCCCACACCGTGGCATTTGTATCGACCTTTTTGGAAGCTGGCCACTCTTTGGGTGCCAATCCCATGATTCTGACTGCTCTTTTGGCGTATTTTGGCGCTCTCGGTGGATGCATGGTAAGGGCGAAGGAAAAAAAAAAAA
>LT552697.1:216776-227276 GCA_900079185.1 Absidia glauca
TTGCACATGCCATTAGAATTGAGATTCGACCGGTTTGAAAAAGTGAAGCCCATGGCGGTGAGTAAGCACAGGCCATCACCCTTTCCCTTTACGCTTGAGCAAAGTCATGAGCTTATCACCGCCATGGGCTTCAGATTTCGATTCGCAATCTAATGGCATGTGCATGCTCGCACGGCCTTCCTGAGCATACCGTTCAAGTTTCAAGACAGGTCATTCAGTTGGCTAAGGACCGCTCACCATCACAGGTCATCACCGTTTTCCCGCTTGAGTAGAGCTATGGGCTCCACATTTCAAAGTTGTCGAATCGCAATTCTAAAGGGATGTGCATGCTCGTATGACCTTCCTGAGCATACCGTTCAAGTTTCAAGACACTTCAATCAGTAGGTTCATGACCCCATGATCATCTCGAAAAAAGTTTTCGAAATCAAACCGAAAACCTGAGAACGGTTCTCAACTTTTTCTGGCGGAGTTTTTCAAAAGGCTGAAAAAAACGGCAAATGTCCATTCAGATTCCACAAATGCCGGTGCAGCTGAACCGCGCATTGTAATGAGCTCCCCTTAGACAGACTGATTCTGCTATGGTATATGATCATGTGCATACCATTAGGACTCTGCTAGGCTCATCCTGAAGTGACTTGTAGTGATGAATGTCTCAGGGCTAAATAAAGCGTGGCGAAGGTGTTTCTTGTGATATTTCGCATTTGATTAGTGAGCTTTCTTTGTACGGATTCTACTGGCAGGGACCATCAGATTCCTACCATTGGATTAACCCATTGGTGAAATCTAATTTTTTGCTCCTTCTTCCCCTCGTCTCCGTGACTTTGTTCTTTCGCATAATACTCTACCCCTAATAATACAGCAGTGATGTTTTAATACTTGTCAATGATGAGCTACTCATCTGTAGTTTGGTCTTTATAGTGTATGTCTATAATGTACATGGTCTTGTTATAGTTGCGGATTAGTGAAAGTCTTTTGTAGAATAGTTCAAGTAGGCTTTATTGATACAATAGGAATAAAAGGGCTATGATACAGGCTGTGTTTGAGGTCGTACTGTAGCTGGGCTAATGTGTAAATAACGACGAGTTGTAATGGGAATGACTAAAATGCTGTAAAAACCAGACAAATGGAGATAAACAAGGACGGCCAAGCTGTGTAAAAGTATAAGAGATAATATCGCAAGTCCATAGCAAAGAATTGGTTTACTTGTATCAGCAGTTTCGACTATGAGATCAATGGAATGGGGGGGGTGCACCTAAAAAAACATTGCGAGGATTTCCCCTTTTTTCGTGATCCCTTGCGTCCAAACCGTAATCTAACCACATGTCCATCCAGCCCTGCTGCCAGAGAGCCTATACCCGTTACCATCGCATTCGAACTGTTAAGAAAAAAAAAAGATAAATGATGGAAGATGTCAATGTCAGCAAAGTAAGAGAGAGGAGGGCAGGATGCTGAAAAGGAGACTTACCCTTGCTGTTATCGTTAAGGGTCGTCATGTATAGTTCGTGTCCGAGGGTGTGCCATGGTAAAGCCGATGGTAAGAAAAAAGTGATGGGGAAAGAAAGAAGAAGTGAGGAATAAGATTTGTAAAAAAAAAGTGGAGACTTATAGCATTTTCAACCCCCGCCGGCTCACCCCTTCACCACAAAATGCAGGATCGTCTGCATAGGGCAAGCAAGCCCTGGCTCAGCTGGGACAGTGATCGTGGAAACGGCAACTGGGAAATCAACCATTGGATTCATGATTGGTCAATGCAAAAAAGGACTTGGCGGAGTGTGGAATCGAATCTCTTACAATAAGACAAATACAGAAGCTTCCATGGTACAATGTATGAGGGGGGGGAGGGAAACGGGAAGAGATTAAAGTTGTGAGATGACCTTTATTATAGTGCAAAACAGTGTATATTTTAACATATGAAGTATGTAACTAATAGGGAAGGGATTCGCCAGTGTAATCAAAGTAGGCACCGTTCTTTTCTTGGGTAAGCTTTTCAATTTGTTCGACCATGCCAGCAATGGATTCTTCGGCCTTCAAAGGAGCCTTTTGGCCACCCATATCGGTTTGAACCTAAGATAGATATGAATGTGTGAGTGGGATCCCTCTACCCTGCATCTTCAACTTACCCAACCAGGATGGACACTATGACAAGAGCACAAAGAAAAGGGAGTAAGTACAATGTTCTCTTTTACTTTGATGACGCCACTTACGCAACGACAATGAACTTTTCTTCGGCGAGAGAAGCGGACAGAGCCTTTGTCAAGTAGTTTTCGCCAGCCTTTGAGACGCCATAGTAAGGCATAGTGGCACCATGAACATTGAGTTTTATAGAGCCAACTATAGAGGAGATGTTGATAATCTTGCGAGTGTCTTTTTGGCGTAATAAGGGCAGAGCAGCTTGGGTCACATTGGAAGTCCCGACCACGTTTGTCTTGAACACGTCCAAGTACTGGTCAGCGGTCCTAATCCATACAATAAGAACCGGTTGAGTCAAGCGTTCTTCTGGTTCTAACCGCCCACTTACGCAGTCAACGCCGTTTCACTAGCAGGGCCAGAGATACCGGAGTTGTTAATAAGCACGTCAATCCCATGAGGAGCAATGGTCTTGATCTTTTCAAAGGCAGCCTAAGAATGACCTTATGAGCAACTTCTTTTCACACAATGGCTTTTTTCTTTTTTTTTTTACCTTGACCGAGGACTGATCGGTTGTATCCAATGCGACACCAATGACCTTTTCATAGTCGATCAAAGAGACCAATGCCTCGGCTTTTGTAGGATCGCGAGCAGTGGCAATCACAATGTGGCCCTTGGCGGACAATTGCTTGACGAATTCAAGACCGAGACCTCGAGAGGCACCAGTGACAAGGTAAGTGAGTTGTTGTGCAGACATGGTTAGATATAAAAGTTTGGAAGAGAAGTAAAAGAGAAGAATGCAAAAAAAAAAAAAAGAGAGTCCATTTATATGAGTGACTAATTGAATGTCAACCGAATCGGAGTTGAGAATAGTTGCCCAACCCCCGTCAGTCATGCCAAACCGACCGATTCACACAATCCAACCCTATTCTGAGCACATTGGGGGGGGGATATGACTAATGCTATCACTACATTCCATCCAAATGATGACGGTCCAACACGGCCACGGCTTCTCGGGCTTTTTCATTCAAGAGCTGGGGATCTTTGACCAAGTCGACCAGACCGTCCACGTCCATTTCAAGCAGCATCCCGGTCACCCTGCCTGCCACGTCTGCATGATTCGCACTACTAATAGGGTGGATGACAAATACAACAGGTAGGGATAAGTATGAGTTTGTAATTTTAATTAGCGACTTACACGGCTTTATATATCCGTTCGCCGAGTATTTGCTTTTGCGTATCCGGCGGATGATCGGCCAGTATGTCCATGAGTTGTTCCGTAGAGGATAGTTGCTGCTGCTGTTGTTGTTGTTTCGATACTGAGGAGTGTGGAGGATTGGAGGGGGACGAGTCTTGTTGGGGTGGAGGTGTTACATGGTTCCATCGTATCGGTTTCATGGTTGCTGTGGAGGGCTGTGACGGGTAACTTTGTGGTGGGTATGAATCGTAATAGAGGGGAGCACCGTTGAGATAGCTGTTCGTCGGTTGCTGTCACATAGAGCAAACGTTAGGCACTGTCCTTCTTTCCCCTATATCGTATCCCTTACTGGTTGTACATGGACGAGTGATCGTGGTGTGCGCTGATGAGAGAGTTGGGTTTCGAGGTGATGTCGCCTATCTTCTTTCTTTTGCGCCAGAGCCACGTAGATAGTCTTCCCCATTACAGTAGCGCCATTCATTTCAGCTACCGCCCCATTGGCCTCTTGAGGAGTATGGAAGCACACAAACCCGAAGCCTTTTGACTGGCAGGTCTAAGTAGAAAATGGTATGTAAGTTGCTTGTATCTTCTGTTACGTTTCACTTACCTTGTCTTCACGCATGACTTTGGCACTGGTGATTGCCCCAAATGGAGTAAAGATATCCCTGAGAAGATCATCATCGACGGCGTCTGCCAGATTCTTGATATATATATTGACACCATGGTATTTTGAAGCTTGTTGCTGTTGCTGCTGCTGCTGTGGTGATGGTGATGGTGGATGCTGTCTTCGTAAATCTTCTTCACGCTCCGATCGCTTTTGAGCTCGTGACACAAACAGACGTTTCCCAATGTATTCAGTAGCGTGCATCTGTAAAACCGCCCGTTCTGCATCTTCATGTCGTTCAAAGTTGACAAAGCCAAAGCCACGCGAGTGTCCATGATCGTCCCGTTGAATCAATACCGATGCAATTGGTCCAAATCCACCAAAAAGTTCTTCCAGTTCTTCTTCGGTGATATCAGCAACCAGGTTCTTGACATACACATTGGTGAAGCGTTGTTTAGCCTCCTCCATGCGTTGGATTCGTTCTTGCTTTGGAATATGGTGGCCCACAGAGCTAACAAGGAAGCATACAAGAGGTTAGATAAACCGTGTGATCTCCTTTAGATCAACTTACATTTCACGGTCGTACAACGTCATGCCATTAACGGTGTTGATGGCCCGTTCAGCTGATTCAGTGGTATCGTATCGGATAAAGCCATAGCCTTTGGATCGGCCCCGTTCATCTGTCACGATCCTGCAGTTGGTGATGTTACCGTAGAGGGAAAAGGTGTCCATGAGCGATTTCGTTGTTACTGCTGCGTCCAAGTTTTTGACAAAGAGGTTGCTGCTGGTACTTGGTTTGCGTCTGTCGTCGTTGCTCATCCACATGAGTCTACATGGTTTCCCGTTAATCAAAGCATGGTCGGTCTGCGTATCTAATGTGTCTAACAGGGAGAAAAGATGAGCCTCACTTTTCAAAACGATCGCTTGTTCATTACCTTCAGTGTTCGTTGCAAAGCGGATATAAGCATAGCCCAGGCTTTGGTTGGTGATCGCATCTCGGCACACGTTAATCGTTTCGACAGATCCAGCTTTCGAAAAGACAGACAAGAGTAGTGCTTCGTCAACGGATGGATCAAGTTCGCCAACATAGAGTGAGTTGCAAGTGCCAGATCTTTGTCTTCGTCTTTGATGAGCGCAAGCATGTTGAGAGACCTGCCCTTGGATTGTCGCAATATCGGTTTGTTGCTTCGTGGATAGCCCTCGAGGACCTAAAGGCTCTAAAGTGTGTTGAGTCGCATTAGGGGTCGGCGTATCGGTCATGATAAAAAGGAGAGGAAGAAGAGCGAAATGTTTTTTTTTTTGGCAGGTGCAAGCTTTTTTATACGATTCAGGCCCAGGTGTCGGAGTTGACTTTTTTGAGATCGGCGGCGTTTGAAGGCACCCCTTACACCTAATGAGCCAACCAACACCTTGTTTATTCTTCGTTCAGTAAACGATAATACAGCTCTAATCTACTATGGCTATCTTTGATGGGTGGGTTCACTACAGTGTTGCGTCTACTACTATTGTGAAATCTACAAAGCAAATAAGGGTCAGGAGGATGGTTCCCTTGTAAAAGCTGTTCCAGCTTACAAGAATCCAAATCTGGGGTGGGCGAAAAGATCCGGGTAATGGTGCTTTTGAAATGTCATCCAGAGTCTTGTCATCTATGTTGCAAGCGTTTAAAATGAGATGCACTATCGTTCTCCAAGAGAGAAGGGAGCTCCTTACGTACCACTATTACAGAGACCAGAGATGATGGCCAATAGAAGGAAGTCTTGATCTGATAACCTAATAAAAAACAAGAACAATATCAACTTTGTGTCAAAGTGTGGCGATCTCCCTACCTAGAGCCAGTGTTTTGAGTGCAGTAAAGATGAGAGAGGTAGGTAGAAGCCAGCACAACAGGACCACCCCCATCCATAGAAAAGGACGAATGCCTATGCGCATGACAAAAGATTGACGGTCAGTGACTTTGTACAGGCAACGAAAAACTGCTTACCGAAGTAAAGAGAATCCATCATCAGGGCAAACACCTGTCGCACGGGGTGCAAAAGCGTGGAAAGATCGGTATGGATGTCGAGAATATCGCCCTTCAAATCGTTGAGTTGATGCTCTGTGTGGTTGAGTATATCGCTTATGCTATGGTTGACGATGTTTACGGATTGCTGCCATTGTTGGATTGCTTGTTCTTGAGATTCCTGCAAAAGAGATGTGGCGGGGTTTGAAATTAAATTTTTCAGGGGAATTTTTTTTTCTTACCTGCCACTGGATCCATTGAGTTAAGGAAAGGTTTTGCCATACTGAGAGTTCATCTAGCTTTGAATACATGGATCCGAGGCGTTGGTCCAGAGAGAGGAATATCTAAGAGAGGAGTCGCATAGTCAGTCACTACAACCACCCGATCCCTGCATGACTTGCCCTATCCCACATTTGTGTGATTTCTTCAACGTAGCGTCTATTCACTTCCATAGTTGTTTGCTGAATGGATTGGATATCAGTAGCTTTGTTTTGTGCATTTTGAAGGAGGGACATGAGTTCTAAAAGATTGCCGGCCGAGCGTCCCTGTAAAATGTAAAGTGGGTGAATCACCGCCATCAAGGGGCGTTACGTACCTGGAAGTCAGTGATTTCTGTCCAGAGATCGGATTGCTGAAGTTGGATTGCCTTTAGCAGCCCCATTTCCTGCTGTCTCCATTCGTAAAGATCCTGTTGCTGCTGCTGTATCTTTTGATAACTTTGGGATTGGTAAACTGTCATGTTCTGTTGGGCTTGTCGAAGGAGCTCTAAGATAGGGCTTAAAATTATCATTATCAGTACCCCCCATCCAATCAGTCATGATTACCTCTCTCCAAAGGATAGCGCACCGCAAAGCAAATGGTCACCACGTCACGGTAGTAACCTAAACAGAAAGAAAAGGTCGATGTTTGTTATCCCCACTGCCAACGATACTTTCACTCTACGTACCACTGTAAGTGGTCCAAGTCTGCGGCACTGTGGCTAGTTTCTTGATACATGATTTCATATGATGCATTGATTTATCCAGCTGGCATTCCTTTGGCACTTGGATTTGAGCGGTCGCCAATTCACACAAAGTTAGCATCAAGGCATCTATGTACAAAAAAGTGAGTAGTGAGTATCCTTTCCGTTTCTCTATGTACTGTACAACCTACACTTCATTTGGGACTTTTCATCTGACACAAGCTGCTGACAGTCTTCTTCGATAGAGAGAGTGGATTTGTGGAAGCAGTCCATTTGCTTTGATTGTATCCCATGCAAGATATCTATAAAAGACGAATAGTGCCAATTGAATACATGTACAGCATACATGACCAATGCTTACTTACCTAAACCGTGGTTGGCTATTTGTTGGGTCATGCCTTCGGTCTGTGTGCGTTGTGTAACGGAGACTGGTAGTAAATAGATGAATGGCAGATCATCGAGATTGGATGCTTCTGCATGTATTTGTAACATCATGATAGTAATACAGATGATCGTCCAATGCATGACACTTGAATCGTACGATAACAGAGGAAAGAAAGAGCGGAAAGAAAAGGGGATGAAGAGCGCCATAAGAGCGTAAATGCCGCTCGTTGGCGGTGTTTGAAATCGACATGATCCATTCTGGGTTTGAAATTGTGCATGTATGGCAGTTGCACCAACTGAAACCAAGGTGTGATATTTTCAATGTTTGGTGGCCACTCCACTCCCTTTAACTTGTTTTGATGAGGTTCCCCCTTGTTGACGTAAAGGGAGAAGCGGCATAGGAGGGGAAACAGAGAAAGGGGGGTTATGAATCAACCCTCAAGGTCAAGTTTCAATAACGTACAAATATGATGATCATCAGGGGTGTTACGCTTGAGAAAAACAGAAACATGCGTCTAATCGGAAATTCCAACTCCGCGACCAATCATCGTAAAGCAATCTAAAAAATCAAGGAGGGGGAATCGTTTAAAAAAGGCATAAGGTCTGAGTCAGAATCTTCCTATTACTTTATTCCTCTTTCTTTCGCTTTCTTCACTTTTTATTTTGTCCATTCATTCTTCTTATGGCTACCTTACAAAGACCAAAACCAAAGACTCGTGCAACTGACGAAGCACCTTCTTCTCCTCTGCAACAAGTAAGTAAGAATAATGGTGGGAAAAGTGAGCTAAGACTAATCTCCTTCTCAGAACATGGAAGACGCCACCCACAACAGGTCTGACGATGAACAAGCAACTACAACAACCATCCTCACGAATGGTAACACCAACGAACTAGAACAGCTCATGTTGGAACCAGTTAGCTATGACCATCTCTGTACAACCCCGCCAACCATCACCACCACTCAACAGGATGAACGACTTTCTACTGAGCTTGTCCACTCCCTTCAATCCGTCAAACAGGTTTGCTTGGTGGCTCTCGATTCTCTCCTTCGACAAATGGTGAACGCTATTCCTTCAACCAAGCCCGAACGACGCCTGTCTGATTCCTCTCTGCACGACAAAACAGGCCATTCTCTTTTGGGATCCATCGTACAAAGCACCAATCGACTGTCCTCATCACCTTCTCAGGAAGACCACCAACGAGCAATGAAACGAAGTGATTCCTCGCCTGCCGTCGCTACTCTTTCCATTGTGCAACAAACCTTGACCTCACATCAGCCCTGGATACTGGATTCCTCTACAGACTACAACATGTGCTGTTCTCTTGCCGCTCTTCTTCATCATGTATATCGAATCCTAGAACTAGGTCAACTTCCCTCTGACAACGACAGCAACAATGACGACAATGACGACGACTACTGCACATCACCTTTATCACCCACCGCCAGCATCTACACCCAGCTACGTGAAAGCATGACAACCTTCCAGAAAGATACAGCAACAGCCGCCAAGACGTCGATGAAGGAAATGACGCTTCTTTGGGATGAGGTGGATCAATTGATGAATTCCATTACCTGTTTGGCACAAGACCGACCGGACGCACCTCCTGCATATCACGACAGTGTAGACCAACCACCGCCTTCTCCTTCTCTGCATTCCTGCGACAAATCCCTGCCGTCACCTCCTGGCTATGCGATTCCTAACGAAAAGGCCCAGCATGATCTGGACCAACTCCTCAGTGCCATCGATCAGCTCTCCAGTGTGTCCCCTCGCCTCAACAACCAGCGTGCGGATCTAACCGAACGACAAGCGAAAGAACTGGCAGCAGCAACAGTCGGCCGGACGGTGGAACGTCTGTCACGCGGTAGATTGGAGACACAGCAGGCGACAATGCCACTCACCAAAATCGAAACCCTCCAAGGCTTGATGACTCAGATCCAACGCTCTTCCTTACGGTCTTTGGATAACCAACGTGTCAGCATGAATACAAGGCTCAAGAAGAAGATGAAGGTGGCTGCTATGAATGGACTCTTGGATCGTAATGATCGTGGCAGATTGACCAGTCAGGTAAGAAAAAGAACGAAGGCTGCTAAACAGAATCTAACCTACTGTGTCTTTTTTTTTTCATTTCGCCAGGATTGGGCAACTCCCGAGCAACGAATGATCGACGATATGACTACCATGACGGATATGCTGACCAAGGTGATGAATCGGCCCAAATACAACCAACAACGCTACTCGCTCTCTTCCATGAAGGAACGGGAGTTCTTCTTCATTCAAGTCCTTCATAAGGTCGATCGCATGGAAGACAGACGGATGACCAATCAGGACGCCGAATGGACACGACGACCAAAGCAGCAGGTGACAGCCGAGATGGAGGACGAATTGGGATCGCTCTTTGACAATATCCATCGATCGAAATCACAACTGGACAATCAACGAGCCAGTTTCTCCACCACCCCCTCATCGCCTTCACCACTCATTGTATCTACTGGCTCATCATGATTGATCGCTTCCTTTTTACCTATCCCTCTATATCTATCTATACCCTTTTATGTCATTACCATCTCCTTTACATATCTGTCTATATCCTTTCCCTCCCTCTATAGAAAATCAAAAGAATTGGCTTGCTGATTCTCTCCATGAATAATAAAAAATAAAAAAAGTGATACAAGTAGTTTTATTGTATGATGATGATGATGATTTGAGAATGATTATGAAGTAAAGAGATATGAATGCTAAAAGTGTGTGTGTGTGTGTGTGTATTAAGCTAAATCAAAAGAGGCCCAATTTGGATTCACCGGCTTGCATACGAGGGGCAATGTAGGTATTCAAAAAGGTAAACAGCGGTTCACGGCCAGACAATTGCTCCATCAGATTGTAGTTCCCCTTAGTCGTATCGGTATCAATCACTACCAGTTCCAGTTGTTCCATGGACAAATGGCCTTGTTCTGCCAAAGCCACCAGGCGTTGTGGGGTGCCTACGGCCAAATGGATGGGGGTCGTCTTCAAAAGCTCCGCTTGTTCTTGGATCTTGATGTGCTTGGCAAACAGTTTGGCAATCCTTGCCTGACTGGCAAATTCCTTCAACCCCCTTTAATAGAAAACATGACGTGTCAGAGAGGGTTTATCAACTTTTTATGACCCTTTTTTTTTTTTTTTTTTTACCTTGAGAGATCAGCGGCACGGATAGCAGAATGGGTGGCGACAATCACAAGCGGGGCACCA
>LT552697.1:260019-280780 GCA_900079185.1 Absidia glauca
CGGACCTGATACCAGGAGAAGAGAGGGCCTTGCCGATCGATTCCCGATGAGAAGAGTAAGACCATTCCTATGCCTGGCAGGGCGGTTTTATCTTCATTTCGATTTGAGTCCCAGCTATGCTTGGGACTCAAGTCAGGGACTCAGAGAGTTCCCCGCCATATTAATCCTTATTGTCCGCAAAATTCAGCATACACAAATTGGGTTTATCCCGGTGGTTCTGTCTGTAGCATTTCCCATGAAAAAGTTCCACTTTACTTGGTCAACATTTTTCTTGCAAACATGGTAAACAACTCCGGTTCATATTTAACATGGAAACAGATGTGCTTTCTTTCCATCAAACGATGCCAAGAATGCTTGGTTTGCGTGGATCAAGTGCCGTTTTTTATACCGCTCCAATCAGTCGCTTTTTTAAAGCTTATTGTAGCGTTCATGGACTCATTCGACATCCCAATGCATGTTTCTTGGCATCATGCAATAGATACAAAGCACGTCCATATCCTTGTCAAATTTCAACGCAGGCTGTCCATATCAGTTCTGAGAAATAAATCATTCTTTACAAAAAAAAAGGGTTGAGCCATCCCTTGGGAAAAGTTTTGTTTCTCTTTTTTCGCCCGAACTGAATGGACAATCTGCGTTCAAATTTGACAAGGACTTGGATGTGCTTCGTATCTATTGTATGATGTCAAGAACACCTGGTTTCCTTGGATGAGTTCTTTTTTGGTACGTACCACTTCAATCTGTCGCTTTTTTAAAGCTTATTGTAGCGTTCAAGGACCCATCGGTCATAAAAATGCATGTTTCTTAATATCAGTCAATAGAAAAGCATTACATTGTGTTGCCTGTAAAATTTGAGGATGAGTTGTCCATCTCAGTTCTGAGAAATAAGCAACTCTTTACAAAGAATTGGAGGTCAAATCTTCAAATTTTCCAAAGTCTGCATTTTTACTACTCAGTCCTAGCGCTCCTCGCCCACAAAATGACATGTGAGACCAAACTCAAGTTTATAGGGCTTAACTCAAGCACAGAAATTCGGGCGGGAAGAAGAAGCAAAGCGAAGGATTTGGGGAAACGTGGAGTCTCATCTTGTTTTTTCGAACTCCGACGATTTTAGGAGGGGTGGCAAATTTGTACTTTTTCAAAAACTCCAGTTTTGGACACCAAATGTTTGTAAAGAGTTGCTCTATTTCTCAAAAACGAGATAAACAACCAGCCTTTAAATTTTACATAAAACAAGATGTACTGTATATCTATCGAACCACAGCAAAAAGAAATGATTGATATGCTGTATGCGTCCGTTGACGCTGCGCAATGTCGCAAAACAGTGACTGAGGGAATGGTCCAAAAGACGACAATAAATCCAAGAAATCCCAGCACTGTTGGTATCATTTGGTAGATAAAAAGCACAGCTTTCTTCTTGTAAAATTTGAAGCAGGGTTGTTAATCTCATTCGGAAGGAAATCCATGTCCAAGAAAAAGTGACATTTTTCACAGGGGACGGTCCACCCATTTTTCAAAGCGGGGTTTGAACAAATCCTGGCAGCACTTTTTTTAAAAAAAAACTACAAAGGCTCTTGGTTTTCTCAACCAGGTGAGGCTAGGGACACATGGTGCAGTTAAAGCTCAAAGGACAAAGTAGCAAGTGACAAAGTAAGCTTCATTCACTCATTCATGCAGAGTGGCAGTAATATGTGAGCCTGAAGAGGACAGACAGCTCTGATGAAGTATGAACATGGTTATAGAAATGAGCAAGGCTAAATAGACAGGCCGACTCCACTATACATTGAACGCATTGCATAGAGCTGCTTCGATCCAAAAGCTAGGAGGATCTGCATTAATCGGAGTTGTAAAAACTCCGACATCCGTGGTTTGAAAAGCGGCCCTCTTCCTCATGGATCCATGCACCCCATCTTTTTCATGCCCAAGTCATTAACTTTATCCGATGCTATTTTTTGTTTCTATCAAGATAAGGAGGAGAATCAAGATTGGTTTGGCATCATTTGGAAGCATAGTCTTCAAGACGGAGTTGAGGGAGGGTTTAATATAGCGCTAAATCAAGTTCCAAGCACCAATCTAAAGCTTAAGTAGGTTCCTCCTGTCAATTTCCAAGTGCACTGTTTCTGACAAGTCAGTAATCCAGGATGATGAGAAGATGCCTTTGGACACTGGTTATGCACGTTCAAATACGATGAAGGGGAGCCTCACCACATTATTGTTGTCCAAGAAAAAACATTTGTCCGTGTGAAGATTTTAAGGGGTAAAGAATAATTAGGGGGGCGGAGGGAAGATTTAAGGAGGTTCCCCCAGAGGAATTTTGAGACCGATCTTGTTAACCTCTTTCTTCCGCTCTCTTTTTTTCTCTCTCTTTTTCTCTTCTTCTTTTTCTTTAGCCGGAACCCACCTACATACATATACACGCATACAACAATGACCACGGCGACAGATACAATGACCCATCACTTGCCACGCACATCAAGAACAAAGTTGGCAGATCCTCAGGGCAAGAGGGAAGAGCCATTACCACCGTCCAAGGTGGCAGCACCACTTCATATTCCTTTTGAACGACGACTGCAAATGGGCTCTATTGCGGTATGGTTATCATGCTCGCTCTCTTGTACAGCACTCTTTCTGGCTTTTTGGACACACTCGTTTTGGTTTCCCCTGGCGCTCGTGTACTTGGCGTATATATATCTGGACCGGGCCACGCCCAATCAAGGGGGACGAAGGATTCAGACGGTGCGTGAATGGTCTTTATGGAAGTACCTGGCGGACTACTTTCCTATCCAAGTCATCAAAGTAAGTAGTATAGCTATATGCCTTGACAAGAGGATGATCTGACTGACTAGCGGACGGATGGACTCATTTTTTTTTATATATATTCAACTCAAAGGAACAAGATCTGGATCCCTCTGGCAACTATTTGTTTGGCTATCATCCGCATGGCATTCTCAGTTTTGGCTTTGTCTCACTCTTTGCAACCGAGGGAAGTGGTTTCTCACGTCTCTTTCCAGGGGTGATTCCTAGCGTAGCAACGATCCCTCTCGCCTTCTTCCTCCCCTTCTATCGAGACTTGGTCCTCAGCATGGGTTTCTGCTCTCCCTCCCGCCAATCCTTGGAAAGTGTCTTGCAATCAGGTCCTGGTCGATCCGTGGCGATTGTGCTCGGCGGCGCCGGTGAAGCCCTCGTCTCCACCCCTGGCTCCAATCGCCTGATTCTGAAGAAACGTCTGGGGTTCGTGCGTCTGGCTATTCATAAACAAGCATCTTTGGTACCTGTCTTTTCGTTTGGCGAGACCGATCTGTATAATCAGTATCAGTTGGATGGCGGCTCAGTACTGGATACCGTGCGCTCCTTGCTAACGTGCTGCTGTGGAATCTCCTTTCCTCTGTTTTATGGCCGTGGGCTGTTTAATTGTAAGTGACATGTAGATGATCATGCATAGTATGGGGTCTGATCTTTTTCAATGTAGATGACTTTGGATTGGTGCCTTATCGAAAGCCGATCACTATCATAGGTAAGTGAAAGGTGGGACGATGGAATGTTGGCACTCATGGTATATGACATTAGTGGGCCATCCGATCACAATGCCTAAATTGGACAAGGATCAAGTGGAACCGACAAAGGAGCAAGTTTTGGAAGTCCAGGAACAGTACATCAAGGCATTAACCGGGATTTACGACAAGTACAAGGATATCTATGCCAAGGACCGTGAACAAGACTTGCAAATTATAGCCTAGCTACTTTATACTCTTCTTTTTTATGTCTATCTTTACACTACTATTAATAAAAGCCAGGAACTGAATGGTATCATGCTTGAAAGATCTATCGGAGTTTGAAACCCGGGATCCGGGATTGTGATTTTTACGGTGGAGCGGTTGCTATGGGGTTGGGGAGGGGGTCTCATATGGGAAGCGCATAGCAAACAAACAAATAGGGGGTAAAATAGATCCGAGAACTGCGGTCATACATATGGGTGAGGTTTCACGATGTTTACTCTGATTTTGTCCGCAGATCAGAAAATACTAAAGGCTAAATACAACCCGAGCAGTTTGTACCTCTGATTTTGTCCGTAGATCAGAAAATACAAAAGGCTAAATACGAACCCGAGCGGTTTGTACCTCTGATTTACACTGTATATGGCAAGCCTTGGAATACTATATATGGGCTGTCACTACGTACAGCACTTTTTGATTTGTCACCTTTCAGCAAAAGAGGGAGATCAGAGTCTTTCGATTTTTCAACCAAAGATTACGCCTTTTCCTGCCGTGAGACGAGATAGTGTTCATAGAGTGAATGACTTTATCATATGAACTTTCGGAGAGAGTACTCTGCGGCAAGGAAAAAGGATCGGGCGCATCAAACAAACAAGTAACAAAGCAGGAAGGGTATTGGCTCATCATCCTCCAAGGCAAGCGTCAGCGCATTCCTTTTTTGGGTATCGGCGTTTAAAATATGGTCGATCAAAACGATTATAAAAGCAATGGTCTATTTTTCTATCGCCATCTCCATCTAGTTATTCCTTATCTTTTCATCAGCATTTCATCAGCAGCATTGTAATGTCGAATCAAGCAGAAAGGGAAAAACCAAAGCCTACTCAATCGGGCGCCGAGGCGCCCCTGGATCAGATCAAACATGATGATGGCTCGATCGATACAGCCATTGAAGAAGACGAACAGTTTCGTACTAATGATACTTACGGAGAAACTGATAGTAACCTTGTGAACATTCAAGGTAAGATTATATATTACTGTTACATTCTGGTACAAAGCGCTAACCCTTTGCATCCTGCGTAATGATATATAGCTGCGAAGGATGAATACCATGATTTGAAAAAGGAACTGAGCCGAATCAGTCGGTTATCTGGCAATGAAATCAAGCTTGAAGAAGGTGACACCGGTGACGATTTTGATCTAGATGCTTTTTTACAAGGCATGTCCAATGAATATGGCCAGGCAGGTCATGTACCTAAACATCTAGGCGTAACCTGGCGGAGTTTGAATGTCCAAGTAAGCGACAAGATCAGAAAAAGGCATTTCATTCCCAGATTCTAATTCTTTTACATATCTCTCTTTCTTCTTTCTCCACTTCTTTATTAAAGGGACTTGCTGCCGATGCACATACGATTCCTACGGTGTTTAGCTTTATTGGGGACATGCTCAAGGTATGGAAACACTTTGGCATTGGTTTAGGCGGCAACTACAAGACGATTCTCCATGACCTCAATGGGTTTTGTGAAGCTGGGGAAATGCTTCTGGTGCTTGGACGTCCTGGTGCGGGGTGTACTTCTCTGTTAAAGGTGCTTGCCAACATGCGCGGTGGCTTCACTCATGTCGATGGTACTGTCAGCTATGGTGGGATCGATTCCGACACATTCAGCAAAGAATTCCAAGGTCAAGTCTGCTATAATCAAGAAGAAGATCTCCACTTCCCTACTCTGACGGCAAAGCAAACTCTCCAATTCGCTTTACGGACCAAGACTCCTGGGAAACGCTTACCACAAGAAACCAAAACGGAGTTTGTCAACAAAATCTTGTACATGCTGGGCAACATGCTGGGCCTGACGAAACAGATGGACACCATGGTGGGGAATGCCTTTGTACGGGGCCTTTCTGGCGGTGAACGTAAACGACTCTCCATTGCCGAACACATGACGACTTCTAGCTCTATAAACTGCTGGGACTGCTCCACTCGTGGTTTAGATGCTGCTTCTGCCTTGGACTATGTGCGGTCCCTTCGAATCATGACCGACGTCTTCCACAAGACTACGATCGCCACCCTCTATCAAGCCTCCAATTCCATATACAACAACTTTGACAAGCTACTACTCCTGGACGAAGGTCGATGTATCTTTTTTGGCCCAGCCCATCAAGCAAAAGCCTACTTTGAAGACCTTGGCTTCTATTGTCCGCCACGGAAATCCACCCCTGATTTCTTGACCGGTCTTTGTAATCCCTTGGAGCGCGAAATCAAGCCAGGATATGAAACCAGCGTGCCCCTCTCTGCCCATGCCTTCGAACAAGCCTACTTGGCCTCCAAGATCCACACCGATATGATGCACTCCCTCGACGCCTTTGAACACCAGACCGCCAGCGATCAACAAGCTAATCAATTCCGCCAAGCCGTCAGTCAGGAACACCAGAAGCGTGCCTCAAAACGGGCACCGTACACTGCTTCCTTCTACCAGCAAGTCAAGGCACTCACCATTCGACAATATTATCTACTGGTCACCGACAAGGAGGCGCTCATCTCACGGTACGGCACCATCTTGATCCAGGGCCTGATCACGGCGTCTTGCTTTTACATGAATCCTCTCACTGGGACCGGTGCCTTCAGTCGAGCTGGTGCTATCTTCTTCTCTGTCATCTTCAACTCCTTTGTCTCTCAATCTGAACTGGTGCGCTTTATGATGGGACGGCCGATCTTGGAGAAACACAAGCAGTTTGCCCTTTACCGACCCTCTGCCTTTTACATTGCTCAATGTGTGTTGGACATCCCCTTCGCTGTGGCCCAAGGTAAAACAATAGATCTCAAGAGGAACGACTTTATCAACTAATCAACCCTTTTCTGTATGGCTAGTCTTACTATTTGAAATCTGTACGTACTTTATGATGGGTCTCAATTTGGATGCAGGTCGATTCTTCACCTACTTTATCATCATGTTCTTCATCAACATGTCAACGATCGGCTTCTTCCGCTTCATTGGTGCCATTTCTCCTTCCTTCTTTGTTGCCACCCAACTCTCAAGTGTAATCATCATCACCTTTTACAACTATACTGGCTACATTATCTCTTACAACAAAATGCATCCTTGGTTGTTCTGGTAAGTAAGATGTTTGTGGGAAGAGGCAGAGGTGTAGATTGTTTTACTAACAATGCTGCAACTTTTGCTATCGACAGGATCTATTGGATGAATCCCCTTGCCTACGGTACCAAGGCGCTATTAGTGAACGAGATGGAAAACCAGGTTTATTCATGCGAAGGTCCCGGCAATTCTGTGCCTTATGGTCCCGGTAAGCCCATCTCCACCTTCCCCTGACTTTTGTACTCAATGACTCTTATCCACGTAGAATACACTGATTGGAACTACAAGACATGCACTATGACGGGAGGTGTTCCTGGCGAATCCACTGTCCAAGGCAGCAGCTACTTGTTGACCGCCCTCTCCTACAAGCCTTCTGAACTCTGGGCGCCCGATTTTGTGGTGGTGGTGGCCTTCTTCATCTTCTTCACGGTGATCACAGCACTTTCCATGGATTGGAGCTCGGTGGGTCGATCCAGCACCTTAACACGCCTCTACCTTCCTGGCAAAGCCCCCAAAGAACGCACAGACGAAGAAGAAGACGCTCGCCGCCAACGCCAAGCCCAGGTGATTGAAAATATGGAAAGCACAGCAACAGGCACCACCTTCTCATGGCACCATATCAACTACTCTGTCCCTGTGAAAGGCGGGCCCCTGCAGCTTTTGAACGACATTAACGGCATTGTGAAACCCGGGCATTTGACGGCTTTGATGGGCTCCTCAGGGGCAGGCAAGACAACTCTTTTGGATGTCCTGGCTCGACGCAAGACGATCGGCAAAGTGGACGGCCGCATGTACCTGAATGGCGAAACCCTCATGACCGACTTTGAACGTATCACCGGCTACTGCGAACAAATGGATGTGCACCAACCCGCCGTGACCGTCCGTGAAGCCCTGCGATTCTCCGCCTATTTGCGCCAGCCTTCCAGCGTGCCTCGTCAAGAAAAGAACGACTATGTGGAAACAATCCTACAGCTCTTGGAAATGGACGACATTGCCGATGCTCAGATTGGAGATGTGGAAACTGGGTTTGGTATCTCGGTGGAGGAGCGCAAACGACTGACGATTGGGATGGAACTGGTGGGCAAGCCGCAATTGCTATTCTTGGACGAACCTACCTCGGGTCTGGATGCTCAATCTTCGTACAATATTGTCCGCTTTATCAAAAAGCTTGCCGACGCTGGGTGGCCTGTGCTTTGTACCATCCATCAACCCTCTGCCATTTTGTTTGATCACTTTGACCATCTGCTGCTTTTGGTGCGTGGCGGACGAACGGCGTACCATGGTCCCATTGGTCCCGATGCCCGTACGATGATCGACTACTTTGAATCCCATGGTGGCAAGAAATGCAGCACAGAAGCGAATCCGGCCGAATATATCTTGGAGGTCGTGGGCGCTGGGACGGCTGGCAAGGTGACTCAAGACTGGGCTGATATCTGGGCCAAGTCCAAGGAGGCCAAGCAACTGGAACAAGAACTCGAACAAATCCATCAAACCGTCGACCTGAACCCTACTCGTACTGCACACACCTATGCTACTTCGCTCTGGACTCAATTCGTGCTTGTACACAAGCGAATGGCTTTGTCCTATTGGCGATCTCCTGAATACAACGTGGGTCGGTTCTTGAACATCATGGTCACTGCTATTATCACGGTAAGGGAAACGGCGGATTATTACAAAGTGGAAATGTAACTAATGTGTCATTCAATGTGTCCACGCTTAGGGTTTCACTTACTACAAATTGGCTCATTCAACAAGCGATCTCCAAAACAAGCTGTTTGCCCTCTTCACAACGTTTATCATGGCCTTCACTATCATCATTCTTGCCCAACCCAAATTTATGGTCGAGCGTATCTACTTCCGACGTGAATATGCCTCTCGTTACTATTCCTGGTTTCCATGGACGATTTCGGTGGTCTTGGTCGAAATACCTTATAGTAAGTCCATTTACACTGTCCCTGATCGTCATTTCGTGCCACTGACCTTGTCTCTCTTCTTCCTAGTTCTCTTCTACTCTGCCTTCTTTATGTTTGGATTGTACTGGACGTCAGGCATGAAAAACACTTCGGAAGCTGTGGGTTACTTTTACCTGGTCTTCTCCACTGTTACCGCTTGGAGTGCAACGTTGGGCTATATCATTGCTAGTATTGCTGAATCGCCGACCATGTCAGCTGTATTGTAAGTTGCCCCCTGAACTCAACACGCGAACATCAACTATTGTTAACACATACATCCTTTCATCGTACCCTAGGAATCCTCTTATCATGTCTATCCTGGTTCTTTTCTGTGGTCTTATGCAGCCCCCTTCTGCTATGCCTCGGTTCTGGAGCAGCTGGATGTATTGGGTCGATCCTTTCCACTACGTAAGTGCCCTGAACATCAGAGTCGGCGACTAGTAACGGTCCATACTAACATCAACCTTTATCCCTATCTATAGTATGTAAGACTCAGAACACACGATCTGACTGTATGAAAGAAAACAAACTCGGTACTAATCATGACACACCTTTTTTTTTTTTATGAATACTAGATCGAAGGATTAACAGTGAACGAAATGGAAAACTTGGAGGTACATTGCACCGACAGCGACCTGATTCGATTCGACCCACCTCCTGGCCAGACCTGCGCACAATACACCCAAGCCTTTTTCCAGAACAAGGCCACCGGATACATCGATAACCCTGACGCCACCAGTGCATGTGGTTACTGCTTGTACTCGACAGGCAACCAGTATTACGAAACGAACTATTCATGGGGTCAACATACGAAATGGGCGAACTTTGGCATCTTGCTACTCTTCCTCTTCTCCAATATCTTCCTCGTGGTGCTTTTAGTTTATCTTCGCAGGAAACCTAGACGTTAGATGTCCCCCCCCCTTGTATAATTATGTATCGCCCAATAAAGTATGTTTGTTAATATCTTCTTTACCCATCATATTGATGTAGTGTATGTTGCCGACGTAAAAGTTGTAGACATTGCTTCTTGTAACCTCTACATGCTATACTGTGCCTGAGTTGATTCGTCTTTTTGAGCTCTCCCGCCCTATCATTGAAAAACTACCGCCGCCAAATGCCTTTTTTTTTTTTTTTCTCGTCCGGTTTAGTAGCGCAATGAGCGGCAAATTGCAAACGATGATACCAAGGATCTTTCTACATAGCAGGACCAGGGAGCAGGGTTGAGATAGGGCAATAGAGACAGGGAAAGGAAATCAAAAATGGCTCTAATGGCACTCGTCTGAAGGCGTGCATGAATCCAAGGGGTAAAAAACCATACCAACCAAATATTACAACTCCGCTCCAGGGCCCACACTATCCAATCTTCCAAACCAACATATCTCGCTCGGAAATGAACCTAAAGTACTCAATGAATCCTTGAAACGTGCAGCTGGAGCTCAGTTCTAGATGGAAACGGATATGGTTAAAGAAGAAGTGCCATGATTGTGAATTGCTGACGATTTTTGATGGTGCGCTGGTAGTTGGAGAAGATGATATAGACTCGTAAGGCTACTGTAGAAAGGGTGATCTAGACATGGAGAAGAGTAAAAGTCATATGGAGAAGATATCAAGTATGCTTTATTGAATGAATGAGGCTATGAGTAAACTGCATGTCTAAGTGTAAGGGTGGGAGGGTTGCAAAGGGTAGAGGCAGGACTTGCCATGGAGAGACTAATGTAATGTAATGACCTAGGGAATGGATAACGGGAAAGCAGACCGACAGTATCAGAAGCATCAGTGGTGATAGACACAGCGATTAGACCAACAAATAGTGCACTTCAGCAATGCTATGGCTATGGAATATACAATGAACAAGGTGAGTGCATGAAAAAAAAATTCAAGGGTTTCCCCATGTTTTTTACATTTGAAAATTTAAAAACAGCCTTTATGGGCGACATGAAGCTGTGGTCGAGTCGTCATTGGGATCGTCGTCTTCGTTATCGTCGTCGTCATCGTCGTAACCGATCTATTGTCTAAAATATAAGGTTCGTCATGGTGAGCTAAAAGATTACTAAGGTACTGAAAGGAGGGGAGAGTAATCGTTCGTTCATTCGTTCGTTCGTTCGTTCGTAGTTGTCGTATAAAAGTCGAGACGTTCGTGGAGGAGCAATGCAAATGACGAGGGAAAAATAAAGTGATGAAGAAGCGAAGAAGAAGTAAAATAAAGAACTGGTGGGAAAAAAGTGCTACTTATTGACTTTTTAAACTCCGCCATATCTAGGTTGAGCTGCATTCTGCTCAGGTTGGGCCTTACGAGTGAAGAATGGCTCACCATGCACCCAAGATTTCATCATTTTGGATGATCCAATGATACATGACAGTGGAATCTGCACAGAGAAACTTACTGGTCACTTGTAGTGCATCGTCAGTGAGACCGAACTAAGGACTTTTTGGCATTTCAGGGCAAAAGGCACTTTTCTGTGACATAAAAAGTTGATGTACAATAGAATCTATGTTTTATTATTTGAGAAGGGGGTTCCAATAGACAAAATACTATGTAATCAATCATCATAGAAGATAGCTTGGTCACAGCATGATGGAGTAGGTAATGAAGGATATGTATTGTAAAAGCGATGAGTAAAAAAAGTGGGGAGAGAGAATACAACAGATGAAGCGAGGGAGGAGGGAAATGGGATAATCAATGTTATAACAAGAGAGCTAATCTACAACTTGGACATGACAGCAGCAGTGAATTCTCTGGTAGTATCCTTACCACCCATATCAACAGTTCGGGCAGTACCAGTTTCAATAGTTTCGTAGACAGCGTTGGAGATACGGGCAGCATATTCATCCAAGTTCAAGTGACGCAACATCATCACGGAGGACAACAACAATGCAGTGGGGTTAGCAGCATTCTTGTTCAACAGGTCCATACCGACGTGACGACATCCAGGTTCGAACATGGCGTATTCGCGGCCAATGTTACAGCCGGGAATCAAACCAGGTCCACCGACTAAACCAGCACCCTATAGAAGAGCATGATCGGAGTTGAGTAAGACTAAAACACTCCCGCACCCTTATTCTCTTTATAGCACTTACCACATTGGAGACAATGTTACCGTAAAGGTTGGGCATGACCATGACATCGAATTGTTGAGGACGAGAGACCAATTGCATCGCAGTGTTATCGACGATCATATCGTTGAATGTGATACCGTGGTGTTCGTATTCCTTGGCAACGTCACGACAGGTGCGCAAGAAAAGACCATCAGCCAACTTCCTATGAGATGAGGGAGAGAGAAAGGTCGATAAAAAGTAACGATGAGTATAACTTGATTCTTTCCTTGGTTCAACAATGAGATTTGCTTACATAATGTTAGCCTTGTGGACGGCAGTGACCTTTTTACGGTTGTTCTTAACGGCAAAGTCAAAGGCGAAACGAGCAATACGTTCGGTCTTGGCACGAGTGATGATCTTCAAGGATTCAACCACACCAGGGACAGACTATCAAAGAAAAAGAGAGTCTTGAGATCAGTCCACCTTCCCCACCCATTAACCCCATGTTTTCCCTTACTTGATGTTCCAAACCGGAGTATTCACCTTCAGTGTTTTCACGGATGATGGCAATATCAACGTTCTTCAAGCGAGATTCCACACCAGGGACGTTCTTGCACAAAGAAAGAGAAGCATAGATATCCAGATCCTTACGCATGGTAACGTTGAATGACTTGTGGCCGAGGCGAGAGGTAGGAGTGAAGAGAGTACCCTTGATACCGACCTTGTTGCGGCGCAAAGAGGCAAGAGATTCTTGGAAGAGGTCTTCATCTTCAGAGGTCAAACCAGACACATCGTATTGTTCGAATTCAACAGGCACATTGGCGGCCTTGAAGACATCCTTCAGGGAAGCAGCAGTTTCTTGACCGACACCATCACCAGGAATCAAGGTCACCGTGTACTTGCCGCCATACTTCTTGGGGTTAATCTATGGCAGTCCAAAAAAAAAAAGTAGTAAGTATAGCTGTTTCGAAAGGCGAATCCTACAAGACTCGTTTCCCAATGTTTACCGTCTTTTGTTCGGCAGGAGCGGGGGTGGGAATAGCGGTGGATTGGGAAGCGAAGGAGCGAACGGCAACCTAATGAGAATACAAAAAAGTTAACAACCAGGAACCAAGATACCCCTTTATCAAGGACAGTCATTACCTTCTTCACAGAGGCAAGATGGGCGGGTCTGGAGATAACCTTGAAGAGCATGGTGGAATTTGGGAGGAAAAAGTAAATAGAAGAAGGGAAGAAAGGGAGAAGAAAGGCGGGATACTTTTGAAAATTTTTTTTTAAGTCGGAGATGAGTCGATTTCATTGGCTGGAAATAAACGTTTAACCGTTGGCGGGCAAATGCAAACTGCCCCCCCCCTGGCTCTTGAGTTCCGCACAGGCGGCACCACCAGGAATGACATAAACAGACTCAGCTAGTCAGAAGCTATTACCTGGAGGAGAAAAAAAGGCAGAATCATAATCTCCAGGGGAAAGGTTCAATTGTCCAAGAGTAAAGCTTTTTCCCGGTGAGCCATTTAAAACTCCGAAAAAAGAGGGCGGTCTACATGCTCTCCATTGCACACTTTTCTTTCTTCTTTACAAATGCCTGTCCAAAGTGATTTTCAAATCCCTCTCTCTTCCCTTCCCCCTTTTGAAACCTGGCACTCAACTATAAACCATGACCTTCCAACAGCAGGACCAATGTCTCTTCTATCCCTGGCACCTTTTTGTTACCTTGGCAACACACATTATCAACGTGACGATAGAGGACTCTTCTTGTTATACTTGATACTCCTTAGCAAGTAACGGTATACAATCTTACTAATGAGCTCTTTGCTTCGACTCTTACTTTTAGATGATGTAATATGTCTCCCACAAGCCATGGGCCCTGAAAGGCGGAGTGGGATGCTTGACTTGTTGGATTGCCTGACCTCTTTTACTCATATCTTGTCATTACGGCATGGTGTTAGTTTAGTTTAGATAGTATCTGTAGACATTTGGCTTTAATAAACAGCGTGGATCTAATATCGAATAGTCATAAAGGGGAAGGAGGGGGAGAAAGGGATACTCAGCTTTGAAGGTGCGATGGTTCAAATACATAGTGTGTGGGAGGCCTTTCAAAACACTATCATCCATGTAATGCAGCTATGCTTACACTGTCATTGTGATTTGCTAGCTGGAGGCAATGTTTAACGAGCGGGATACCCAAAATTGATTTTGTGTAACCGCACATTTGATTTAGCTTCAAGAGAGTTCCTTGTTTTTTTCTTTTGCTTCTTTCTCTTCTCATTCATCCTCACTTTTTTTTTATTACTTCGGTACCTTTTCTGCTGCCTGTCTCTCTTCTTCTTCCAACTACATACTGCTATCTATCTTTGCTATCAAGTCAACCTAGAAACGAATACGTTGGAACACATTAGCGAAGTTTACACATCAGTACAGAATGTGTCCCGCGGCAAACATTGATGTCCTTACAGACGGTAAGTATTTGTAATCAGTATGCAAGGCTGCTTCTTATACTTTGTGTTTGTTATATATAGACTGGGTCAAGAAGCTACAGTTCAAAAACCGTGTTGATTGTAAGTGGAGAATGTATGTTTTGGGGGGAGTTTGTATCTGTAGGTAAGACAACAGTTCACTTTAACAATCTGGTTTGTTTTGATAGTGAATCTGCAGATACCTGCGTCTGGTGAATCAATGAAGGTAGAAGTGGGTAATGTACCTCCTGAACATATTCCACAACTTGGGCTCCCCTCCTTTGGCGACAAGGATGATTTTACGTCACTATTGATGGAAAGTAAACAAAACAAACATGTGTAAGTCAGTATCCATGTTCTTTTTGCAATCCATTCGACTACTCACTAACATGTTGTCTATCTTTTGAAGGTCTGATACAGTCGCCCACACCTCACGCACGATTCCTACCAGCGACTCTTATCTCAGCTCGATTGTATCTTCTTCTAAAGCGACGACGGCCTCACCTCCTACACCACCATCTAGCAACAGCCATTCTTGTCAAGGTACCCCGGACTGCCCTTGCTACAAGTGCCTGCGACAAAGACGACGAGCTGGAACAAGGGGAAGGATTATCTCGACCGAACCCATTCTGAACAGTTCGTACATACCACCAACACCTACTTTGAAACACGACTCCAATCAGTCCCCATCACAACACAGCCCGACAACCTCACCTCAAACTTCGATCACTTCAACTGAATCGCCCACTACCCCGAGACCAACAGTGACACGGAATGGATCCTTCGTCTTACGAAAAAAGCCTAGCAGTCTATCTTATGAACGACACCTCCCTCGACCTACATACTCGGAGCTGGATAGCATATATCGACAACAGCAAGCAAACAACAACATGTCGGCCTTAAGCAGCAACCATCCATCACACCAAACCCACCAACAGGACAGCAACGATTCCTACGAGATCTCCTGGCAGGACGAAACCGGTGATGATATCTTGACCTCATTGCGCACTTTCCAGACAATCTTTGAAGAAAACCCACATGGCAGCGAAGGACTCTCCGATTTACTGGAAATCAGGGCACAAGAGCTCAGGTTACAGACGATCCACGAACGAGAACAACAGGCTTTGATGGAACAACAGCAGCAAATGGAACCCAACCGACCACCGAAACGAGCCGACTGCCTCACTCTCAGCTATAGGGATGGCCCTGAACACAAGCATTTGACATTGTATCACACCATGAAGATGACGGGTCCTACTGAAAGAATGAATGCATATGGTAAGGCTGCTGATCAAATGATTATCTAAGATGGACCTCTTACCTTTATTCTATTCTTCTAGGTAGAGCCTTCCGACACTGTGTGCGTGCCGATAGTGGACTGGCTTCATGGATCGAAAAGCAATCAGCTCAAGCTTGTCCCACTCCTGTTTTACCGAGTAAGTTTGGCAATGAGGTATATGTACTTTGTGTGTGCTAATGGGATTCTGTCCATAGATCACCAATCAAACCTGACGCTAAAGAAATCGACCAAGCGATCACTGCTACACTTGCCTGGACGCAAGCAAAAAAACACAGCCGAAGATCTATGGTTACGAACCAACAAATTGACCGATTCGTTTCCTGCTGCACGGCGAGACTCGACAGCGACGACGACGACGAATGACAACACTCCTATCGACGTCTTACACACAGCTAACGCCTTGATGCCAGCCTCATCCACCATCCACCAATCAGTAGGCAAAAAGAACTCAAACAAAAAACCATATGACTATGTCGATACACCCGGCCGACCCCTTCCGAGAAACAGAAACAGCGTGGATGTAAGTGTACAAAGGATACATGTACGTATAATCTACTGATCACTCCCCCCCCGTTTCTCTTTATATGATTTTGACTTGAAGGATAGTCTGGCTTCATTTGATATGGAGCAACATGGCCGCTCTACAAGGTCAGCAAAGCTCTGGACAACACTGGGAAGAAAGGCATCAAGATCTCACAGTAGTACTTCGTCCACTCATTCCGTCGAAAAGGTAAAACTTTATCTCCTCTCCCTTTTACCTGAAAGCACTCTGCTGAACTCTGTCACTTTCTGATCCGCATAGGTTTACCATCCGTTACCATCCACAAAAGATACCACTTCTGAATCATTCGACGAAGCTTTGAACAACCTAAGCAACATCATGACCCATGTGGATCGATCCGTGCTAAGGTCTTATCTGGAACAGGCCAATGGGGATTACATGAAAACTTTATCTATACTCCGTGCAGATGTAACCTCTGGTAGGCTTTGATGGCACTCCTCCCCTCTTGTATATCACTCTGTCGTCCTACATACATAGTTACAACTCATGTCTATCTAACTGTTTATCAATACGTACCTATCTATTACCCATTTAACATCTATATCCTCAATAAAAAAAAAGATCCTCTTTTTATACATACTATTGTGACAGAGTCAGTGTGATGATCACCAGTAAAGGTATAACAACAGGTCTTCTTATGTTCGAATCCCGACATTCATGCAGAGTTTACATTTTAAAACCCCTCAAAAATGATCTTCCGTCCGACACCTAACTGGAAATATATCGGTTTTAAAGACGTCTTTTGCAACTTTAGTGGTATGTATCATCATTTTTGTGATGTTATGCTGGTATTTTCTACACCCAGGTCAGCGAACGCTCTCGTTCATGCCGTTGTCTCCTCCAAATCCTGCAAGGTTGTACCCCAGCATCGGAGGCATGGTGCATAACGGGGATCCTAAAATTGAAAAACATGTGCAACTTGAAGCATAAGTTGGATAAGGCTCTTTTTATTCGACAGTTTTTCCCCTACATAGCTCTTGGCCAAACTCCGCTTGTAAGCTGTGAAATTGTCGAACGTCTTTATCTCCCTCCATGTTCTTTTCTCACCAGTAACTTGTTTTTGCATATAATAAGAGATGGTATATAATAAGTATAAGCGGTCGGAAGATGTGTGTATGTGTCGCCTGCTGTTTAACTTTGATTTGCTTGGCTCTGTGGAACATAGGTACCGCCAAGTAGTTATGGATCAAAATCTTTACCAACGATCCGGAGTTTGAAAGCTTACCTTGTTCTCTCCAAACGCTAAACTGAGATTATAGTGTGTGTGGGATAATAGTATGAAGATGGCTGACATCGTGGTACGTGTACCCATCGACCAAGGAAGTGGCACACCTGCCATATGTTTTTCTGCTATTCTAGGGTAGTCAGTCTTACCAGGAATACTTCTTTTTTTTTGGTTTCCATTCGTTAGCAGTGTGGGGGTGGGGGACAGGGCCCCTTTCATACGCGTTACCTCTTCCTCTCTTTCTTTCTCTCAAAAAGGACACAGAAGCAGATCATCAATGAATGGAGAGAGACTTAATGAATGTAGCGTTACACTTCCACATCATCCTGCTTAACATAAAAGTGAGCTGAGTTTCTGCAATGCTAAATTGCTTCAACGACAAGAGTAACGCAAAATGTCAAATCTATCTCACATGCAAACTAGCTGGGAGACTGGGAGATTCAGGGACAAGAAAGAATAGGTTTACCATTTTGATGAAAAAGGTATAAAAGCCTTTCTATCCTATCGATCTTCCTTACAACTTACAACACCTTCCTTTTTTTTAAGCTTTTGGTACCTGAATATTTCAATCTCCGCCCAATGGTAAGATCGACGAAGTTGGTTGCCATGCGATTTACATTCTCTCTCTCTCTCTCTGTTCTATAGATCTATTCTTTAAAGCAGCTATTGTTGGTAGTTGCATCCATCTGTTTCGTCTGGACGAACATGGTCGATGCTGCTCCTCGTAAAAGAGTGGTCCTGGCGCCATCCAAGGATGCCTTTTACAAGCCGCCATCGGGGTTTGAAAAACAAAAGCCTGGGGCTATATTACGAACTCGCTCGCTCCCTCCAGATTCTCTCGCTGCTTTCTCCGCTCTCCCTCAAAACCTCAAAAACGTCTACCAGATCCTCTATCGAACAACCGATGCTCTTGGTCAACCTGATGCCACCGTGACCACCTTGATGGTTCCTCACAATGCTAATGCTTCTCGACTTGTCTCGTACCAGGTGATGATGGACTCGCCCTCTCCCGATTGCTCACCCTCCCATGTCCTCCAAAAAGGCGATGGCTTGAAAGGTCTAATCACGCAAGCTGAGCTTTTGTTTATGGATACTCTTCTCGAACGCGGCTGGTATGTGAACACTGCTGATTATGAAGGCTCGAAAGCTGCGTTTGCGGCGGGCACTATGGCGGGCCAGGCGCTCTTGGATGCGATTCGTGCGGTGTTGGCCAGTGGTTCTCAGACCAAAATCAAGGCAAATGCGGATGTCCAACTGTGGGGCTACTCTGGCGGCGCGCTGGCTTCTGGATGGGCGGCTCAACTTCAACCGACCTATGCACCTGAACTCAAGATCATCGGCACGGCCATGGGTGGTACTCCCGTCAACCTGAATGCGACCCTCAACGCCGTCAACAAGACCCCCTTGACGGGCTTTGTCATGTCCGGCATCAACGGCCTGGCAAACTCTAACCCCGATCTCGCCGCTTATATCGACACCATCATCCGCCCCAACAAGAAAAAGGCGTTTTACAAGGCAAAGGATCTGTGCTTGACTGGGCTTTTACTGAACTACGCCTTCCAAGATATGAACTCTTATGTGACTCGGCCCGATTATACAAACGCCCCTATTGCAAAAAAGGTCCTGGAAGCAAACATCATGGGTCGAACCGATACGCCCACCATTCCCCTCTTCATGTATCACGCCAAGCACGATCAGGCGGTGCCTTATGCCCCTGCTGCCGACCTGTACTCTCATTGGTGTAAAGGCGGCGCCACTATCCAGTTTGTAAAAGACGATCTCTCGGAACATGTTAGTAAGTACACACACACACACACACACACTAGTATCAGCAAGTTTGGGGGACTAACTCCTTTTTCTATAGTCCTCTTCATCACCGGTGCGGCAAATGCTATCATGTATTTAGAAGACCGATTCAAAGGCATCGCTCCTCATGCTGGCTGCTCTGCTCGAACTACCATTACGTCTCTGTTGGATCCTGGCGCACTGCGTGTATTCTCGAGAACCGTGCTGGACGCTTTGGTCGGGTTGCTGGGACTTCCTCTGGGTCCCCTGTGATCGGACGCTGTACTTTTACATCTCTTTGTCCATGATAATTTGTTAATAAAAATGTACTCTTTTTTAATACGCAACTGTAGTAGACCTGTGTTGACAAGGTGAAGGGGGGGGTCTTGGTTTTGAAAAGGTACTTTTTCGGTTAGGCGCACCAGATGATTTGCAACGCCCACTGTATTTAAAACTCCGATTTGGCCACATAGAATCACTTTTGGCCTTGATCCGTGTCTTTGCTCTTTCTTCTCCTTGTCATTAATTTTTTGCCTCAATTGTCATTCTCTTTACTCTACGTCGTCAAACGAACGAACGAACGAGCAAACGAACGAACGAACGGTAACTCTCCTCTTCTCACGTCATGTTCATCTTTTGCTTACCATTACTAACTTTTTGCCTTTTGCATCATTCCTCTTTCTTTTGACACTAGATCGGCTACGACGATGACGACGACAATAGGGACGACGACGATGCTAATGACGACTCCACCACTACTTCATGTCGCTCAAAAAGGCACTTTTAAAATTTTTAAATGTAAAAAACATGGGGAAACCCTCGCAAATTTTTTTTAGGTGCAGCCCCATTCCAATGTGTAGAATCTCGTAGTCCAAGTTAATAATAAAAGTGTACCAATTCTTTGCCCATACCCTTTCGCTACTATCTTTGATCCTTTTACACAGCTTGGCCGTCTTTGTCCGCTTCCATTTGCTTGATTTTTACCGTAGCTTAGTCATTCTCATTACAGCCCGTCGCCATTTACCCATTAGCTCAACTCCGGCCTCAAACATAGTCTGTACCGCATCCCATTAACCATATTGTACCAATAAAACTTTGTATGTATGTGAGGATAGACCATACGATCATGTACATGTCATTAGATTCATTACAACTAGTAAACCAATGGTATTTTAGGAGTTGTCAATGATGAGCTACTCATCTGTAGTTTGGTCTTTATAAAGTACATGGTATTGTCATAGTTATGAATTTGAGAAACGTCTTTCGTAAGATGAATAAAGTAGGCTTTATTGATGGGATAGGATTAAAGGGCTATGGTACAGGCTATGTTTGGAGTCGTAGTTGAGCTAATGTCTAATGGCAACAAGCTATTGTAATGGGAATGACTAAACTGCTGTAAAAGTAAGCAAATGGAGGTGGACAAAACGGCCAAGTTGTGTAAAAGTATCAGTAATAGTTGCGGAAGGGTATGGACAAAGAATTGATATACTTTTATTAGTAACTTGGACTATGAGATTCTACATTGGGATGGGAGTGCACCAAAAAAAAAAATTGCGAGGGTTTCCCTATGTTTTTTACATTTGAAAATTTTAAAAAGAGCCTTTTTGGGCGACATGAAGCAGTGGTGGAGTCGTCATTAGCATCGTCGT
>LT552697.1:281220-295596 GCA_900079185.1 Absidia glauca
GAAATAATAATCTTATAGCCAATCGGGGTTTCAAATCTAGAGGGCATAGGCACACATTGTTGGAGTAGTGTGTGGGCAGGATCGTGTTCCGGAGCTTCAATTGCAGCATATCCCTAACATATCAGATCGAGCATGCTACTACATTTTCATGCTATGATGTGGACTTACCTTTTGAATGACAAATAGGCTGGATCAGAGAAGATTGAAAGTTGCCAAATGGGATAGCAGGGGTGGAGTTCCATCATGAGCACCGAGTCTTGTATAAAAGTCTTCCTGAACATCATGATCACCTGTACAAATGCATTTTTAGCGACGGTAGGTTGAATAGGATCGCCAGGACTGAGTTCTTTCGCCGGCAGTCGGTCATGTCATTTGCCGATCGCCGGGAACAACTTCTTGCAGAGGCTGGTAGGTGGGTTAAGGGCGGCATGTGCAAGATAAAAGAATCGACCCTATGTGGGGAAGCCTGTCATTGATCGCACCAATTCTCTTGAAAGGTTGGTGAGATATGCGTCGTTTATCGTTGTGTTGTTCCGTCGGCCTTGGCGTCGTATTTGATCCCCGTTCGCACACACATTACCCGCCATACGAGCTGATGAGCCGCAATTGATATGTGTCTTTTTGTTGGACCTGATACCAAAAGAAGAGAGGGCGTTGCCGATCGATTCCCGATGAGAAGAGTAAGACCATTCCTGTGCCTGGCGGGGCGATTTTATCTTCATTTCGAATTGAGTCCCAGCTATGCCCGGGACTCAAGTCAGGGACTTAAAGAGCTCCCCCCCCCATATCAGTCCTTATTGTCCGCGAAATTCAGCATACACAGATTGGTTCTGTCCCGGTGGTTCTGTCTGTAGCATTCTCCGTAAAATCCTTATAGTGCACACAAATATAAGTCAAGTCAGAGCAACAGCAGCGGAATCTCGACTCTTTCGCTGAAATTTAACCCTATACAGAGAAGGTAGTCATGGAGATGATTTCAAGTAAGCTTTATTGATGGGATGAGGCTATGATTAAGCTGTATGTCTAAGTGTGGTGAGGGAAAGGTCCACAAAGGGTATAGACTTGCCATGGAGAGACTAATGTAGTGTCATGACCCTAGAGAATGAAGAAGAGGAGAGTTGACCGGAGGCGCAAAAGAGTGTCATTGGTAGTAGGTAGAGGGGAGTAGGCAAGCGAGCAGTAATGTTTAAAAGTGCCATGACTACTGGAATGGGAGTGCACCTAAAAAATGCATGTTTTTCGTAATCCCTTGCGCCCAATCCTAAGTACATGTCCGTCCAGTCCTGGTGCCAGAGGGCCTGAATTCGTTGCCATCCCACTCGATCTATTAAGAGAAAATGGAGCAAGAGGCGAAAGGAAAATGTTAGTCTTGGCAAGGCAAAGATGGGCATGATGGTGAGAAGGAGAGAGTTACCCTACGTTCGTCGTTCAAGGTAATTGTATAGAGAAAGCAATTCGTTTGTAGTGCGGTTTTAATGTCGGTGGAAAGGAAAAAAAAGTGATGTAGAAGCAAAGAAAGGATTGATAGGAAAAGTCGATTCTTTGTAGCCCGGATCGGAGTTTCAAATCACTCAATGAAGGGGAATTTTCTAGAAGGGCTTTACATGCCGTCTGACAGTTGCTATAGACTGACAGTTGTCAAGGAAATCTTATCATCCTATTCCGAGAAGCATGTCAACGTTTTTTCTAGTCAAGTCCAGGGAAGGGGAAGATGTCAAGGCCCGTAATCGCATCTTGAACTGTATCTGAACTGTGAGTGTGTGGTCTCCCAGCCGGTCTTCCTTTCTTTTGGTTACAAAAACCTCTTTTACAGAGAGATAGATAGCATGCCAACAAGCTATGTACGTTACTGCCTCATCATTGTTGGTGAAAATATGGTAGAAACCTTCTGCAATCGCATTTAGCAAGATAGACTCTGTGCAAAAGGAATGGATCGGAACTTAATTTCCAATTTGGATTATCTCATTCTTTATGGTGCCGTTTTATACCGTGCCCAAGTATTTCCTTGGTCTTCTTTTTGCTCTAGTAGATGGTGCTATACTTAGATATCAGCAAGAATGCACTTGCGAAAAGGCCCGAACGAAAAATTTTGCTGTTTTCAGGAAGAAAAACTACCCTACCCTTGGCTTCAAGAATCCAAGGAGCATATAAAAGTATCCTGAAATCGCCTGATTTTAATGCTCCCCTCCTTTCAAATAGTACTTTGGAACGCTCGCTCAGATGGTAAGTAAAGCATGACCTTTTATTAAGTGATTTTGTTTGTGGTTGATGACCTAATGCTCCTTTATTGTTAGCACTCTTTGATTAGACTTTTACCTGGCTTGATCCTCTTTTGCATGGTGTTGACAGGCGTTCATGCTCGAAGCAAGCTTTTGCGTCCCTCAAAAGACGATTTTTATACTCCACCGCCGGGGTTTGAAAACGAAAAACCAGGGGCGATTCTCAAAAGTCGAACCCTACCTCACAATTCTCTCGCTGTTGCTTCTGTGTTTCGACAAAACCTGGAGTCCGTTTATCAAATTCTCTATAGAACAAATGATGGTTTGGGTGCTCCTGTGGCGACAGTTACAACACTTTTTGTCCCTTACGGCGCAGATCCTTCAAAATTAGGTAACGTCCAATCAAACTCCGCCGTTCTTGATCTGACTGATTTGATGGCTATTTAAAGTATCTTACCAAGCTGCAGAGGACAGTAGTGCAATAGACTGTGCGCTTTCGTACACATTGCAAAGTGGATCGTCATTTGCAGATTTTTTCATGCAAGCAGAGCCTCTTCTTATGGCCAGTTACTTCCGGCGCGGATGGTCAGTCAGCGTGCCTGACTACGAGGGCCCCAAAGCGCTCTTTGGTGTAGGTGCCATGGCAGGCAAGGCAACCCTGGACGGTATCCGAGCCGTTCTCTCGAGTAGCAGCTTTACAAAGATCGATCCTATGGCGGATGTACAAATGTGGGGGTACTCGGGCGGCTCGATCCCGACGGGCTGGGCAACCGAACTCCACCCTTCCTACGCCCCTGAACTCAACATTGTCGGCGCTGTTCTTGGCGGTGTCGTTGTCTCTCCGAATGGCACCATGAACATGATCAATCAGCTGGATGATAAAAGTCTGGTGTTCCCATTCTACCGAGGTCTTGCCAATCAGTACCCGGATATGGCGGCGTACCTGAATTCTGTGATCAAGCCGGAAAAGAGGAAAGATTACGATAGAGTCAACGATCTTTGTGTCACTGGTATCATGCGTGAGTACAAAAAGGACGACTTGAGCACTTACTTTTCGGAGCCCGATTATGTCAACCATCCGACCGTGAAAAAGGCCCTTGAAGAAAACGTTATGGGCCAATTGGATACGCCAACAATCCCTTTGTTCATGCTTCATATGGAGTTTGATAAACTGGTAAGAGAACCGTTCCATGACAAGAAAGAGAGAGAGCGATTAAAAAAAAAGGTAACCCTCTTTTGTCACCTAGGCCCCTTTCTCAGAAGTGGAGGAACTGTATTCGAGATGGTGCGATGGAGGCGCTTCTATTCAATTCATCATTGATGCCTCGTCTGCCCATACCTCCCACTTGTTTTTAGGCATCCCTGATGCCGTCCTGTTTATGGAAAGTCGGTTCGACAAAAAACCCATTCAGAAAGGATGCTCCACCACCGGCAAGTCTTTATCAAAGGTCGACTCTCACTCACTCTCTGCTTTGGGATCCCTGCTTTGGAATGCTTGGGTGGGTTTGAATGGTATTCGACTTGGAGCAAAGAATCCATGATTTAGATCAGCTATAATAGTAGTAGTGATGTCTATTTAAAAGGGTTGGAAGAATATGAATGATACAAATGCTCAAACAATTTTTGCATGAATCGGGGTCTCGCAGTGTACAGTTCAACTACGACAAAATGAGCCTTTTCGAAAAAATCTTTCGTACCCCGCTTAAAAATGTTCGTTGTTTCTTTGCTTCTTCTTCACCTTTATGTTTCCATCGACAATGGAAGGGTACTACCAACGTTTTTCCCTTTCAATGTAATACTTGACGACGAACACACGGTAACTCTCCCTCGCTTTTCCATAGTAGATTTTCTATCCATTGCACTTTCCAAGGACGCTCCGTATGGGCACCACCACAAACTCTTTTGGAACAGCTGACCAGCTCTCCCCTTCTCAATTCCAATAGTCGTTCCCCTAGAATAGTCATTGCACGGCAAGTTGTGCACCTGTCTTCTTTGCCACCCACTTGAACATATAGCTTAGCAATAGTCTCATCCAGTCAATAAATCTATTTGAAACAATCTCCATGACTTTACGTAGTTGCTTGAGCTCGAATCATCTTGCAAACATGACATGTGCCGGTGTAAGCTCAGGAAGGCGGGATCTGAAAAAATTGTAACTTTTTAGATTTTCAACTCTTCAATTTTGTAAAGAGTCGTCTTATTACTCAACACCTGGATAGGTGATTCTACCTCAAACTTCACATGGAGCAAGATACAGCTTGTATCTATCTAGCGATATTAAGAACAAGACTTTTGCATGCCGGAGAGGCCCGTTAACGTTACACAACGCTCGAAATCAGCGACTGTTTGGAATCCCTCACCAAAACGGTGATTCGCACAAAAAGTTGACCATTCTTGGTATCGCTCAAAATAGAGGAAGCACACCTTTCTTCATGTGAAATTTAAAGTAGGGTTGTTTATCTCGTTTACAAGAAAATCCATGTCTTGCAAAAAGTGGCATTTTTCATGGATGATTGTCCGTCCTTTTTTCAAATGTCGGGGGTTAAAAAAATTGCTCAAGCCATAGGCTTTCCCTACACCAATGTGTCTAGTCTCTTATCCTAAACCATTACCTATCTATAGTCTCCTATTCTATTCCATCCTTTGAGTACCCTAGCGGTCTATCGTATCAAGCACTTGGACCAAAAACGTGTCAACACCATATTAAGCACCGTCCAGCGACGAAGTAGACAATAAAAAAAGGACCAGGGCTTGGCGCACCGGGTGATTTGTACATACCAGAGTCTTCAAGATCACTGGAGCTCATGCAAAAAAACAAAGTCATGGAGATGGGTTCAAGTAGGATTTTTATTGGCTGAATGAGACTATGTGTAAGCTACATGTCTTAGTGGGTGGGGGCTTGTCATGGAATGACTAATCTAGTGTAATGAGCTAAGGAAAAGGGAGGAGGAGAGCAGACCAGTGTTATCCAAGTATAGTAGTAGTAGGCGTTGGGAATGGGTCAAGGGATAGTGCACTTTATCCGTACAATGACGAGGTAATCTACTATGGACAAGATGGGTGCACCTAAAAAAAAAAATTCAAGGGTTTCCCCATGTTTTTCACATTTGAAAATTTTAAAAAGAGCCTTTTTAGGCGACATGAAGTAGTGGTGGAGTCGTCATTAGCATCGTCGTCGTCCCTATTGTCGTCGTCATCGTTGTAGAAGATCTAGTGTCAAAAGAAAGAGGAACGATGCAAAAGGCAAAAAGTTAGTAATGGTAAGCAAAAGATGAACATGACGTGAGAAGAGGAGAATTACCGTTCGTTCGTTCGTTCGTTTGACGTCGTGGAGTGAAGAGAATGACAATGGAGGCAAAAAAGTAATGACGAGGGGATGAAGAAGCAAAATAATAGGACGGGCAAAAACTAAAAATCTTATAGGCAATCGGGGTTTGAAATCTAGAGTGCATAGAGGGGCTCTACATGCCGTATGACAGTTGCTATGGACTGACAGTTGTCAAGGAAATCAAGATTTCTTATTCCGTAGAAACATGTCAACGTTTTTTCAAGTCGAGTGCGGGGAAGGGGGAAGATGTCAGGGCTCGTGATCGTATCTTGAACAGTATCTGAGCTGTGAGTGTGTGGTCTCCCAGCCGGTCCTCCTTTCTTTTGGTTACAAAAACCTCTTTTACAGAGAGAGATATAGCATGCCAACAAGCTATGTACGTTACTGCCTCACCATTGTCGGTGAAAATATGGTAGAAACCTTCTGCAATCGCATTTAGCAAGATAGTTCTGTGCAAAAGGAATGGATCGGAACTTAATTTCCATTTCAGATTATCTCATTCTTTATGGTGCCGTTTTATACCGTGCCCAAGTATTTTATTGGTCTTCTTTTTGCTCTAGTAGATGGCGCTATACTACTATACTTGCTATCAGCAAGAATGCACATGCGAAAAGGCCTGAACGAAATTTTTTGCTGTTTTCAGGAAGAAAAACTACCCTACCCTTGGCTTCAAGAATCCAAGGAGCATATAAAAGTGACCTGAAATCGCCTGATTTCAATGCTCCCCTCCTTTTAAATAGTACTTTGGAACGCTCGCTCAGATGGTAAGTAAAGCATGACCTTTTATCAAATGATTTTGTTTGTGGTTGATGACCTAATGCCCCTTCATTGTTAGCGCTCTTTGATTAGACTTTTACCTGGCTTGATCCTCTTTTGCATGGTGTTGACAGGCGTTCATGCCCGAAGCAAGGTTTTGCGTCCCTCAAAAGACGATTTTTATACTCCACCGCCGGGGTTTGAAAACGAAAAACCAGGGGCGATTCTCAAAAGTCGAACCCTCCCTCACAATTCCCTCGCTGTTGCGTCTGTGTTTCGACAAAACCTGGAGTCCGTTTATCAAATTCTCTATAGAACAAGTGACGGTTTGGGTGCTCCTGTGGCGACAGTTACAACACTTTTTGTCCCTTACGGCGCGGATCCTTTAAAATTAGGTAACGTCCAATCAAACTCCGCCATTCTTGATCTGACCGTTTGATGGCTATTTAAAGTATCCTACCAAGCTGCAGAGGACAGTAGTGCGATAGACTGTGCGCCTTCGTACACATATCAAAGTGGATCGTCTTTTTCAGACGCCTTCATCCAAGCAGAGCCTCTTTTTATGGCCAGTTACTTCCGGCGCGGATGGTCAGTCAGCGTGCCTGACTACGAGGGCCCCAAAGCGCTCTTTGGTGTAGGTGCCATGGCAGGCAAGGCAACCCTGGACGGTATACGAGCCGTTCTCTCGAGTTGCAGCTTTACAAAGATCGATCCTATGGCGGATGTACAAATGTGGGGATACTCGGGCGGCTCGATCCCGACGGGCTGGGCAACCGAACTCCACCCTTCCTACGCCCCTGAACTCAACATTGTCGGCGCTGTTCTTGGCGGCGTTGTTGTCTCTCCGAATGGCACCATGAACACGATCAATCAGCAGGATGAAAAGGGTCTGGTGTTCCCATTCTACCGAGGTCTTGCCAATCAGTACCCAGATATGGCGGCGTACCTGGATTCCGTGATCAAGCCGGAAAAGAGGAAAGATTACGATAGAGTCAACGATCTTTGTCTCACGGGCATCATGCGTGAGTACAAAAAGGACGACTTGAGCACTTACTTTTCGGAGCCCGATTATGTCAACCATCCAACTGTGAAAAAAGCCCTCGAAGAAAACGTTATGGGCCAATTGGATACGCCAACAATCCCTTTGTTCATGCTTCATATGGAGTTTGATAAATTGGTAAGAGGATCCTTCCATGACAAGAGAGAGAGAGATTCCAAAAATAAAAGTTGACCCTTTTTTGTCACCTAGGCACCTTTCTCAGAAGTGAAGGAGTTGTATTCGAGATGGTGCGATGGAGGCGCTTCTATTCAATTCAACATCGATGCCTCGTCTGCCCATACCACCCACTTGCTTCTAGGCGCACCTGATGCCCTTCTGTTTATGGAAAGTCGGTTCGACAAAAAACCCATTCAGAAAGGATGCTCCACCACCGGCAAGTCTTTATCAAAGATCGACTCTCACTCACTCTCTGCTTTGGGATCCCTGCTTTGGAATGCTTGGGTGGGTTTGAATGGTATTCGTCTTGGAGCGAAGAATCCATGATTTAGATTAGCTATAATAGTAGTAGTGATGCCTAGTTAAATGGGTTGAAAGAATATGATTGGTACAAATGCTTGAACACTTTTTGCATGAAACGGGGTCTCGAAGTGACAGTTCAACTCCGACAAAAATGAGCCTTTTCGAAAAATTAAACTCCGGTGAGACGCTGGAAAGTGTTAACCACACGGTTTCTTCGTTGTTTCTTTGCTTCTTCTTCACTTTTATGTTTTCATCGACAATGGAAGTGTACTACCAACGTCTTTCCTTTTCAATGTAATACCTGACGACGAACACACGGTAACTCTCCCTCGCTTTTCCATAGCAGATTGTCTGTCCATTGCACTTTCAAAGGGCACCCCGTATGGGCACCACCACAAACTCCTTTGAAACCACTGACCAGCTCACCCCTTTATTATTCCAATGGTCATTCCACTAGAATAGTCATTGCACGGCAAGTTCTGCACCTGTCTTCATTGCCACCCACTTGAACATATAACTTAGCAATAGTCTCATACAGTCAATATACCTATTTGAAACCATCTCCATGACTTTACGTAGCTGCTTGAGCTCATTTTGTCTTGCAAACTGACATGTGCAGGTGTAAATCGACGGGTGCGCAAAAAGGCGGGGTTTGAAAAAATCGCAACTTTGTAGAAACTTTTGGATTTCCAACTCTTCATTTTTGTAAAGAATCGTCTAATTTCTCAGCACCTGGATAGATGGTTTTACCTCAAATATCACATGGAGCAAGATACAGCTTGTAGCTATCTAGCGATACCAAGAACAAGACTTTTGCATGTCGGACAGGCCCGTTAACGCTACACAACGCTCGAAATCAGCGACTGCTTGGAATGCCCCACCAAAACAATGATTCGTACAAAAAGTTGAACATTCTTGGTATCGCTCAAAATAGAGGAAGCACACCTTTCTTCATGTGAAATTTAAAGTATGGTTGTTTATCTTGTTTACGAGAAAATCCACGTCTTGCAAAAAGTGGCATTTTTCATGGATGATGGATGGTCCGTCCTTTTTTCAAATGTCGGGGGTTAAAAAATCGCTCAAGCCATTGGCTTTCCCTGCACCTAGGTCTCTAGTCTCTTATCCTAAACCATTAACTATTCATAGTCTCCTATCCTATCCCATCCTTATAATACCTAGCGGTATATCGTATCAAGCACTTGGACCAAAAACGTGTCAACACCATATTAAGCACCGTCAAGCGACGAAGTAGACAATAAAAAAAGGACCAGGGCTTGGTGCACCGGGTGATTTGTACATACCAGAGTCTTCAAGATCACTGGAGCTCATGCAAAAGAACAAAGTCATGGAGATGGGTTCAAATAGGATTTTTATTGACTAAATGAGACTATGCCTAAGCTACATGTTTTGTTGGGTGGGGGCTTGTCATAGAATGACTAATCTAGTGTAATGAGCTAAGGAAAAGGGAGGAGGAGAGCAGACCAGTGCTTCCAAAGTATTAGTAGTAGTTGGCGTTGCGAGTGGGTCAAGGAATAGTGCACTTTATTCGTACAATGACTAGGTAATCTACTATGGACAAGATGGGTGCACCTAAAAAAAAAATTCAAGGGTTTCCCCATGTTTTTCACATTTGAAAATTTTAAAAAGAGCCTTTTTGGGCAACATGAAGTAGTGGTGGAGTCGTCATTAGCATCGTCGTCGTCCCTATTGTCGTCGTCATCGTCGTAGCCGATCTAGTGTCAAAAGACAGAGGAACGATGCAAAAGGCAAAAAGTTAGTAATGGTAAGCAAAAGATTAACATGACTTGAGAAGGGGACAGTTACCGTTCGTTCGTTCGTTCACTCGTTCGTTCGTTCGTTTGTCGTCGTAGAGTAAAGAGAATGACAATGGGAGGCAAAAAAGTAATGACGAAGGGAAGGAGGAGCGAAAATAAGGACGGGCAGAGAAAAAGTTCTTGTAGCCAAATCGGGGGTTTAAATCTAGGGTGGGGAAGATTCCCAATGCGCCAAGGCCTATTGATTGTACAGCATGTAACATAAAAAGACTCAAAGCTATATACATATTACTATTAGAGAATTTAGTCGTTATGTTTGGCAAGATAATGCAAAGACTTGTTGAGCCGGGATCGTCCTTCTTCGTCGACGTTATTGCGCACAAAATTCAGGCCCAGCCCAGTTCGTCGAGCGGCGTTTTAAAGCTGATAAAAGTCATCTCCTTTTCAAAAAACAATTTTCTACTCCTTCTTTCGTCTTTTAGATTATAATGGAGACAGATCACTGGAATGCTTGTGTAGAATCTATCCTTGGCATGTTAGGTATGTATGAATGTAAACGTCTGCACTGTTCATCGTTAATAACCGCATTTGCTTGGACTTGTACGAGTAGAAGACATACTGGTACGACATCACAAAACGGAGCCGAATAACACGAAGCCGACTTCCCGAAAGTCTGCCAGATGCACACTCTATTCAGGTAACAAGTTGGTTCTGTTTGTATGGTATGCGTTTATGTAGACTGCTGCGATCTAACAGTAAGACTTTATTTGTCTGTTAGCCCCTTTATGGAAACGATCTATTAGCGGCAATCAACCTCACAAAAGAAAACGACCCTTCGGCACAGATATGAGGGATCGCAAGATCCTTCGCACTTCTGGTGTTGGATCTTCAGCCATGTATCGCAACAATCCACGATCCTTCGATACATCACCGTCATTGTCATCATCATCAGGGACAACAACTTTGACCCACTCTCGAACTAGCGGTCAGCAAGATACCACCCTCCAAAAGCAGCAGCAGCCCTTCAATCTCTCCAACAGTACAAAGTCTCATCTCGACCAGTGGCTCATGTTACAAACTCAGCATACAAACATACCCAGTCTCTTGGACGCACCCGCAGCAGCCCAACGCGACGACCCGCAAGTGACAGCAGCAAGAAATCAATTGGAGCTTGAAATCAATACAATCGCCCTTCGCCTCCGATCAGCAAACGATGCAGAAGCTCACTCACATCAACACTACTTGGCAACTCTCAAAGCCGACCTCGTCCACTTTTCGCTCCTGATCAGGAAATGGCTGGGTTTAGATGCTACGAACACGTTACAGGTAATGAAATAAGCATAAAGATCCAAGCTGTCCTAACACACGGTTCTCTCTGTAGGCCTTGTTCCCTGATTGGGTATCATTGGAGGATTATGTGTATGGAATGATGGGCTATATCAAGGTAAGCAAAAGTGAAAACAGGGGTGGACAGGAGACTAATTCGCTTTTTGACAGGCCCATGAAGTAATGTATCAATTCGACACAATGCCCAGGACGGATGACCTACTGTATGATATCCATTGCATGCAATCCATACTGGATGATGGCGCGGAGTATCTTGGCACAGAACTAGCAACGAATGGCTCTCTATGGAAGCAAGTAGGATGGTGGGTCGATCAGGACATGCTGGATACTACAAAACAACAGCTCCTCAATCTTTGTACGGGTCTGCAGCACGAATTGTCCCAAGAGATCGCCAAAGTGGGGTTTACGGAAAAGGTAGGGAGCAGCACTCTGACAAGCACACACTCACCTATCTTTTTTTCTTAAAAGATGATGGAATGTATCGTATGCGGATTAGAATTGATGGCCTCAGCCACTGACCTTGCAGGATTCTCGGTGGAGCTGGAACAGATCGACTATGGCAAACCTCTGGTGACCCTCTTTGCTCAATGGACAAGTAACGAAATGCAGCAGCAACATCATTTCACCGCACCCTCTCGCCGTACCGACCTTCGCCTTTTACAGCTCTTGAACAATATGGCTCGGGTGCTGACTGCCTTCCGTTCCTTGGCCACTCACAATCACCTCCTCTTGTGTGATCGTGGCTCCCTGGACTCTTTGGCGCCCTTATTGGTGGATCAGGCCATCCATGTGGTGTCGACCGTCGATCAGCAACTCTCGCATCAGAGTCAAACTTATACCCAACGGTCCAACATTATGAGGAACACCTTTTTGCCCATCTTGTACCTGGAACAGTCTTTGGTTGGGTTTACCGAGTGCATTGTGGCACTGTCTGATCAAAGCAAGCTGGCTTACGCTAAGCGAATCAAGGTAAAACGTCACATATACTCAGAGCTTTACTTACCTTCTCATTCTACTATAGTGGCTATACAATTTGCTTGACTAGTGTGCCTTTGCCTGCTTATGAGCGGGGTTTGAAATAAATTTACCTTTGACTTGATGATATTTTTTGTCCCTCATTCTCAATTTCTTTCTTTCTCTTTTACCTTTTACTTTTTAATGACATACAATCCTATAGATACATCCTCTTCCCTTCCCTTTGTACATTACCATTGCGACTGTCCGGATCTTAAACCTAGCACGCATGATTCCTCACGATTGAACAAAGATCCTGTCCTTTTAGATGAGGCGAACAGCAGTCTCTCACTCTCATCACCTCCTTCGCTACTTCTTTCGCCATCCACCTCTACACAACTTGATCGCCTGGATGAAAACCTTGCATTCAACACTGGCCGCCATTTGTTATCTCGTGATGCTTCCAACTTTTTGTATCCCTTGTCTCGACTCTACTTTTGTGAAGACTGCCACGAAATCCGGTGTCCTTCTTGTGTGCAAGATGAAATCATATCCTACTACTGCCCCAACTGTCTTTTCGAGGTAACAAGCAAAGGCAGGTGTTGTATGAACTCTTGTTTTAATAATGAATGTGTTGCGCTTTAGGTACCTACAGCAAGTGTCAAGAGTGAAAAGAATCGGTGTGCTCGTAATTGCTTCCAATGTCCCATTTGTCATAACACGTTGGCGGTCATGGCGTCTCAAGAAACCACTTCTTCGTCTCCTGCAAATGCTGGGCCTTACTTTTTGGCGTGCAACGTATGTCGGTGGAACTCTCAAGAAATTGGAATGACGTTTGAAAAGCCCACTAGTCTTGCTCGTAAGTGTTTTTAATTCTACTATGAGCAGCACTCTTACTAATGATTTGATCGCTGGTTACGATAGTGCAACTGCAAAAGAACGAAGATGCACTTCCTGATGTCCAAGAATTCGATCACCTGAAAGAGCACTTTGAAAAGCATCTGCGTGTCAACACACCTTCTCTACCAAGCAGCTTCTTATCCTTCTCCAGCTCAGGGGCATTCAACAAGATGATGGGCAGCGGTATGTCATACGATCTACACCATCATTCCACAGCAGGGCATCATCACCAACAAAATCAAGGCCGATTGGACGATATCACAACATATGAAGCTAGTGTCCAAGTACCTGACAGGGAACCCGCCACTTTGGAGGCTCTTGTAGGATTGCGTGACATGGACCGGATCTCCACCTTGGATCAACGCTACACCCAACTCTATGATCAGCCTTATCAGATGGATCAGATACACCCTCAACGAATTCATCTATGCATCAAGCGCTCAAAACGATGCCGTACCTGTCGACATATCCTGATCAAACCTGAGCAAAAAGCTCAAGCCACTCGATTCAAGATCAAACTCGTCGCCATGAACTATATCCCTACCATCACCATCACAAAGATATCCCCCACCACTGCTCACCCTCAACAGCAGCAGCAGCAGCAACTCCAGCAAAGTCAACAACAGCAGCAACACTCTCTCGGCCTGAAGATCGGCGTGGCAACCCAATTCGCCCTGAAATTCACCAATCCACTGTACGAAGAAGTAAGTGTCACTCTGGCCACTCCACAATCACCTCCTCGACGAAAACAGCCCGGTGAATCTGTTCTCGGCAGCGACACTGGCAGCACAAACGATGACCGGTCTCCAGGCAGCAGCAGTAACAGCAACATCAACGGCCACGTGACGATCCTATCTCCTCACTTTTCTGTCAATGCATATAACGATACGATTGAATACGACGATGAAATGTATCCCCTTGGCAACAGCAAATCGAAATCAGGCCGATCAGCTTCTTATGCGAGTGGTATTTATGAAAAGCGGAACAACTATACCAGCGTGATTGTGGAAGTCATCCCAGAAAAACCAGGCGAATTCAAGGTACAATTTTTTTAAAAAAAAGAGGATAGATGGAGGAGGGACTCATTTTGTCTTTTTTGGCTATAGTTCCCGTTGTTGGTGACGTGCAACTACAAATCGGATGAAGATAGAATGGACGTGTCCTCAGGGGACATTGACGAAGAAGAAATAGACAACATGGACATGGACAGCAGCATGGATGGGTCCCGAAAAGCCAATTCGTCAATACGTATGGATGATGATCGAACAAAAAGCTACTCCTTTTGGTGCCTGGTGGGTCTTGGCCATGTGCAAAACTATTAACTCTGGAACGATACTTTGTAGAAATAGATTAGACATAGTAGTACTAAACATTGATGTTTGATCCCCTAGTGAAGTATACATATATAAAAAAGAGACGGTGTTGTGATAGAATCGGTTTATTTTGATAAAAGGGGGAGGTGGGTATGGCGCAAGCCGGGGCTTGCCTCTCGGCTAGTATTTAAATTTTCTAAATTTCTGCAAATTATATTTGTGAATTTCATTAATTGACTAATGTTATTTTGAATTTATGATTTTA
>LT552697.1:295818-311590 GCA_900079185.1 Absidia glauca
CGAAACCATTGGGTTCCATCTGTGCGCTCCAGCCAACTATAGAGAAGATGATAAAAAAAGGGGGATGAGTACTTGAAGCGTCATCGATCAAGTATCGTCTTGTTGTAGTTGGGTTTACATACTTCGGGCAAGGAATCGATCTTCGCTTAAGACTGCAATGCCGTTGATGAAGAATAACAGGACATAGAAGAGTTGGCCTAATCCAAGAGACATCATCATTGTGGTGAAAGGAGAGGGAAGAAAGAAAAAGCTGGTGTGGCGGAGAGCCATTTGTCAAATCCTCTAGATTGCAACTCCGACTCTTCGGAGTTTCAGGCGTCAGAAATTCTGTCTTGATCAGTCCATGTATGCAAGATAACCAACTGACTGATTTGAAGTCTTCTCCCGACTGTATTGCCATCACAGATAGATGATGAATAATTATATATATAGGTGCATAAGATGTCTACTTGGTCCATTTCGAGTTCAGGACGATACAGGTGGCGATCGGCGTTTGAAATCATTTTATAAGTAGACAAAATTTTTTTGACAACTGAACTTCTTTCTCCTTTGGATACACCATTCTTCAATGTTGAATAGCGAATATGATCTAGGAACCGTTGTCAATCGGAATCAGTTTACAGAAACCGTCGAACTGAAGGAATGCGAACTTGTTGGTCGATCATTGGTAGCACGACGACCTATCTCTTGCGGTGACCCTGTACTCGTTGAAACCCCTTTGCTTCAATACTATTTGGAACCTAACTGTCGATCGTCCCTGTCACCATTCTACTCCAAGAAGCTGTGGAAACATATCAAAGACATTGTCAACTCTGAAGATCCATCCATTGAACAGCATACTGAATTGCAGCAACAACACCCTTCTCCGGCTCATTCTGACAACGATAGCGACTACGACAGCGACTACGACAACGATAGCGACGACGACGATAGCGACGAAGAACCAGCCACACCCACCTCTTCATTCATCCCCGGTGTACCTGCCGCCATGCTTGCCTATCTTCAAATCGACCCACCTCCCGCCGCACCAGTGACTCAGTCTCGCCACTTTAAACGGGCCGAACCCACCTTTTTCGACTTTTTCTACCACCCAGCACTAGATATGGATCACGACACTGTGCGACTGATCTACCAAGCATCCAAAAGGGTGGTTTCGGAGCTGGCTGTCTATCACCATGTGGACCCTGAAGAGCTCTGCCGCTTCGTCCTCAAGATCTACGGTAACGCCCACACAGTCGCCCTGGATCGCAAAGCCAACGCCCGAAGCAAGGTCACTCTCACTCACAGCAAAAAGCACCACCGCCGTCAAACGGTCTACGCCCATCGACGACACCAAGATGACGAGCAAGGCGGTAGCTGGGCCTCCTCTCCCTCTGGCCCCCGACCTAGTATTGCCTTGATGTTATGGGGCTCGAAATTCGCGCATGCCTGCTCACCCAACCTCTTACTCCAATACGACCCACCCAGCAACACGATGATGTTTGTAGCGACAAGAGACATTGCCCAAGGCACGGTGCTGACCTTCTCCTACCTGCCCGAAGACGAATCGCTTGGTGGACTTGTGTGTGGAACAACCCAGGGCCGCCGTGCAAAGCTCCAGCAATTCAAGTTCTTCGACTGTGCCTGTGATCGATGCCAAGCCCGCGATCTCTGCCGTGGTGATGCGCCGTGCCCTGACTGTGGAAACTCGACATGGTATCAAGGCTCGACACGCACGTGGACCTGCGACGCATGCCATGCTACCGATGCCCCGCTCTTTGTACGCCCGGAAACGACCAAGGGGGAGGCTCATGTCGAACGCATGGTGACTGCGCTGGCGACCAAAGTACGAACCGACCCTTCCGTCGTGCATATGATGGAAACCTACCTGAACAACTTGATACAGCAACATGACGACATACCGGCAATCCCCCACCACCATTGGACGTATGGTTATATCCAAGGACTGCTGGCTATCTATCATCTGGATCTCTTCCCTCGCACCTTTGGCAAAGGCTTGGCAAGTCAGTTGGGTTTGACGGAAACGGGCCTGAACGAAGCACGCTGGTATCTTTTGGACTTTTTGCATGAACAACTCTGGGCGTCAAATCCTGTGCCCGTCTTTTTTGCGGCTTGGCATGTCTTGGACCCGCTGATGGCCGTGGTGATGGAGGGAACCGAAGAAAAGCAATACCTGATCCCTGTCAAGAAAGCAAAGCCCGATCATACCTCTGATGACGACTCTGACGACTCTGACGACGACGCTCCTCCCGTGATGCTTGATCCTCTTGTCATTGCTCTCCCTGACGCATGGGCCTCGCCTGTCTGTGCTATTGTCGAAATTGTCGCCAGCCAATGGATACCGGTGATCAAACAGATCTTTGCTGCAAAAGAATCGGTGGTGGTCGACGATATGGTACAACGGATCGAACGATGGCATCAACGTGTGGAGAAGGCAAAGGCCCTGGTGTAGTTATAGATTAGATCATTTACAATAGATTGGAACATTGATACTTTAGTTAGATAGGTCACTAATAAAGGAAACCTTGTAAAAGTAATAGATGACTCATTGGATGGTTGGAATAAAAGGGTCTAGTTTTAAACTCCGATTCATGCAGGAACGACAAGTGCCCCCTACTTTTACATATCTTGTCCTTACTACTCTATATCATGATCTAGCAAGAGATATTTCAGAGGGTCAAACAAGCAAGAGTACCTTTGAGGTTAAAAAAGCTTAGATATCCACTTGGTTGATTTCCTACATTGACACTGAATGATCAAGCATCGATAAAAGACGATAAATTAGATGGATTAAAGGGCAAATGAAGGTATACCCTCTGTATTATATATGTTTTATGCTCCAATGTAAATCAAAAACAAGACTCCGTTTCAGCACAGTCGACATCATCACAGAAGCCCGCTCCATTTGCCTAGTGCGAGTCACCTACCCCGACGTTTATTGACATTTAGGAATATGACTAAGGGTAACTAAGGTATAAAGATGCATCTAACTAAAAGTATACTAAGAGAGAGGAGAGAGAAAGCTACTTGGACTTTGGAGGTGGTTTGTACAAAAGAGCCTATAACAGAAAAAAAACGAGTCAGCAAAAGGATCCAATCCTACCATCATCTCTTTGTTACATTTTCATCCAGGTAATCGTGAAACGCCGCCTTGTCCTTCTTGGTCAAGCCATCGGAGCATGTCTTCATGTCGACGTTTTCGTATCGCAAGATCCTTTCCCAGAGTGGCATGTCGTTTTTAACCCGGGTGGTGAATTCTTGTTTCTTGTCGCTGTCGGCGGGTGGAGAATCTGTTGGTGGTGGTGAAAGGTTCGTTGTCGGTAGGCTGTGGGTGTCCGTTGGAAGATCTGTTGGTGGTAAAAGACTCGTTGGTGGTAGGCTGTGGGTGTTCGTTGATGCCCATAGATCCTTCAGGAGAATAATCATCTCTTCCCTGGTTTTCCTTATCTTGAAGCCATACTTTTTGACCGCATTCTATAAAAAAAATTATCGGGTGAGCCATTTTGGTCTTTCCTGAGCTGTGTGTTTCCTACCCTAAGTTCAATTATCGTCAACGAGTCATAGTTTGGCGTGAAGGCGTGGATGTCCACATCGTTGATAGGTGTCGAATAGTTTCGATAATCGAAGGGTTCCATGGCTTTTGTCCTTTTGCGTCTTTTCTTGGGGGGCTCGGGTGTGGTAATCAGGTGTCCGGGCGTCTTTGATGATTGAGTGGTTTTTACCGAGGGGGGTGTTTCGCTGTCGACGCCTACTGACCCCCGGTGGAGGGGTATGGGGGAAGCCGTGATGGCCAACTCTTCCTTGGTTTCGTCCAACTTGGGGTCATCGCCCTATAAACGCCCAAAGTGTTAGTCAATACCCCCCCTTCTCGCCATCTCGTACCCCCCTAAACTCGAGCTTACCGGACCATCTCCCCAAGACCCAAGGTTGTCACCTGTTATATCGAAAGCAGTAGATTCATCTTGATCAAGAGAGATTGGATTTGATGCGTTCGTCCCTTCCATGCCATTACAAGTTGGTGATTCGCTGGCTTCGTCTAGATCATATCTTGGGGTGAAGGGCTTCTTCGTCGTTACACGGTGTCTGCGATCTAGGCTTTCCTTGTTTTTCATTTCACTTCTTCTTTCAGGCAAGATCGAGGACAATTGGCGTTTTAATGGTTGATGCTGGAGACAATCGGAAAGAAATAGGAAAAGGGAAAGACAGAGCGGTCTCATACTTTTGTCAAGTATTTAAAACTCCGCGCCTACTCGACTGTCTCGCCTAATCCGACATTGTCCAATTTCTTGCAAAAGTAAGATATCCATGTGAGCTAAATACACATAACCATGTATCAAAAAACGTATGCAAAGGCATAAGATCCAACAAGGGGAGAGTATGTACTGCCGTTGTAAAAAAGTTGCCCTGCAGAATGAGCCAAAATTTAGCCCAACGCCGAAACTTGAAAAACGGAGTTTGAAAACTACCAGGGCTGCGCACCGCAACGGAAAAAGGAGGGGCCATCCCCCATGAAAAAGCGCCTGCTTACTTGGATATGGATGTTCTTGTAAACGGGATGGATAAACCTATCTCAAATTTTGCACAGAGAATGATGTGCTTCGTATTTATCAAATGATGCCAAGGGTGCTGGGTTTTGCTGAAGTGCCCCTCAATTTTCAGGGGCACTCCAATCAGCCGCTCTTTTGGGGCTTTGTGTAGTGTTCACGGACGTATACAAGCTGAAAGAAATTTATTTCTTGATATAGTTCGATAGGTATAGATTGTGTACTGTTTCATGTGAAATTTGACGGTGGGTTATCTATCACGATTTTGAGAAATAGGGCAACTATGTACATAGAAATAGGGGTTCAAAACCCGATCAGTTTTCTAAAGTTCAAAATTCCAAACGCCTCCAGCACCCACCGGCTCCTGGAGCTTCTCGCCCACAGAGAGATATGTCAACGGACAGCTCAAAAGCCGCCTAAAACGCAGGTATGTAGGCGATACTCAAGTGTATAGGGCTAAACTCAAGCGCAAAAGGGGGCGTATCCTGAATTTTGCGGACAATAAGGACTTTTTGGCGGTGATGGGCTTGCTGGTGGCTTCCCTGCAGAGACTCTGGAGCGACAATGGGGCGTCAAATGGAGGGAAGATCAAAAAGAACAAAAATTCTTTGACAGGCGCAGATCGATCATCACCATCATCAACAACTTTGCCCAGCAGCACAACATCACCATTGAAACCGCTGTCAATGTCGCCGAAGAAAGATGCTCCCGGCTCAAAAAGTCTTTTGAGGAACATAATGACCAATCTTCGAATAGTAATGTGTATATAGCTTCCAGTCTTTTTATGTTACATGCTGTACAATTAATAAACTTCACTTCGTCTCATTTCAAGGTTAGGCGCATTGGGTAATTTGCACACACTCAAGTTTTCAAACTCCGGTTGGTCATAAGAATTTTTTTTCTGCCCGTCCCTTATTTTTGCTCCTTCTTCCCCTCGTCATTACTTTTTTTGCCTCCATTGTCATTCTCTTTACTCCACGACGACAAACGAACGACCGAACGAGCACACGAACGAACGAACGGTAACTCTCCTCTTCTCACGTCATGTTCATCTTTTGCTTACCATTACTAACTTTTTGCCTTTTGCATCGCTCCTCTTTCTTTTGACACTAGATTCGCTACGACGGTGACGACGACAATAGGGACGACGACGATGCTATTTGCGACTTCACCACTACTTCATGTCGCCCAAAAAGGCTTTTTTAAAATTTTCAAATGTAAAAAACATGGGGAAACCCTTGAATTTTTTTTTCTTCTGCACTCATCTCATCCGTTGTAGATTCCCTTACCGTTGTACAGATAAAGTGCACAATCCCTTGACCCATTCGCAGCACCTACTACTACTGATACTTTGGATAACTCTGGTCTGCTCTCCTCCTCCCTTTTCCTTAGCTTATTACACTAGATTAGTCACTCCATGACAAGCCCTGTATTCACTGCCATTCATGTAGCTTAAGCGTAGTCTCATTCAGTCAATAAAAAACCTACTTGAACCCATATCCGTGACTTTGTTCTTTTGCATAAGGTCCAGTGATTTTAGAGACTCTTATAGGTAGCAGTGCGAATCACCCGGTGCGCCAAGTCCCTTTTATGCCAACGGCCGGAGTTTCAAGATTATGGTGGGGGGGCTACAAATCACCCAGACTTCGACTTTTCTTTCCTCTCTCTTGAATTTGTATCCGATCGCTTTATCAAGCGCTGTTGATAAAGTTGAAGCAAAGGTAAAGGTTAGAAAAAAGGAGGAAGGCAGAACAGAACAAGTGACTCTTACATTCTAAATTAGGACTCCTATTCACTGACTATGCGATGATGAAATCCAGACAGCGGGGGGGGGGGTGATGACATATAGATGTATTCCTTATCTACCCTCTCCATTGGTTCTCGAAATGTATGCGGTGCTTACCTTAGTGATAGCCCTTTACCTACTTAACTAGATCCCCTTTATTGTAGACTCCACCCTATAATGAATCTATAGTTGATTTGAAATGTCGATGCTTTATGGACGATTCGACCCCTTTTAGAATAAATGGATGTATGAATAGATGAAGATTATAATTATGGTGATGCCGATGATGGTGTGTGTGTATAGAATGATCTACTCTTCCTCATTTATGCAACGATGAACAACAGATGACACCTTGTACGTCAGATTTCAAACTTGGTTCTTCTTTCGAAGATCATTATCTCGCTGCTTTGATTATCGTGCTCTGTTTCTTGGCACTTACTGCATCGACAAAATAGGTAACACGCAACTTTGTAGGCAAATCATCATCTTGAGCTTGTCTTTAACCTTCTTTGCCACATAAAAAGCTGGTCTTCACATTCTTTCCCTCCTTCTTCCTTCTTTTTATCTCTCTCTTTTCTTCTCCTATCTATGCAAAATGATACCCTTATTACTGCCTATACCATTACTGACTTTATCTATAATTCTGCTACACTTAAAAGCCTTCGCCCTGGTAGATCCATCGAATGCACTTTTACGAGCTCCTTTAAGACGGAATTCACAGTCTTTCACTACCAAACGGTCGTCCCTTCGTAAGCGAGACCCTTTCCAAGGACCTATATATAATGATGAAGGAAATCAATATCTCATATCCATCAGTATCGGGAGTCCTGCTCAAGAGTTCACCGTTACCTTGGATACAGGAAGGTAAAGGTTAAAAATGGCGGGGTTTGAAATTGCCAGGGCGAAAAACGATAACCCCCTTTTTCTATCTTCTCCTTCTCTCTTCCTCCTTTCCACCTTTCAACAGCGCCGATTTGTGGATACCATCAATCTCTTGTCCAACGACCGCCTGCCCTCACACCCGGTTTAATCCAGCCCTCTCATCTACTTTTGTCAACTCCAACAAACCCTTCTCCATTCAATATGGTAAGCGCCTAGCTCAATCCTACAATATAATGAGCGTTACTCACCACTGTTTGTTGTAGGTATTGGGACAGCCAAAGGCACATTTGCAACAGATACAGTAACCATCGCAGGGGCGCAAGTGACTCATCAACCATTTGGACTTGCATCGTCGACTTCTGGCATCCTCACTACCACCGGTGCATCGACAAAAGGCGGGATCGGCCACAATGTCCCTGATCAACCTTCATCATCTTCCAACGCTAATAATCGACCCAAATGCAATGGCATTCTTGGCCTCGGCTACCCTTCCTTAACTGTGGCTGCCACCGACAACAAAACCATGTACAACCCCGTTGTCTTCAACCTACTGCAACAAAAGATCATCCACCAACCCATCTTCTCTATATACATGAACAAAGAATCGGAGCTCGGCTGGGCAGGCGAAGTTATCTTTGGCGGTGTAGATCCTAGCAAATACATTGGCGACCTAGTGTACTTACCAGTAGCCACGGACCCTTCCTCATCCTCAACATACACGTATTGGCGGGTTAATGGTCAAGCCATCACAGTAAAAGGCGCAGAAGGCACCACGACGGATCAAACCTTCCCTCTCTTCAGCAATGCATCGACAAGAGGAATGTTTATTCTGGATACAGGCACGACATTGACTTACCTTCCGCAACCTCTCGCGCAATCTCTCGTCAGTGCGTTGGCAGGCGGGATCGGCGGGTATCAATTCGACGATCAATCACAAACGTACTTTATCGACTGTGCCCAGGCCTCAACGTCAGCGACAGTGGAATTGCACATGGGACCCATGGAGCAGCACCAACCACCTGTCACGTTATCCGTCCCGGTGTCCAACCTTGTCATTCCTTTGGATGCACCTACCGCTCAGACGGCTCGGCGGTGCTTGTTTGGTGTGGCTCCTCTTCAACAACAAGCGACAGGCAACATGTTTTTGATCGGCGACTCCTTTTTACGGTCGGCATACTTGGTGTTTGATATGGCTCAGAATCGGATTGGATTGGCTGCTGCAAAAGGGTTGGGTGGGGCCGTCAATGGTGTGCCAAGCTATCCTAATGGTGGGGCGGCCTCGTGTAGTCAGGGGTCCTTCTGGGCGTTTAGTTTGGTACTTTTGATTAGCTTTTTAGGACTTGTATAGTAAAAATAAAGCGGTGATTTGACATATATGGTAGAATCAGGGTCCGTGCGCTGCTTGTTTGACATGTCGTCTTTATGTAGTTCCACTCTGCTTTGTTGTGAACAATGGTATCATTCATTTACATTTACGTTTCTGTAAAAAGAAAAGCCCAAAACGGAATCCAGGCTTCTCATTGGTGGTTGAAGTTATAGAGGAGTTTGAAAAGACCCCGTGCTACCTGAATTGGAGGCTTCTGATTGGTTAGATTCTATTTTTAAAGAGTGGGTTTTTTTGAATCAGCCGATTCTCCTTTTTCTCTCTCTTCCTCCTTTTTTTTTCCGTTCCCTTTTTTCTTTTTTGTGTACTAGTGTTTTGTTGTTGTGTGTTATACGGGAAAAATGGAAAATCAATCATCAGAACTCTTTTTTATGCAGCACCTCGCGTCTATCAGCCACCAGAAAATCTATCCCAGCATTCAATCCAAGATCGAAATGCCGTTGTGGAAGACTTTACATGTTACAAGGTAGGTAGCCCTTCCCCTCCCCCCTTCTTTGACCTTTTTGACCAATGTTAGTGACATTGGGGGGGTTTGATATTGAATAGGCTATGGAATCATGCCCGTGAAAAAGAGATATACTTGACGCAGCAACAGCAGAAGAACGACTGGTGGTTCCATCAAATGATCACCTCGACCCCAGTTACAAGCACCACTACCACCTCTAGCACCAACCATTATGACGCATATCACATCAACCACCAGCAACTCTTGGATAGCAACAATGATCTCTCTCAGTCTTGGTTTGGAGATGATTCAACAACAACAACAGTAGCCGCAGTAACAGTAGCAGCAGCCGCATCAGAGGAAGACGAAGATGACGATGACGACGACGACGACGAGATCGATCATCATCATGATACCAACCGTCATCCATCTGAACCAGGAAACAATGAACCGGCTGATTCACTAACACCAACCACTCCAGTTACAACAAAAGATCATCACACCGCCTTACTTTCGCATACACCGATCGAGGCGCTATGGACCGAAGATGAATTGGTCTCTCTTTTAGCTGTGACCCAAGATAGGAAACGCAAGTATGAAGAAGAACCTACTGTCGTTTGTCAAAAAGGTGGCCCTACTCCGCCTCCTGCCAATCGTCCTGATTCCTCTCTACCTATGGTAAAGGTTTGATTCCACTATTCCTACTAGCTATTAACTACCCTCATCCCCATCATCATCATCATCACATCATCCCCCCTCTTACTATACCCTTCATCATCATCTCCCTTCCTCCCTTCTACCATAGTCTATTCTTTGTCTCTTACTCTATTGCATCTTCTCTCTGTCTATTGATGATGATTCCCCATTATCATTTTACCATATATACTTCTTTTTTACCCTTGTGTACAATAAAAAACCCTTCTCCATGTTGATTGATTATGTCAAATTTAGACTTTGTCCCATTGTCTCTTATATTCACCCATTGAAAAGCGAGAGCCATACGGGAAGATCTTATCGGGACGCTCTTACAATATGTGTTACCCAAATAAATGACCTTCCTTCACCAATCGTCTGAGACATAGTTACCCAGTGCAACATGACAATAATCCTAAAAGGGACCCCTATGTCATGGATTCACTGATCAAAACTCCGCCTCGTCCACCGACCATATGATCCAATTGCCATAGCAACCATTGTCCAGTCTTGATTTATATCATCCCCCAGTACCATACAATACAAAAAGAAGGCTTTATTTCTACCCTTTCTAAATATCTATACAAACATACTAGAGTCTACTACCCACCAAGGATCCACCATCCACCTGGATCACAGCCCCTGTTGTGTAATGACCAGCACGAGACGCCAAGTAGATACAAGTGCCAGCAATATCTTCGGGTGTACCAGTACGGTGCAATGGGATGCCGGCAATAATCTTATCCCCATTCTTCTTCATGGTTGCAGCCATCATCTTGGTCACAAAGGCACCAGGCGCAATGGCATTGACCAAAATACCTTCAGGTCCCAATCTACAATCAAAAATACCTCGTGAGTCCTCTTGTCCGTTCCCCATCCCCTTTACATGATCCCCTTACCGAGAAGCCAAGTGTTTGGTGAGATGATGGACAGCGGCCTTGGAGCTGCTATAAGCATACGTTTCCAAATTGGGAGGTTGCATACCATTGATACTTCCAATATTGATCACACTGGAAGGATTGGCGGTCGAGGCTTTGGCACGGAGCAATGGGAGACAGGCTTGGGTAAGGCTGAAGAGACGGTTGACGTTCAAGTTCATGACTTTTTCAAAGGCATTAGCAGGATAGGTATCAATCGATTCACCCCAATTAGCACCACTGTTGTTGATCAAGCAATCGATATCTATACAACATACAAATGATATCAGTGGGTGATGGCAGCTTTATGCATTGACATTTGAAGGACTTACGGTCTTCACGCTTGGACAATTCTTCGACAATCTTTTTAATGTCATCCAGCTTTTGTAAATCACCAGGAATCGAAAAGCATTGACCAGGGCCTTTAGCCGAGAGTTCTTCAGCTACCTAAAAGATGAAGGAAGGTCAGAGGGGGGTAATCGCTTCATGCTTGGCCTACCTTGTCGCACACTTGGGCGCTGCGAGAGGAAATATAAACTTTGGCGCCGGCAGCGACGAATCCCTAAAGACATAGATAGAGGCTGTGTAAGTAGCTGTGTTTCTATAGCCTTTTCCTGTCTATCTTTACCGAGGCAATCATTTCACCTATTGTCGTTGTCAATGAAGAAGGAGATGAGGGAGATGTACTTTTTGAAGAGATCGCAAGAACCTACCAATGCCACGACCACCGCCAGTGATCACTACTACTTTGTTCTTGACGTCGAAAAGAGAAGGAATATCCATTGCTTGTTTTGATGAAGGGAATTGACGAAGAAGAAAGAAGAAGAAAGAAAATGCGAGCATTTTTATAAGTACCCCGCACTTTATCAGCGGAGTTGGAAACTCCGCCATTCAGGCTGAGTCATGGGTATTTTGGCGGACAAAGATCAAGTTGGCCATGGCCTTGTATGCAATTCGCTACCATTCAAGTACCATTCGGCAGCTCATTGCAAGTCGGATCAAACGGTATCGACTTTGAGAAGAGACATGGAAAAAGCTGGGGTTTTTGAGAGTGAAAAAGTTCGAGTTGATTAGAAATCATTCATGATCATCGTGGGAATACCATTTATTCAGCTTCAACGCATGGTCTATCAAGCAGTGATTTACTCAAAGGTTTAGCCTAACTCCTTACAACCCACAGATGACGGACAGAGAGTGAGACACCTTATACAGGACATGCTAGGGACACGTAGTGCAAGTGAGGGTCGAAAAGCGGGATTTGAAAAGGGTAAACTGAAGTTCATGCAAAATGTCCCACGCAAAGTATCAAGTTTCATTGATCGATCCATGCGCATATATGTTGTTCCTAAGAAGATTACAGCAAAGAGTCAAGCGAAAGGATACAAGTGGCAGCTTCCACATCGTAATTTGTGGAGATAAGATCTCTAGTAATAACAATAAGAAAGACAGGAGGAGGTGAGGTAGCGTTCGGAGGAGATATACCACTGAAAGGGAGGCCCCAGGTCATTGAGAAGCGTATCTTGAACTCAATGAGTATTTTGTTGTGTGTGAGAGGGGCCTCCAAATTTTCATTTTTAACACCAACCGGAACTACACCAACCCATTATTTCCGACTCCGAAGGAAGGCAACAAGGTACTCAGGTTTGACTTGGGACTTTTGTGTACAGTACGGACTTTTTACCCTGTATCAAGTGTAGGAATGAATAAAACACACTTTTTGGCTTGACTACTTTGCTTTTGAACTCTATCTGCAAAGGTGTCCCTTGATCGTCCGGTTGAAAACACACAGCGTTGTCAAAATATTTAAAACTCCGCTTTTTGGAAAAAGGACAGACCATCGCCCATGGAAAAGTGCCCTTTTTTGTTGAACATGGAGTTTCTCGTAAAAGAGATCACAAACCTTACCTCAAATTCCACATAAAGAGAGGTGTACTTTCTGCCTATCGAATGATGTTAAGGAAGTTTGGTTTTCTCAGATGACTCTTGAGGGGGTATGTAATCGAATCAGTCGCTGTTTTGATGCTTTGTGTAGTGTTCACGGACGCATACAGCATATTCATACTTCAGTTTTAACATCCTGCAATAGATATGGACTGCATATTGCTCCATGTGGAATTTGGAGGAGGGCTATCCATCTCATTTTTGAGAGATAGGGCAACTCGGTACAAAAATCTGGAGCTGGCAATCATAAAGTTTCTAAAAAAAGTCGAAATGTTTCAAACTCCGCTCTACACACTTCAATTCACCACCACCGCCTTTTTTCGAACCCTATGTTCTAAACCTCTACGTACCTATAGCCTTTCATACGTCAATGGAATGCCTTAGCAACAGCCAAACAGCCCAAGCAACTCTATTAATGCTTCTCGAGTCTTAGTCAGTCGGAGCGGAGTTTAAGGGCAAATGGCACGGGGCAGTGCGTCACAAAGGCAAAAAAAAAAAAAGCTATTTAACGCCCGCAGGAACGGATTGTTTTCTTTTCCTTCCTTCTCCTTCTTTTTCAAAACCTCTCTCCAACATGTTCGCTCGCTCTTTCACCAAGATTGGTAAGCTGGACTGCAAACAAGTATGGATAGAATTGCCCCTTCTGAACTCTTTCTCTGTCTCTTATTTTAGCTTCTCGCCAATCCACTCAAGCCATCAAGGGTAAGAGAAAGCAACTGTCAAAAGATAGAGTTCGCGTTTGTTGCTAACACTTTTGTTTCTAGCCCGTGCCTTCTCCACTGCTAACCGTGCTGCTGCTGGTGCCGCTCCTCGTTTTGCTGCCTATGCCACTGCTGGTGCCGTTGCCACTGCCGCTGCTTCTTATGCCTATTTCCAAAGTAAGTTTTCGTGATGATAAGAGTGAGATGTCGTGGACTGACCCTTGTGTATTAGCTGCTCCCATCTACGCTGATGCCAAGCCTCTTGCCGGTGTCAAGTAAGTATGAAAAAAAAAGAGAGGTGACGATGGTCTGATACTTACGTGCTCTCTCTCTTTACAGGGGAACCTTCAGTGAACGTACCTTCATTGCCGTCAAGGTAAAAGCTCATCGATCATGACATACACACAGGCATACTCACTGTATTATCTCTCTCTTTCTCTCTCTGTAGCCCGATGGTGTGCACCGTGGTCTCGTTGGTAAGGTGATCCAACGTTTCGAAGAACGTGGCTACAAGCTCGTTGGTCTTAAGCAAGTTGTGCCTTCTCGTGACATGACCGAAGAACACTACGCCGATCTTAAGAAGAAGCCTTTCTTCAAGGGTTTGGTCGACTACATGAGCCAAGGTCCCGTTGTTGCCATGGTAAAGATCTGATCACCCATGTGAAATCAACCAGCTAACCTACTTTTTTTTTTATCACTTGTAAGGTCTGGGAAGGTAAGGATGTGATCCGTCAAGGCCGTGCCATGATCGGTGCCACCAACCCCTTGGAATCCGCCCCTGGTACCATCCGTGGTCAATACTGCATCTCTGTCGGTCGCAACATCATCCACGGTTCCGACTCTTTCGAATCTGCTGAAAAGGAAATCGGTTTGTGGTTCGGCAAGGCTGGTGAATTGGTTGACTGGACTCAATCCGGTGCCGAATGGGTCCAAAGCGATAACTAGATTCTTAGATTAGTTAGTCTCGATCTTTGTCATTTATCTCTTTAAATAAAAGTGAACCTTTTGTTTCAAATGTAATACAGTGCTGGAGAGAAAAAGTGTGTATGTGTAGTGTCTCTTTTCATATGGGCACGTAACATTGGGTGTGGGTAAAAAACCCACAGCCCCTCCAGATAATTCTCCCTCATTCTACCCTGCGAAATATTAAAACTCCGCTTCTGGTCATAAGAAACTCTTGCCTGTCAATCCTTTTCTTTGCTTCTTCTCCTCGTCATTACTTTTTTGCTTCCATTGTCATTCTCTTTGCTCCACGACGTCAAACGAACGAACGAACGAGCAAACGAACGAACGAACGGTAACTCTCCTCTTCTCACGTCTGTTCATGTTTTGCTTACCAATACTAACTTTTTGCCTTTTGCATCGTTTTTCTTTCTTTGGACACTAGATTGGCTACGACGATGACGACGGCAATAGGGACGATGACGATTCTAATGACGACTCCACCACTGCTTCATGCCGCCCAAAAAGGCTCTTTTTAAAATTTTCAAAAGTAAGAAACATGGGGAAACCCTCGCAATTTTTTTAGGTACACTCCCATTCCATTGTAGAATCTCTTAGTCCAAGTTACTAATAAAAGTATACCAATTTTTTGCCCATACCCTTCCGCTACTATCACAGATACCTTTACACAGCTTGGCTGTCTTTGTCCACCTCCATTTGTTTACTTTTTACAGCAGTTAATCATTCTCATTACAATAGCTTGTTGCCATTAGACATTAGCTTAACTACGACCCCAAACATAGCCTGTACCACAGCCCTTTAGTCCTCTCTTATCAATAAAGCCTACTTGAATCATCTTACGAAAGACGTTTTTTAAATCCATAACCATGACAATACCATGTACATTATAAAGACCAACCTACAGATGAGTAGTTCATCATTAACAACTCCTAAAACACCGCTGGTTCACTAGTTGTAATGAATCTAATGACATGTACATGATCGTAAGGTCTATCTTCGCATACATACAAAGTTTTATTGGTACAATAGGATTAATGGGCTATGGTACAGACTATGTTTGAGGCCGGAGTTAAGCTAATGTGTAAATGAAGACGGGTTGTAATGAGAATGACTAAGCTACTGTAAAAACCAAGCAAATGGAGGACGGACAAAGACGGCCAAGCTGTGTAAAAGGATTGAAGATAGTAGCGAAAGGGTATGGGCACATAATTGGTGCGCTTTCATAATTAACTTGGACTACGAGATTCTACAATGGAATGGGAGTGCACCTAAAAAAAAATTGCGAGGGTTTCCCCTTGTTTTTTACATTTAAAATTTTTAAAAGTGCCTTTTTGAGCGACATGAAGTAGTGGTGGAGTCGTCATTAGCATCGTCGTCGTACCTATTGCCGTCGTCATCGTTGTAGCCAATCTAGTGTCAAAAGAAAGAGGAATGATGCAAAAGGTAAAAAGTTAGTAATGGTAAGCAAAAGATGAACATGACGTGAGAAGAGGAGAGTTACCGTTCGTTCGTTCGT